>OY747707.1:57859370-58234370 GCA_963556495.2 Valencia hispanica | reverse complement strand
ACATCAGAGCAGAAGAACTGGACATTATGTGGAGAAAGCCGTTTCTGGAGATATAAGGGATACGCAAATATCTCTCCACGGAACATATTCAGTCCCTTGAGCAAAATCCCATGACGGCAGACAGCAACCTCGACACCTTCCTCATCTACTTTACTTGCTGACTTGTTAGAGGACTCTCGTGCTGCCACCCACTCGCCTGCACCACACCTCCCTTTCCCAGGATTCTATTACAGATTAAGACAAACACAGAGATGTACACAGAGCAAAGTGTTGTATGTTAAGATTTCACAATTGGTAATATAATCTCATATGGGGTAAATACAATACAACAGATATGCAGGTAGGTTATAATTTAGAAAAAACAAGAAATGGAAATAAACTTTACGTGTTGTGTTGCCCCATGGATGTAATAAACAAAGGAAGTCACCTCAGCGTCTTTGGCCAGAAACACACCATCAAAAAATCCATTAGGTCTAAAAGAACCAAATTAGGGGTTAAACTTAAAAAAAGGTTACATCTATGGCAACCTAAAATTTAAGTGTTAAAGAATTTTACACACCCTGGTTGGCTCTTAAAGCGGTAAAGCTTGCGGTTCCCATCCACTGCAACAGCCAACATGGAGGGTGCGCATGCAGGGCACTGAAAGTGGTGGACCTGAGACAGCGTCTAAACCTCAAATTTTGCATAAGACCATTCCAGGAATGATTTCTGCATGGTGTCTCCACATATCTTACCACTCTGATAGATAAAAGTAAAAAACAAAATAGAACATGAAAGCATATAAATATAAATCAAACTAAGTCAATTACTGCAATGATGTACTCACTCGACCAAAGAGTTTGGTGCGCTGTTCAAGCATGCTAACAAAAGCTTGCCGTGACATTCCTGGCGCAGTAATTTTGAGATCTTCATATGTGGTGAACAAATCCACTGCATACAAAGTCTCAAAATGGACTGTGGCTGGCCAATAGCCACTTTCAACCAGATCACTAATGCTTACATCCCAAATCTTTCCACAGGAGCAGGTGACAGTTGGAAGGGACAGATTGTATCGTCCTAAAAAAGAAAAAGAAAAAACTATTTTATACAAAAACGTATTTCACACACACACGTGTGTGAAAAAAAGGAATTTTATTTTTTTTTTTACATTTTTATATATACAGATAGACAGATAAAACACATGTAATCTAAAAGACAATAGGGACAAAACTTTACCATTCATTCCAATCAGAATTACTTGCTTTCCTGCAGAAACAGTTGTTTGTCCTGTAGAGCAGTCACAGCAGGGAAGAATTACTGGCAAAAAGCACTCTGGGAATGAAGAAAAAAAAACAACATTTTACTAAATTACATTTTACTATAACGGTGAATGTGTTTTCCCCCCTAATGAAGAAAAACCCTAAATACAGAAACTTAACCCAACATTCCCTTTTGGATTTGATATATTGTACCAATTTTTGTAGGCCTATGTGATCTTGAGTACAGAAAGTACCTCTTTCATGGTAGGAGAATTTCCCTCTCTCTTCTTCCCTGATGTGAGTGGTTGGTGGCAGTGGCCTGTAGAATCCCTCTACCATGGCTGATCTGTTATGGAGCACCATTGAGTCGTGGATGGCAAGATCACAGGCTGTGCAATGAAGTGGTCTTGGCAAACAATCATGGCACATCACAACTGCAACCTTGGATCTACAGTGGTGGCAAGTTACCCCTTTAGGCTTCTCAGATAACATCTGATTAACCATAAAAGGTCTCAACACAGTCCACCTTTCCAATGTGGAAGCTTTCCTATCCTTCCAATGTGAAGGGTTAGGGTCCTCAGTAGGTCCCAAAAGGTCTTGTACTTCTTGGATGAGGGAGCCTTGAAAACAAGGAAAGTTTTGGGGTGGGTTAGGGTATATTAAGCATAGGCAAAAGTAGCTAATAACAAATACAATGAACACTGGCTAATAATCTACCAATGTCTTGAATGGTCCCAGTTACACTCTGTTGTTCACTAGTAGATGGAGCACATGATGGGTCCATGCTTACGTTGGTGACTGTTGGAGTGCCTGATTTTTTTTGAAAGGGACAATTCAGTATAATAGTTTCAGTACAAAGGATGAAACTAAAGAAAGTCTATAGCTATTGATCATTTCCAGCTCTTGTCCCTAGTTTGACTTTTGTGTGAAAGGTTAAGATCCTAACACACTTGAGGATATACAACAGGAACAGCGAGACACAGACCCACGGACACACACACTTTAGGTGCTTACACACAAACATAAGAATAATCCTAGTACTGAATTGGTTGATTGATTTATTTTTGTTCCATTGTTACATGATGCATAAACAACATGGTGATATCAAAACAAGCATAATTATTTCAATAAAAAATGACCAGCAAAAAGGGAAACTCACCTGTAGATGAACCACGTGTCCGCACTTCCCCCGTTCTACTCCTTTTTGGGAGAGGATTCCCTTCCTCGTCCTCTTCGAGCCAAACAAATTTCTCTGTGCCTGTTTCCGACACTCCTGAGGTCTGTTCACGTTGGAAATAAAAGAAAAACAGGGGAAAATCCATCATGCGATATGTCAGTGCTACCCAATACCATTGCCAATTGCACATTTTCACCTAACGTTAAAAACAAACAAACACAGATCTTGTAAAGTCTACCTTTGAAATTGTATGGAGAAATCCAGAAAGCATTGCCTACCTTGCATTCATCATCCAAGAGCACATTAGCAAGGAATAAGGCGTTGTCGTCTTCAAGCAGATCCATGGTGCTTCTCTGCGTTGTGGTTGAGGCTTCCAGGTGTTTAACATTGACATTAGAAGAATGTGGTGTTAAAGAGCAACTTGGTCCGTGACCATTGACTGTCCGTGGCCGTGACACGACATCAACTTCCTTCCGGTTCGTTGATAATAGCGTCCTTAGGAACCACTGTAGCAACAGACAGTGGACTTTATTAAATGGGTTTTTCGTTTAGATTCCTTGAATAATATACTTGATTAAGACAGATTTAGGTTTGGTTTGTTTCACTTAATAGATCTGTAAATAGCCCGTGAACAAGTGAAGACTTTAATAATAATTCCGTTATGAATGTTACGTCACTGTGATGCGCCCACTAGTTGTAGTTCTAATGTATAGTTTTTCAACGGTCGTTTCCTAGATGATTCAACACCCCTAAGATATGTTGTTGTCAAGGTTTATCTTGTTGAATACAAATACTACTACTGCTTATGATAAATAAATAAAATTACATCAATCACATAGGCTAACCTTTTTTTTTACTTTTCCAAAACTAGCTATTTATAGTTCATTAGCCTATTACACAGTTTTTAACGCATGAAAAATAGGCTGGAGGTGTAGAAACACATTCAATTCCTTTTTTATTCAAAGAATCACAACAGCAACAATAATACAAATAATAATAATAATAATCGTAACCAGTTTGAGCAAGAACGTGGCCCGTGATGCGGCATCAACTTCCTTCAGGTTCATTAGTTATAGCGTCCTTAGCAACCACCGTAGCAACCACAAAAAACGTACCATGCATACAATTTCGTTGAGACCTGAAAGAATGTACATCGAAACGAAAAAACTATGAATCGCATTCCTAAACCCAATGGATACTTTGAAAATAAAGTGTACATTTGTAGCTAGAAAAGTTGTCAAAACCAAGCTGAAGCCACAAGCTACCTTAAAATATAGCAATTTCCACCGAAAATAGGTTCATTGGTCATAGCGTCCCTAGCAACCACCGTAGCAACCACAAAAAAACGTAGTATTCATACAATTTCGTTGAGACCTGAAATAATGTACATCGAAATGAAAAAACTATGGGTCGTATACATAAACCCAATGAATATTATGGAAACAAAGTCTACATTTGTCGCTAGAAAAGTTGTCAAAACCAAGCTGAAGCCACAATCTACCTTAAAATATCGCAATTTCCACCGAAAATAAAAGGTATGTCCGCCATGTTTTTAAATATGCCGGGGAGAAACTCGGCAGTCACGTGACCTTAAGTATGCCCATAGAAATGACTAGGAAAATAAAACGTAGCCATGCTACAATTTCAGAGCCCTTTTTGTGAAATAGCTACGTTTTGCCCTGTGGACAAACGTAGCTATTACACAATTTGGAATGAGACTGCGTTGGTTATAATGTTAAATTGGCAGTCTGGATAAGAGTTTTGATTTTCCGTTCGTGAGGCTGATCAGTGTGGCGCTACTATGAGGTGAGTAAAAGATTTTTAAAAGGACAAATGCATAAGAAATTAATCTCAAATTAGATACAATTATGGATAAAGCAAACAGAAAAAGACTTGTTTAAAACAGCTAACTTGTTTACCATCCTCGGTCCTAAAAAAAAGTGGAAAGACTGAATCCAAATTTGAAAAACAAATTGGCTAAAATCTGTACACAGACAAAAATGAACTGGGTGGATGATTTAATAACAGCATTGATGGCTGTTAGGAGCTCCTTAAATTAGGAAACAGGGTTTAAACTTATGAACTTATCACAGGGAAACATTTTTCAGGAACTGAAATTGAACGTAACTTAAAGTAAAGGTGAGTACGTAAGTAATTCTAATTAGTTGCGAGCTCTTGTTTTAGGCTTCGCTGACCAGGTTCGAGATCAGCAGCCAACCAGACTAGGTCCAGATCCACACAAGGCATGTTGGGTCCTGCTAAAGATTAACACAACAGGATGGTCTGAACTCAGGTGGATGGGACCATATGAGGTTGTGGAGAGGATCTCCCAGGCCATCAGACTAAAGAAAAAAGGGTTGGAGCCAATGCACTCCCACCGAGGAGCCAGGACGCAACCAAGATGACATCCAGGAGCAACAAGCCAGAGCGGGAGTAGAACAGCAAGGAGCAGACCACTCAATCCAGAATCCATCTGAACCCTCTACTATGAGGTTTCCAACTTCAGCACACCTGCACCATCAGGTGACAGGGCAGCTTGAAGCGCAGAGCCACCCAGCTGGGGCAGCCGGATTCAAAGAAAAAGAACCTCAGACCCCTGCTAGAGAGGCAGAATAATCATCTGGTCTGCGTAGAGTCCTGAGGGTTGTCAAACCCAAAGGAACTGAAGAAATACACTGTTAGCTACATATGGGTGATGTGCTAGTAACCTCTCACCCTAGGTTATAGATGATCGAGCTGGATGATCACAATTCCCGGCCAGAAGAAGATGACTTGACTGCTGACCCAAAAAAAAGTTTCAGAGAATTAAAAAAACTCAAAATTGTTATAATTGTTAAGGTAATTAAGCAAGCTGAGTGGAGGTTTCAAGGTTTCTGGCCCCCAGTACAAGCTATTACCACCTTAACAAGGGTGTGAGTGATGTAACAACCAAGAACAGAGTGTTTTTATAAACCTTACATTTTATATTTGTTGAAGAGTTAATGACTGCATTAGATGTGTATAAGTGTGATACCTAATATTTTTCTTTATATGTATAATGACCTCTTATTTCAATTAGAGGTCAAAACAGGGAGATAGAAATTCTGTAAATCTTTAAATTATGTTCCTGCTGAATAAATGACTTGTCTGGGGTTCATACGGAGTGCACAAAGTTGTTGCCTGTGGATCTAATTCTGCAGTGCATGCGGAAACGCTTAGCAACAGTGATTAATCAATAAGAGTGTAGTAGATCACACGTTGCCTTATGTGAAGATGCTTTGACAGTTATTCTGTGGAAAAAGATGTGGGGGGTTAATGCAACTTGTGGTTCAATAAAAGCTATTTGCCGCTGTAGTCCAGCGCTCAGTTGAAGTGAAAATTCTCCTGAAGCTGGCCCATCTGCAGATGTGTTGCTGGCAAAATCTATAACTGTTGTCTGTTGCTTCTTATTGCTCCTCTTTACAGAAATGAACGAGCACCCTGGAAGGTGAAACAAGCGCCTGAGAGAGCCTAGGAGTCAGAAAATTTAATTGGTGTCTGTCCCTTTAAGAGAGGCCGTGAATTAGATTGATAAAATTCCTTCCAACAGCAGACACAACTCTATTATCTGAGGTCATGAGAATATTATTAGTAACCTTCAGCAGTGCTGTTTCAGTGCAGACTGAAACTCTTCAAACAGGTTGTTACTTCATTAGCAACTATTTTCTCAAGGATTTTAGATAAGTAGGGAAGTTAGATATAGGTCTGTAATTACTTCAGTCATCTTGATCGAGAGAAGGTTTCTTAAGTAGAGGTTTGATTAAAGCAACTTTAGATTCCTGTGGTATGTATCCATTTACTAAGGATAGATTCATATGTAAAATGGGGTCATTTTAACCAAAGGGAGTGCTTCCTTAAATAATTTGGTTGGGATTGGGTCCAACATACAAGTTGAAAGTTTAGATGGGGGTAAAATGTTTGATGATTGTGAAAGCTAATCCTGAATCAAAACAGTCCCTACTAAGAGCTGGGGGAATAGCTGACTCAACAGAAGTATGTATCCGTGTAGGTTTGGCAACTGTACTAAAAAGAAACCTTGGATTGTTCTTATTCGCTTTTATTAATGATGAAAAATATGCTGTTCCAGCTTGTCTAAGGTTCCTTTTATACAGCAGCAGACAATTTTTCCAGGTTAAATAGGAATCCTCTAGGTGTGTAGACCACCATTTTCTTTCCAATTTCCTAGTATTCTGCTTTACAGTATGCAGCTCTGCATTAAACCAGGGAGTCAACCTCCTATGGCTAATTACTTTCTTTTTTAAGGGGGCTACACTATCTTTTTTTTTTTTTAAGAAAGAAGGAAGATGAAGAAGAGAGGTAGGAAACAAAAAGTCAAGAGAGAGGGTGAGTTGAAAATACAAGAGAGGAAGGGGAACAAAGAAAACACAGGAAGACATTGAAGTCTGCCTCCATACCTACAGGACGGCAGAGAGAGGGGGAAAAACAAAACAAAACACGAAAAAGGAACATCGACAAAACCAACCAAACATTGTGAAATAAGAATTACACAACCAAATCACACAAAAATAGATGTAAAAATACATCAACAATGTCACAGAAAAACTCATGGTACCGATTAATCAAGCTCTAGTAATGATAACCTCAGCCCAAGAATATTTCCTTAAACACCAGAGACCCCACATCTATGTGTGTGTGTTAGCATGCTGGTGCATATAAGATTTCTCCATAAGAGTGTTCGATAGTTGGTGTGAGCAGACATCAATCCGTCTCCCAGGAATCGATGCAGACATGAAGGAGATCGGAGCAAATACGTCCAAAGGACCGCCAGAGCACCAGGCGGACCCGGGCGGGGCCGACCGCATCCCCCAAGAGAGGATCAAAGGAGAACCCCAGGGGAACATCCAGCGGCCACTATGCAGGGGCCCGGAGGGCAGCAGTGACGAGCCCACGGGCCCCGGCCACGCCGGGGCGGGCCAGTCAACGGACCGGGGGAGCCGGGGCCAAGGGGCACCCCACCCCCCAGCAGGGACCCGACAAGGGACCGGCCGACGAGGGGCCCCCGCACCGCCTCCACCCTAGGCCAATCCCCACCGCCAACATCCCAGCGCCCCACCGATAGCCGCAGGGGACGGACAGCATCCCCAGGCCGGGCTCAGCCAGCATCTGGACGCCAAGTTGTACCAGCTCCCGGGTCCTGATCCCGCGCAACGCAGGGCGCCGAGACCAGGCATCCAACGAGGGCCAGGGCCGGTCCAACCCGCCAATGAACCGGCCACGCACGGTGCGCACAGAACAGGTGATCAAACGAGCAGAGACGCCGGATCCGCATCCCGCCGAGCCACCGAGCAGGCACCACCCAACGATCCCAAACCTGGCACCTCTAAAAGAGGTGCCCCCATCAACCAAAGGAAGATATCGGCCCAGTGCATCGGCTGACCGACACACCGGCCCCCCCAGGCCCGGCCAGGCACGCACCAGGTCCGAACCGGATTGACCACCGATGCACCGGCAGGCAGGGCCCCCCGTCACCGGCGGGGGGTGACGGAGGGGAAATAGGCCCCCCATTAAGTGTAAGGCCTGAGGTGCGCCAGGCGAGGGGGCAGACCAAGATCCAACCTGACAGGTAGACAAAGACATACAGACACAGTCATACGTTCCCTCCCTCTTAAACCCATACATTCTCACTGACTCACCAAGACACCCAAAAAAATGATGCTGTACCCTCACTCACACACCCCATGCACACTTTATGCTCCCAGGTCCAGGTACCGATGCCCCAGTAGAGCCACCAGCCCCGGGAGGTGGACCCCCTAACTTCTATCACGGAGACAAGCAGACCACCAAGGGCCCCACAGTGGCAAAGCAGCCCGACAGCCCAGGACCCCGACCAGACCGCCTGTCCTCCTCCGGACCCCAACCCCTGATGGCCCGTAGCGAACAGGGGTGTGAAAAGACCCCTAGCCTCCATCCTCCCGCTCGAGTATGGTGTTGATGCATGTTGTTATAATGTGCATTTAAAACAGAGGGGTGGGATGTAGGGAAGGCAGCCACACATCCCCCAACCCCCACCCCGAGCCCTCAGTGTCTATATGTGGTTTAACAGTGGGCACCGGCACCAGAGGTGAAGCTGATTGTACCGCTCCCCCTCTGGATGCCGAAAAGTGTGCCCACCCCAAAGTCCCTACATATGTGTCGTGTGAGAATGTTATAAGTGGGAGTGTCTAAGTTGTATATTAAAATTGGGACCCAGGACACCACGGGATAGCGAGGAGGGAAGCCCCTCCTCGCACCCCAGTGATGTGCCCATGCCCCAAGACCCTATACGAGTGGTAAAGTGATGGAGCGGGTGGACAGAGGTGTTCGGGGGTGGGGAAGGAAGGACTGGGAGACAAAATGTCTTCCCAGGGAGCCAGCTCCCCCACTGACCCCAATAGGCACTGCTGTTCACCTGTTACATTTCAGACACTTTGATAAGTCCTCACATATCTGGCACCAAAATTTCTTAACAGGTGGACAGAACCAAAGTGCATGAACATAAGTATCTGGTATATTGCTTGTGCATTGTAAGCAGGTATTAGACGATGTAAAACCCATCCTAAACATTCGTTGACCTGTATGGTGTACTCTATGAAGGATTTTGTATTGTATTAATTGCAAATGAGGATTTTTTGTTATTTTAAAGGTTCTTAAACATATCTGAGACCAGACGTTTTGGTCAAAGCTGGCTGATAAATCCACCTCCCATTTTGAAATAGGGATGGCTATTGATTCATCTAATGTAGATAAAGTTTTGTATATTTCAGACAGCAATTTGGGGGGGTTGAGATTAAGAAAATCTAAAACTCTTGCTGGAATTTGTAATTCAGCTGTATTGAGCCTAAATTTACCTTTAATAATGGATTTAATTTGTTGATATTCTAAGAATTTGTTTTCATCAATTCCATATTGTGTAATTAATGTATTAAATGGGATAAAGTCTGTTCCTTCAAATATATGTTGCAGGTATATGTTCCAGACCGCCAGTCTGGAAAACGTATCATACATTTTTTTTGCAAGATGTCGGGGGTATTCCAGATGGGTGTGCTTCTGCATGGGATTATTGTGGACTCTGTCATTTTTAGAAACTCCCACCATGCTGTCAGAGAGGAGCTGATATTTATGCTTTTAAAGCATTCATATTGTTTTATATTTGAGCTATTAAATGGTAGGTCTGAAAGTTTTATCTTATTACATAGTGTCTGTTCTACGTCTATCCAGGACTCGTCTAGGTAGCTATGTTTTAACCATCTTGATATGTATTGGAGCCTGTTGGCTAAGAAATAATGATGGACGTTTGGTAGATCTAGACCTCCTTTTTCTTTGGTCTTCTGCAGTGTTTTTAAGCTGATACGTGGGGGTTTATCTTTCCAAAGAAATTTAGAGATAGAGGAGTCCAGAGATCTAAACCAGTCTAGTGATGGTTTACTTGGGATCGCTGAGAATAAGTAGTTGATTCTGGGCAAAACCATCATTTTTATTGAAGCAACCCTTCCCATAAGTGATATGGGTAGAGATTTCCATCTAGCAAGATCATCTTCCACTTTTTTTAAAAGTGGGATGTAGTTTAGCGTTATTAAATCTGCCAGTCTTGGTGAGACATTGATACCTAAATAGGTAATATTCCCTGACTGCAGTTGTGTATTAGTTGGATTCTGGACAGAACAATTGATTGGAAGAACTGTAGATTTTAACCAATTTATAGAATAATCTGAAACATTTGAGTAAGAGTTTATCAACCCGATTACCTGAGAGAAAGAGGTTTGTGAATGCTGGAGAAAAAGTAATACATCATCTGCATAAAGACTGATTTTATGTTCTATGTTATTGCATTTTATGCCTTTAATATTGTGAGTTTGCCTGATTGCTGGAGCTAGTGCTTCAATAAAAATAGCGAACAGGGAGGGAGAGAGAGAGGACATCCCTGCATGGTACCTCTCTGAAGATAAAACCTAGATGATGTTTGGTTATTTGTCCTGATACATGCAGTTGGTGAACTGTATAATATTTTCAACCAGTTTATAAAAGAATATCCAAAGCCAAATTTATGTAAGGTTACAAATAAGAATTTCCAGTTAACTACAGTTGTGTGCGAAAGTCAGGGCACCCCTTTAAAAACAGCATATTTTATATATTTAAAAATGTATATTCATATTTACTGTCTCTCTGGTATATGGGAAAAAAAGACAATATTGTCAGGAAACATTAATGTATAATTACATTTTATTTTATAAATTGAACAAAATTACAAAAATGAAAAACATAATTTTGGCATGTGCAAAAGTCGGGGCACCCTACAGCATCAGTATCTTCAGTACTTAGTAACACCCCCTCTGGCAGATATCACAGCTTGTAAACGCTTTTTATAGCCAACAACAAGTTTCTGGATTCTATTATTTGGGATTTTTCCCCATTCTTCCTTGCAAAAGGCTTCCAGTTCTGCAATATTCTTAGGACGTCTTGCATGCACAGCTCTTTTAAGATCTACCCACAGATTTTCGATGATGTTTAAGTCGGGAGACTGTGAAGGCCATTCCAAAACCTTCAGCTTGCGTTTCTTGAGGTAGTCCATGGTGGATTTGGAGGTATGTTTAGGATCATTATCCTGTTGTAGAAGCCATCCTCTTTTCAGCTTTAGCAACCCATGGTACATGCTTCAGGACCAATGAGCTGGTAGAGGTCTGAGCTTGTAAAAAGAATCTGAAACTTTGAAACTCTCAGGGTGCCCCAACTTTTGCACATGCCAAAATTATGTTTTTAATTTTTGTAATTTTGTTCAATTTATAAAATAAAATGTAACTATGCATTAATGTTTCCTGACAATATTGTCTTTTTTTCCCATATACCAGAGAGACAGTAAATATGAATATACATTTTTAAATATATAAAATATGCTGTTTTTAAAGGGGTGCCCTGACTTTCGCACACAACTGTATATCAAATGCTTTTTCTCCATCTAAAGATAATATATTAGTTTTAATGTTTTTACAGTAAGAAAAATCTATTAAATCTATTAATCTATGTGAATTTGTGGATGAATGTCTCCCTTTAATAAAACCAGTTTGATCAGGATGTATTATAAGAGGGGTTACTTTCTCTATCCTTTTTGCGAGGGCTTTGCAGATTATTTTAAGATCAACAATACACTATCTAATGCCAAACACAATGAGGAAGTAACGCTAAGAACCAGACCATCATTTTCTGATGGGTTAGAGATGAAACTGCTGCCCCCCACTGTGTTACTCTGAGACACTGAGGAAAGTAAGAGTGGAAGAGATTCTTTAAAACGTGTTCAGCCTTGTCTGATAAAGCTCTGTTATAATTACATTTTCTTTAAGGTTTAAGATGGTCAGTTTAGGTAAATTCAAAAGTTATCAAAAAATGGTCAGAGAGAACCTGGTTATGTGGGAGGTTTGTTATTTTGTCATGGTTCCTATCTGTTTGTGTTTTGTTGGTTATTCTATGACCATTAGTTCTATTATCATGTTTAGTTATTCTTTGTCTTTACTAGTTATTTTTGCACTTTCTTGTTTCCATTATTCTCCTTGTTCTTAGATGTTTTTCACCCTTTGCTCATTTGTCCTCCTTCCTATTAGTATTCCTCTTTAGATAGTGTCCTTATTTATTTCTTCCTTCTGTTCTCCACTGTTTCCTTTAGATTCCTCCCTAGACCAATTATCCTTTCTAGTTTCTTTAGAGTCTTCTGTCTCCCAGCCATTTTACCTACTGTCCCAGTTGATTACTTCCACCTGCTCTCTCCCTCTCACCTGCATCTGCTCTCACTAATTGATCATTGGTCTTCTCAGTCACTTCCTCATTTCCTCCCCAGTATATATTCACCTCTCCTTCAGTCACTACTCGCTGGTTCGTTGTCATTCCTCCCTTCCTGGTTCCTGCCTTCCCTGTTCATTCCTGGTCTCCATGTTCCCTGGTTTCCCTGTGATTTTTTAAGTTTGGTAATTTATTATTTTATTAAATTTGAGTTCATTTAAGTTCTGCATTTGGGTCCTCTTTAAACACGCAAACCCGACATATTTCCTCACACTCAATGCTGTATGTCAGTACAAGGTCCAAAGTGTGTTGACCAGAGTGTGTGGGTCCCTGTACTTTTTGAGTATAGCCACTTGAGTCTAAGATATCATTAAAGGCTGCATGTAGACTCTCAATTTCAGTGTCCACATGAATATTGAAATCCACCATGTATTTAATACTAAATCAGAAAAAAAATGTGAGCTCTGATCCAAGAATTGAGTGTAAAGGCCTGGTGGACGATACAAAACCACAAACAAAAAATGTCTTAATGTTTTGCATTTTGAATGAGGAAAATTAAACGTTCAAAAGAACTGTTGCTATCAACTGGTCTGGGATTTATTTGTAAATCACAATGGACAAATGGTTGCAACTCCTCCTCCTCACCCAGCACTTCTAGGAATGTAAAAATTGTAATAATTGGAAGGGGTTGACTCATTTGTACTGACATAATCCTCCTGCTGCAACCAGGTTTTTGTGAGGCAAAACAAATTAATTTGATTATCACAAATCAAGTCCTTTAATAACGTCTTTGAGGGGAGATATCTTATTTCCAATAAACCCCATTTAATAGTTTTAAAAACTTTAAACTTTAAAACTTTGAACGGGCTAAAATATCAGTTAACTTTCTGGCTATTTGGTGGTTGTGGTCGGCATGTGCTGCCAATTTTTTCTTTATTCTCTGGGCCGATTCTCAGCGCCAATTTCTGGATGGCGTTTGGCCATTGCGTGTTGGGTCGTCACACTAGTGGCTGCAGTGGATGGGTGGCATTTTTGGGCCTGATCAGTTTTTAGTCACTGGACTTGGCTCCTGGGTCTTGATCTTTGTATGCTGTGGACTACTGGGACTGGGTATTTGATGGACTGACCGGGTACTGGATATAAAGGGCGGGTGGATGGGCGGAGGTATTGGATTCGGTTGCTTGCTGAGCCATGGGACAGCAGTTGCCACTCTGTCGGGGCTATGCATCGGTCGGGGACAGCGGGGCGGTGGATGTTGACCACTCAGGTCCTCTAATTCCAGTCCACTCAACATCCCTAGAATTAGAACCAAACATGGAGAAGCAGCTTTCAGTTTCTATACTCCTCTAATTTGGAACAAACTTCCAGACAACTGCAAATCTGCTGAAACAGTGAGTTCTTTTAAATCATAACTAAAAACCTATCTGTTTAGAGCTGCGTTTGAGTCATGCTTTTATGTGTTTTGTGTGTGCCTCTTGCTTTATTGCTGTATTTACTTTATATGCTTTGTCTGTGTCTTACTGCTATTTTTATTTTACCTCTTAATTATGTAAAGCACCTTAAATTACCTTGTTGAAACTGTGCTATACAATTAAAATTGCCTTGCCTTGCCTTGGTGTGTCGGCCAGCTAGGGCATCGGTCTGTTCTGTCCTTTGGGCTCCATGGGGCTTGGTGGTGCTGAAGCCATGGGCCCCAGGGTGGGCCTCCCAGGTTCTCTCTCCCTTGGTGGATCTTGGTGGAGTCAATGGGAGAGTTGGCTCCCTGGGAAGGCATTTTTTCCTTCCCTCCCCATCCCCGGACACCTCTGTCTGCCCACTCCATCACTTTACCACTCATGTAGGGCCTTGGGGGGTGGGCATGTCACCGGGGTGCAGTGAGGGGTTTCAATCTCCGCTATCCTGTGACGGCCTGGGTCCCAATTTTACTGTCCATATAGACACTGAGGGCTCGGGGTATGGGGCTGCCTTCCCCACATCCCACCCCTCTCTTTTTAAATGCACATTATAAAAACATACATCAACACCATAATCAAACAGGAGGAAGGAGACTAGGGGTCTTTCCACACTCCTTTTCACTATTGGCCATCAGGGGTTGGATCTGGGAGGAGGAACAGGCGTTCTAGTCGGGGGCCTGGGAAAGTGGGCTGCTTCGCTATGGAGGGGGCTTTGGCAATCTGCATGTCTCCATCCTAGAGGGTATGGTTAGGGTTAGGCTCCTAGCCAGTCCTACTCGGTCCGGGTGCTGGCTGGGGACTGGCTGCTCTGCTGGGGTATCAGTACCTGGACCTTCTTGTGTGTGTCTTGGTGTGCAGGTGAGAGTGTATGAGCTTAAAGCCGTTTTCTTACCGATGTTCTGGAATATTTCCGGACAATTCCATCCGGTCTTTAACCGGAGTTGGGTTTTCAAATGCACCACTTTTTTCTGTAACATTGCCTTTTGGCTGCTTTCACACAGCAAGGATCCTGATGAATGTCTGGGGGGTGGGGGGGTTGCATGTGGATATGACGTAAATTTAGTGTGGCCGGCATACATGTAATTTCCCCAAACAAAGGGATTATTGCAAAGATGGCCGCCGAAACAGCAGATCTACTCAGTGCTCGTTTTTGTGATGTGTGCAATTTTCCGCACATGGAAACACTTAAAAGATATCGCTGAAGAAGCTGAAGAAGCCGTGTTCTTATGCACTGCCGTTGACGTGACATTTATATGTCATCAATGTGTGCGCTCACAGCATTCCCTGACCCCCTCCCCTTTTCCGCACCACCCCACACCCCTTCAGCTTTTCTGGAACATTACCTGATAATCTGAATGCAAACACCATACCGCGAAAAGTCCGTTCTTGTTACTAGGTATTCATCCATAAAATTACCGGTAAAGGGTATCCGGACAAAGTCCGGAAGATTGCTTTCAGAATCAAAAGCAAAACAGACGAAGTCTGGAAAATTACAGTTTTTCATGGCCTGTTTGAAAGGGGCGTAAGGGAGAGGGATCGAATGACTGTCTGTGTGTTCTTGTGTATCCCTCAGGTTGGATCTTGGGCTGCCCCCTTCCCTGGCGCATCTCAAATCCCAAACCAAATTGAGGGCCTATTTTCCCGCCGTCACTCCCTGTCGGTGACTGATGCCTCTGCCCGGTGGTGTGTTTGTGGCTCTCTCTGTAGCTGAGAGAATAGACTTCAAAATACTAGTTCACTAGTTAAAAAATCTTTGAATGGCCTAGCACCAAAGGATCTTGAAGATCTACTGTCATTATACAAACCCCTCAGACCACTCAGGTCCTCTAATTCCATTCTACTCAACATCCTTAAAATTAGAACTAAACAAAGAGAAGCAGCTTTCAGTTTCTATGCTCCTCTAATCTGCAACGAACTTCCAGACAACTGCAAAGCTGTTGAAACACTGATTCCTTTTAAATCACGGCTAAAAACCTTTTATTTAGAAGTGCTTATGAGTAATTTTTTCATGTATCACACTGGTCAAAAACCAATATAGGGAACACTAAAATAACAGATTCTAGATCTGAATGAATGAAATATTCATATTAAATACTTTGCTCTTTACATAGTTGAATGTGCTGACAACAAAATCACACATAAATTATCAATGGAAATCAAATTTATCAACCCATTTAGGTCTGGATTTGGAGTCACACCCAAAAAAAAGTGGAAAAACACACTACAGGCTGATGCAGCTTTGATGTAATGTCCTTAAAACAAACTAAATGAGGCTCTGCAGAGTGTTTGGTCTCTATGTGCCTGTATGACCTCCTTACAATGCATCCTCCTGATGAGATGGCGGATGGTCTCCTGAAGGATCCCCACCCAGACCTGGACTAAAGTATCCGCCAACTCCTGCACAGTCTTGTGATGCAACGTGGTGTTGGTAGATGAAGTGAGGCATGATATCCCAGATATACTCGATTGGATTCAGGTTTGGGGAACGGGCGGGCAAGTCCATCAATCGCCTCCTCTTGCAGGACCTGCTGCCACAATCCAGCTACATGAGGTCTAGCATTGTCTTGCATTAGGAGGAACCCAGGGCCAACTGCACCAGCATATGGTCTCACAAGGGGTTTGAGGATCCCATCTCGGTACGTAATGGCAGTCAGGCGACCTCTGGCTCTGCGGCCCCCCAAAGAAATGCTACCCCACACCATTACTGACCCACTGCCAAACCAGTCATGCTGGAGTATGTTGCAGGCAGCAGAACGTTCTGCATGGTGTCTCCAGAGTCTGTCACATCTGTCACATGTACTCAGTGTGAACCTGCTTTCTTCTGTGAAGAGCACAGGGCGCCAGTGGCGAATTTGCCAATCTTGGTGTTCTCCAGCAAATGGCAGACATCCTGCACGGTGTTGTGGATGTTGGGCCCTCATACCACCCGCATGGAGTCTGTTTTTGCCCATTTGAGCAGACACATGCACATTTGTGGCCTGCTGGAGGTCATTTTGCAGGGCTCGGGGAGTGCTCCTCCTGTTCCTCCTTGTACAAAGGCGGAGGTAGCAGTCCTGCTGCTGGGTTGTTGCCCTCCTACGGCCTCCTCCACGTCTCCTGATGTACTGGCCTGTCTCCTGGTAGCGCCTCCATGCTCTGGACACTACGCTGACAAACACAGCAAACCTTCTTGCCATAGCTCGCATTGATGTGCCATCCTGGATGAGCTGCACTACCTGAGCCACTTGTGTGGGTTGTAGACTCCACATGCTACCACCAGAGTGAACCGCCAGCATTCAGAAGTGACCAAAACATCAGCCAGAAAGCATATGAGCTGAGACTGAAAACTAAAGGAGAGAGAGTGTTTTCATTTGTGGCACCGAGGCTCTGGAATTCCCTTCCTCTGCCTCTAACCCCCGATTTCCACTGCACGCACTCCGCTCCGGTCCCTCCACGCACTCTGCAGCCGTTCGCAATTTCAACTGCATCCGCTCTAGAGCCGGTCCGGTCCGCAGCCCAGAGGTGCTCAAAGAAGCATGCGCGGGAATTGCGAGATCTCGCGATAAAAGCCAGTAATAAATGCGTAAGTCAGAACAAAATTCTTCATTCCGTGGAAAACGAATAGAAAAGAACTGTTATTCTCTGTCAAGATATTTTGGACAACATATGTATAAGTATATGCAGGCTTATATTAATATAGCTATGCATACAAAAAATATCTAGTCCGTCTTTATTTATTTTGAAAAACACCTGGAAATGTGGTTGTTCTCTATCCGGTTGGTGCTAGTTATTTGTGTAGACTGACTGCGGACTTGGTCCGGCAAAAATAGGATCGATTCTATTTTTGCCGGACCAAGTCCGCAGTCAATCTACTGGCGAAACGGCGGCCGGTGCCCTGCGCCGCTCGGCGGCAGCAGTGGAAATGCTCTCATTGACTACAATGGGAGCGTTTTTGCTGCGGAGTGCGTGCCGGAGCGGAGTGCATGCAGTGGGAATTGGGGGTTAGCTTAGCTGACTCGGTGGAGTCGATTAAAGACCAGCTAAAAACCTATCTTTTTAAAACTGCATTTGTTTAAGTTTGTGTCCCGTGATGCTATTTTGCAATTCTGTCTGTAAAGCACTTTGTGATTATTCTATCTAGAAAGTTGCTATATAAATAAAGTTTTACTTATTTACTATCTTACTAGAAGTGGTCTGTGGTCATCACCTGCAGAACCACTCTTTTATTGGGGGTGTCTTGCTAATTGCATCATTTCCACCTGTTGTCTATTCAATTTGCACAACATCATGTGAAATTGATTGTCAACCAGTGTTCTAAGTGGACAGTTTGATTTCACAGAAGTGTAACTGACTTGGAGTTACATTGTGTTATTTAAGTGTTCCCTCTTTTTTTGAACAGTGTATGTTTTGTGTTTGCTTCATGCTTTATTGCAGTTTTTTCTTTACAGTGAGGAACATAAATGTTATATATAATTTATATAATTGGATTCATGATAACCGGATATCTGCTGATTATCACAGGTGGATTTTCTCAGCCGGCTGGAAGGTAACCTGACTTACGATTTGGCCATTTGGACTGATCTCGGACCACTGACAGACTCTCGGGCAGAAGAAAAAGTGATCTTCGCCTGTTTCTAAAACAATTTCTTATCTACTGGAATTCGACCCCACTCCCCCATCCCGCACATGAGCCTGTGAGCTCCCTGACTTAGCCCCAAGGTCATATATTACATCACAGGCGACAGACTCTGGGATTGAGCTGAGAAGGCCCAACCTCACGCCAATGACTGACGCAATCTGCTGGGATTCCTTAAATAGGAAACTTTTTAACTGATTGGAATGTTTGTATAAATGAATTGAAATGACTTCTTATTAAGTGCCTTGAGATGACATCTGTTGTGAATTTGGCGCTATATAAATAAACTGAATTGAATAGAGGAGTTTCATGGTCTCACATTAATGCACACATACATGCCCGCACGCTCACGCCACAGCTACAGACATGCACGCAGTACCCTAAGACTCTCGCTCCCACTCCCACAAAGTGGGCTTGTAGAGCACGCTAAGCCGCAAACCCCGTCTGCCAAGTTGGGTTTCCCAGAACCACCCTTCCTGCCTTGTGTCATCATGTTTTATGAATAATATATGTGCTTTCTATGGGTTTTCTTAGCACCTAAGCTGTGTCCAATAGGGGACAGGGCTTAGATGCATTTTTTTTCTCCATCCCCCACCCCATCCCCTACCTATTGTGAATCATTTATATCTGCTAAAGGGGCGCTGGTAAAGCCAGCTGCCACCACGGTCTTCCAAATCCTGTATTGTGTTAATGTTTGTAATAATAAACTTTATAAAGCGCTTTTCAAATAAAAAAATGCAGTTTAAAGTGCTTCACAGAATAAAAATGACCACAGCTGACCACCGCTCCCGAGGCAGAGGGCTCCCCACAGGGGAACCACTGGAACGACATGTTTACATTTTTATTATATGTGTAAAACAACATGCTAACATATTAAAATACACAAACAAATAAATAAATAAATAGATGGGTAGGTTAATAAATTAAATTAACAAGATAAATACAAGACCAAGTAGTAAAACACTGATCACTAAAAGCAAGTAAAACATGAAAAGCAAATAGACAGGCAATAAATTGTAATCAATTAATAAAAAGGTCGGCTAAAATGGTGAGTCTTGAGACTACTTTTAAAATCATGAACATTCTTTGCGGCCCTGAGGTCCTCCGGCAGACTGTTCCAGAGATGAGGGCCATGATAATAGAAAGACGTGTCCTGACTTTAGGGATGACAAGAAGACTGCTGCCAGAGGAGCGCAGAGACGGCGAAGGTTCATATGGTAAAAGCAGTTCTGAAATATAAGAAGGCCCAAGACCATTAAGACACTTAAAAACCATTAAAAAAATCTTAAAACCCATCCTAAAACATACGGAGAGCCAGTGCAATGTGTTTAAAACAGGTGTAATGTGCTCCCGCCTCTTGGTCTTTGTCAGGACACGTGCTGCTGAATTTTGTAGGAGTTGTAAACCTGAGATACTCTTTTTGGGAAGACCAGAAAGCAGGCCATTACAGTAATCAATTCTACTGGTGATAAAAGCATTAATGTCTCCGTATTGGCCAGAGAGAGAATGGGGCAGACTCGTGCAATATTCTTTAGGTGATAAAAACCTATTTTAGTTATGTTTTTAATGTGAGGAATAAAAGTCAGCTCAGAGTAAAAAAAAATAACGCAGAGGTTCTTCACTTGCAAAGAAGGATTAAAAGACAGTGATTGTAGTTTTGCAAGCAAGCAAAATGTATTTATATAGCACCTTTCATACACAGGGAGTCACAAAGTGCTTCACAAAAGATAAAACAATAAAAGAAGATTAAAACAGATTTAATGTGAGGGATAAAAGTCAGCTCAGAGTAAAGAAATCACGCCAAGGTTCTTCACTTGCAAAGAAGGATTAAAAGACAGTTATTGTAGTTTTGATAAGTTTCTCTCTCTGACCCTCAGGACCGATGACTAAAACTTCAGTTTTGTCCTGGTTAAGCTGGAGAAAGTTTCCCATCCAGGATTTGATATCTAAAATGCAGTTAAAAAGTGCATCCATTGGCCGTGTGTCATCGGGAGACATGGAGATATACAACTGCGTATCATCAGCATAACTGTAAAAGTTAACTCCATGTCTTCTGATACCACTGCCAAGAGGGAGCATATAAAGGTTCAAAAGCACTGGGCCTAAAATCAAACCCTGGGACACACCACATGTGATCTTGTGGACCTTAGAGGAGCAGGTATCTAAACTTACCATAAAAGTCCTGTCTGTGAGATAGGGTGTGTTGGAAATGTGTTTTCACTCTAATCTAAAGCCTCTCTTAAAGGAACAGACACCCATTTAATTTATGACCCTGGGCTCTCTGGGCTCTCATTTCACCTTACCGCGTGCTCGTTCATTTCTGTAAAAAGGAGCAATAAGAACAACAAACAACAATTATATATTTTAACAGCGAGACATCGTTCGCTGGACTCAGTTCTAGTAACTGAGCCCAGATCTACATCAGCTCAAAGTTTTTATTTTAACAAGAGTTTTCATGAAACTCCTCCCACATTGATCTTCGTTCATAGAATGGTCACAGCTTCTTCACATAAGGAACACATGATGTACCACATTCTTCTTGATTGTTCACTATTTCTAAGTGTTGCCACATGCACTACAGAATTAAACCCTCATACAACATTTACAGAATTTTTATCTCGTCATCTCCCTCTTTTGATCTCTTAAAAATAAGAGCTCACTATTTATAAGGAAAAAGGTCAGGCATCACACTTATAGAATCATATCACTTTTGAGTCCTTCTTCTCTGGAACTTTTCGGATCAGCAGTCAAGTCATCTTGTTCTGGCCGGGAACTGTGGTCATCCGGCATGCTCTTCTATAACCTAAGGTGAGAGGTTGCCAGCACATCACCTATAGGCAGCTAAAGTTTATCTTTTCAGTAGCCTTGAGTTTGAAAACTCTAAGGACTGCACGCAGACCAGAGAATTGTTCTGACCCTTTTGGCAGGGGTCTCAGCTTCTTTTCCTTCAAACCCTGCTGCCCCAGCTGGGCAGCTCTGCGCTCCAAGCCGCCCTGCCACCTGATGGTGCAGGTGTGCTGAAGTTGGAAACCTCTCAGCAGAGGGTTCAAGTAGGTTGTGTGGTCTGCTTATTGCTGTTCTGCACCCGCTCTGGCTTGCTGCTCCTGGATGTCCTCTCAGGTGCGTCCTCACTCCTCAGTGGGAGTGCATTGGCTCCAGCCTTTTTCTTTAGTCCGATTACCTGAGAGATCGTGGTCTGGTTGGCTGCTGGTCTCTCACCTGGTCAACAAAGCCTAAAAGAACAGCTTGCAACTAATTTGCTTTTTCTGTTTCCTTTATCCATAATTGTATCTAATTTGAGATTCATTTCTTATGCATTTGTCCTTTTTATTTTTTTATCCCTCACTCACCTCATAGTTTTAAGTAGTGCCGCACTGATCGGCTGCACTAACACAAAATCAAACTATTATCCAGACTGCTTACAAACATTTGGTCTATCTGTAGATAAAGCTATTACTTTTGCTGTATGTTGAAATCACAGGAATCATCATTGACACAAAGTGCACTCTAAAAATCCTGAATCAAAAGTGAGCAACACTGGAACAGCCTAGACCATAAATAATTTTTCTTCAAAATATATAGTAGGGGTTATAATGTAAATAAAAACTTCCAAACAAACACTAAATGCATAAACATGCCACAAGGTAAGATGAATGGGTTGTGTGCTAAAACAACCAACCGCACAAAGGTGCCAAAACAGGATGGAAAACAGGAAACATCTGGTCTTTTTGGATTGTGCAAGTGGCATGATGAGCATGAAAGACCGCTCAAAAGAAAAATGTGCTGCTTTAAAGCTCAACCCGCAGAAAAGGATCAGTCTAATTTTATTCATTTACACTGCTAACAGCCTAAGTTCATTAAACCTATAGTTTTATAAGAGTTTACCACATCACCGACTGTTATTCATTTTTCTGAGCTGATGAAGTCCAATACCTATAAAAGAAAACTATAATTTCAACCTATTTAACCAAAAAACTGTTGAACCCTATACAAATGCTGTTTTTATTTTGTTTTTTCATTTATCTGAAATGCTTTTAAAGCGACCAATTGAAAGGCTTTGTTCGGTAAAAAAGAATTGAAATTTAAGTTCCCCTTGTGCCTAAGGATCTCCTCCCTTTTCCCTGTTTCAGAAACATCCAATTACATAAGTCTCCTGTTAAACAGGTGTGACAAGATTTGCAGCCTATGACAGAGAGATTTGTTTTAGTTCAATAAACACCTGTATTGTAGATTAATCTCCATGTATATTTATAGTTGTTCGGCTCAATTCCTAGATCTGCTGCTATACCGTTTAGAACTGCCAGGGAAGAATGAACAAAACCACTGAATCTATAATTTAATGTGTCCAATCATAACATGACCGTACCCACCCCGGTCCATGGGAAAAACGATAATAGAACCTTATTTCAATCACTCCATAATTTGTGTTCAGGGGGCATATCGGAGCCCCAGATGGGATCATGAGGGGCTGAAATTTCACACCTCCTCCTTGTGCTGTGTCGGATCTCCAATGCAAATACAAGAAAAGAATGCTCTGTATGTCTCAACAGAAGCACATCCACCCTTCCAATTTTGAGGGTAATTGTGTCAGAGCCAAAAAACGCAGAGAATCAGCAGGTCGTTCATAAAAAAGTTCCCATCACATTAACGGTATGGAGCACATACGGTATATTTTTCCCATGTACCCAGATTGGTATGAAAATGTGGTCAGATTTTTATCATGTTCAAAACAAATAAATCTTTGGTCAAGTCTTAAGTGTACTGGTCCAGCTTTAACTATTTAGATTAATCCCATGTCGTCCCAGTCTCCAATTTACCCTTACTTTTGTCATGGAAGTATATACATTTTTACCCATACAACTTCCTGTTCGTTCATGTACTTCACGCTCAGAATTTGTCCAAATCCTGCAGAGGAGTGCAACATCTGGAAACAGATCATTAAGATTAGTGAAAGCTTCTACATATATCAGGTAAATGTCCTACAGAATATGGCATCTGAGAACAAACAAAACAGTTAATAATGCTTTATTTATTTGCTAGATATCTTGCATATTGTCACCATACACTAGTTTCAAATGGGTTTCTGTGTGTCCTTCTCTGAGTGAACCAAGACAATAAATCAGTATTCTCATGTGCTATATTTCATTCTTCGGTGAGTCTTAACGTTCCTATTGAAATAACACCACCAAAAAGCTGTAAAAATAAAAGTACTAAATAGCAGAAAAACCAGAAAAACCTTCAACGTTACTATCTCTCCCTTCAAGCAGTCTCTATAGAAAAGTGGATCTCCTGGTTCTCTTCACTTGAGACAAGTAGAACCTAATGTACCTACTTCCCTTTGTAATCAGTCTTTAACCCCACTTTTCTTAGACTGCTTTCCCTATATCTAGTAATGGTCACTGCTTTTTATAATGGATTAAGTGTATCCAACTCAGTCTCCACAGCCGTTGGTGTGGTCAAAAATACCTGGAATGGCCCCTTCCACCTGGGTGATGACCAATTTTTTGTTTACAGCTTTTAATCAGGATCCAGTCACCTACTTTCAGCTCACTTCTTCCTTTAGGAATATAGGATCATCTGGCATATGATTAGTTTGCATTTATAACTCATGTAATTATCAGTATTTTGATCATGAAAACTCCCAGATCTTAATCAAATTGTTCTTTAGAAGAGAGTAAACCAATCTAAGGAATTCTATATCTCACCCATAGATTATTTCAAATAGAATGAGGCCAATATTCAAATTTGGTATTATATGCATTTATAATTTACCAAATCAAGACAACATCCAATTTTGTCCTGTTCCTTCCATTGCTTTTTTTATTTATTTGCAACATTTTATCATAACGTCATGAATCAGTTTGTAATTGTTCCTCTTATTTTAATATATCAAACTGTAGGAAGGATAAGGTCTCATCAAATCTGTTCAATTACTTGGTGTTATATTCATATATAACTTTATCATAACCAAACAGAATCTCTTATTCTGTTTAGTCTTATCCTTGGCCTTTCTTAATCTGCTTTTAGAATCCAATTGTCTCTTAAAAATGATCTATAATCTTTGTCCTATTTTATCAATTATTTCATTCACAAAATGTGTTCCGTTACCACTATAGATAATTTGTGGATATCAAATCTAGGCATTATTTCTCTAAACAACATTTCTGCAACAGTTAGTGTATCTAAATGTTTCACTGGTAACCATTACAAAATTCTTTGGTAGCTGTCCCGTTTCAAGAATTTTATGAAATTCTACAATTTAGATTATTAATTTATCTCCTACAGAGAACATGCCCAACTTCAAGTGAAATAGGAAATCTCTTCCTAACAAATTAGAAAATAATCTCGAGATAATATGATTAACACAACAGATTTTCCCTGTAGCAAAATCTATTACTTTTATTTCATTTTTCTAACAACTCAATCTCATTTTTTTAGTGGAAAACAAAATTCCTAATTTTTTTTCTCCATCTGGCTTCACTAACTTCCTACCATTTTGTCAATGAGATAATCGGCAACTGATATTTCCATAACAAAACATCACATCTCTATTCCTTGCTCTCTGCTTATCTGCTCCTTCATAAAGATTCTACAAATTAGCTTATTATTATGATTATATGTGGAAGAGTCGGTTGCTAGATGTCCAAAAAGTGGTAACCATTCTCAACTCAGATTGGGGCGAGGGCCGGCCACCTCTCCCAATCTCAGGTGTGGGTCCAGAAATCTTTCTTCCTTAATCAGACCCTTAATTTTGTCCCATTAGCAACAACTCCATTGAGTGTAAATATTGAAGTGCGCTTATACTATGTGTGCTACGGTAACTAAAGTTGAATTTTGGAGTGCGTTACTACATTCCTTACTACGGTAATCCCGTAACGAACATTTATTCTCTTTTTTGCATTCTCTAATCCAGCGCATTACAAGATTTTTCCTTTCCTTTCCTTTCCTGTCATTAAAATGTTAGAAGCAAGCATCTGAAGCTGCCGCTTGTTACAAAGAATAAATCCACGTAGCCACCCAGCTGTCGCTTCCCCACAGGACCTGTAGACATCCGCCTGTATTTCAAAATAATATCACTCTGCTCATAATCCGTCATTGTTAAACCATTTCTTTTCTACTATATGAGAGATCTCACAGACATCCCATGAATATCCTTAAAAATATTAGCTAAGTTTTTTTATTATTATAATAGAGTAAAAGTTGCTGCTGCACTTAAGAAATCACAACCTTTTGTATAGAGCGAGCTGCACGCAGCTCATAAAACAAAGTCCTTCATTACCAGCTAGCGGGGGGAGGTGTCTGTTCCTTCCCTTCTGCCTTCCTGAAGTTGGATAACATTTAAGAATTTTGAAACGCATGATCAATCTGGTTTCAAACAAGTCTTTTTTTCTCAGGAAGTCCATTTCAGTTGGTTTGTTTATTAAGAGAACAACTAACGACCCATTGTTGAGGGACAGAGGGATCAGAACGGCGCTTCCTTGAGGGGAAGGGGGAAGGGGGTCGCTTGTTTAAGATAATTCATTTAGATCACAGTAAAGTTTACCTTACTCTTGATAGGATTTTTTAAAATATGGAAGTGAGTTTTCTCTATTATTTTATTTCTCTTTCGGCGGAACTTTAGGAGAAAACAAAGTTTAAAACATTTTTCATCCTCCCGGGTGCTAAAAAACACATCAGCTTCACGCATGAACCCCTCCTTTTTCTCTTCTTCGCTCCTTCCTGAGGAATTCCTTTGTTTGAGATACCAAATATATATTCTTCAATTTTGATCTTTTTAATTTTATTTTATATCGCAACTACCATGAAGTGCGCGAAATTACTCAGTCAATTGTCCTTCAAATTCATAATCTTTATTTTAAAGAAATGTATTGTCTTTTCTCTTACATAAATTTTGCATCTCCTTTAAATCTTCTTTGCTATTTTGTCCCCATATTTCGCTAAGTTACATTTTACTGTTTTTATTTTTCACTTTTAAATATTTATCATTCCCGTGTTAATGAAGTAAATTCAGCTTTTATTTCTCTTTTATCTCATCTATTTATCTTATCGCAGTGTTATTTACTCAATTTTCTAACCATGAGACTCCTTTCAGCCTACAGCTGTTTCACCATAGAAATCTCCATTCACACACACACACACACACACACAACTGGTTTATCAGACATTAGTATCATTATGTATTTATTATGCTTTTTCATTACTAGTATTATTATTTAGATATTATTTATCATTAGGCCTATTTCTAATTGAGATCCCAGATCTCTGCGCGCTTTTGGAGTCCAACTCCTTTAACATGGATATTCATTGTGAGATTCCGGATCATCACGCAAAGATCCCCGATCTTTATTTGCAAAACACAAACTTGCATTACAAAGGTCCCGGACCTAGTTATTTCTATCTCTTATTTTTTTTATTCTTTCACGCATCAAATTTTGTACTCACTGGCTGTTGTCCCTGTGAAGGAAGACCCCGTCATCAACTGTTGTTCCGGGAGGAACCCCGGATCTGCCGGCCTCCTTTTTGGGGTGGGGTGGAGGACTTTGATACTGGTTCCGAACCAGGCCGTGCACGGGCTCTCAGCAACCTGCGGTTCCTCCCGGAGATCCAGTCCGATCTGAGATCCTGGTCAAAGGAACAAGAAATGCCAGGGTTAAAATCGCTCTCTGATCTCTGAGTTTCCTTTTTATTAGACATTCCGTGGTTTCTCAATCCACGAGCTGATCCCACTCAGCCTTCTTGGTGTCCAACACGCAAGCTTTCAGTAAGAAGCGTCCTAGCTTACCTTAGGGCCGGCCACACCCTGAGTTTACCGACCCGGTCGGCGTCTATTTAACTCAGCAGAAACAGAAATCCACATTTACTGGAGAACTACAGAGAGAACATACTTTTAGATTAGTCAATTTTGCGCCTCGTGTGTCAGCGCTTACCAAATAACTTCAGACCTGGGTCACTTCCGTCCTCCGATCTCCAGTATCTGTTGATCACAACAATTTCCAAACTCACGTTTTCCTTTGCTCCTCCAGAAATCACGTCGGGGTCACCATTTTGTTGGAAAGGTGTTTTCACTCTAATTTAAAGCCTCTCTTAAAGGAACAGACACACATTTAATTTATGACCCTGGGCTCTCTCTGAGCTCTCATTTCACCTTCCTGCGTGCTCGTTCATTTCTGTAAAAAAGAGCAATAAGAACAACCAACAATAATTATATATTTTAACAGCGAGACATCATTTGCTGGACTCAGTTCTAGTAACTGAGTACAGCTTTATCTCAGCATATATGTGTTTTCTTTTTTTTGTGGAGGAAGATGAGGGGGAGGCCGTCAGCAGTACTCAGTGGCGGGAGCAACTCTGCGCTGAGGTGTCTGCCCTGGAAGAGGTACCACCAGGTCATGAATACCTTTAACAGGCAAGTGAACAATAACTTTAATATCTTTTTAAGTATTTTGTCATGAGATTGAAGGATTGGATTCAATTTCTCCTGTTTCCATTTTTATGAATGCCTCTTACAGATGTGACAGCCGTCGATTGAGCCGGTCTGCAAACCCTGGTGGTGGACGATGTAGTGGACAACGGGAGGAGACACCCTGAAGCTCTCTGCAGACCTGTGATGTTTCGCTCGCCAACCAAAGAGGACCAACCACAGATCCCTGCTGCAGCACTCCATTCATGTCTCTCATCTCTCATCCTTTCAGCGGCTCCAGCAACACTGCCAGGGACCCCCGGTGTAATTTCAAAAAAAGGTGGCCCAATACCCGGTCTCTTGTCCTGTAAATAGTTATATTTCTGTATGTTCTTGAATTTTGTTACCTTAAATTTTATTTTCTGAATTTCATTAATTATTTCAAATTACACACTGTTAATTTTCTTAACAAATGTTCAATTTTCTTTAAACAATTTTGAAAATAAAAAAGATAAATACAATGAATATGAAGTATTTCTTTCAAGCAATTTATTTCGACCAACTTGTGTTATAAACTCAACAATAAACAAATTTAATCCCTCCCAACCCCCTCAAAAAAATTCATTTTGGCACTAATCACTCAAGAATAGAAAAGAGCCTGTCCATCCTCTCCCTGCTCTCCTGTGCCCTCCTCTCTTCAGCCTCCCTCTGCTGCCTCATGTCCTCCCTGATGAGGTCTAGCAGCTCCTGGTCACTGTCCCTTCTCCTCTTCTTCACTGCTGGCTGCCTATCTCCTTCCTTCTCTTGCTCCTCTCTTTCCTCTTAGTCACTCACTGCTGCACTTGGCCCTGGAGGGACCGTTGGGATGGAGGCAATAAGGACAGGGGGGCAAATTGAAGGCCTTTGTCCTAAAACCTCATCCATTTGGACAAACCAGGGCCAAGTAGCAGCAGTGGGCTTCCCACTCACTCTCTCTCCTGACCCTGGATACTTGCATTCCTAAAAACATGTAAAAATCAGAACAGTTCACAAAACATGCAAGCTTAAACCCAGGATTTGCTCTTTTTTAACTTATGTTACAAAAAAATATATTATTTTCTATATATGGACATACTTTATATTTCTTTATAAAATTGTCCCACTTTTTCTTTGCTTGGGCAGGTGTTATTTTCTCGGACAGGCCCATCTTCTCCAGAAATATCCTAACGTAGGAGAAAAGGGGAAAATATTGCAATTGTGCTAATCACAGAAATCAAAACGACAATAGTGGAACAATACTGTAAAGAATTATACTAAAAAAAGGACCAAACAAGAGAAGCAGGAAAATATTTCAGCTGTTTAATGACTGCAGTAAGATTATATGTACTGCACAAAACAAAAGAAACAAAACTGCCATGATATTAGGGTAAATAACACCGTAGTCATAAGAATGGGATTTCTAAATAGATTTATTCCTGTACCTCCATCCCACAGTGGCAGAGTTATTTGCTACGGTGAAGAGCTCATCGTTCTCTCCCCGGAGCTTTATGAACAGCTCTGTCTGCTCTTTCGTCCCTAAAATGTTTACAACAGCTTAAATCCCTAACAAGAAATTAGGTCTGTGTAAGGTGATATTCACACAAGAAACAAGCTAGTTTACGTGATTTTTTAAAAACATGTAAACGTACAAATGTAAAAAAAAAATGCTTAACGCTAAAACCAAAGGCCTAATTAGACAACCGCTGTAAAAATAAATAGTTTGAACCGCCAGGTTTTTTTTAAACTTACATCGGAATGCATAATCTTCCGCTCTGCTACCGCTCGCTCCGTCGCCAATAATTTTTGAACTGCTGGAAGCGCCCTGCCGAAAGGAATTATGGGATAGGTAGGACGTGAAAGGATCCACCAGACCCATCCTTCAAATTCGGGGAAAAGGAGGACGCATTAGTGGGCCGCATTTGAAGGATCCTTTGAATTTCGTCGCGGCGCTCCGAAGGATGCAGACCCTGAGTTTGGACACACCCTAATAGCTTCAACACTCTCAATCAAGTTCCACTTATGTCACACATTCATGTACCAGCTATCAGAAGATCTGTTACATTTTAGGGGAACTTCAGATGTCAGCAAAATAAACACATGCACATTTCTAAACCTTTTTGTCACAATGAAGCCACCTTTATTGCAAAAGCTTTAGCGTTTTGTGTCAAATGCAGAAGTTTATTGTATGTATTTTACAAGATCGACTGCTGATTCCACCCAATATTCCAGTGCCTTCCACTTTCCCAGAAAGCAATGCAGTTTGATGTCTGAGACTAGTATTCATTAACAAATATCCAGTCTTTATAAAATGTGCCCTATTAATAGTATTATTAGTCAAAATGTTGTATTGTTACAGAGATCTTACTCAGACATGCCAAGTCTGTCCAGCAGAAGACTTGTGGAGTAGAAGATGTGTTTTATTTTGAGGAAAGGTAAGACTTTAAAGTATTCATAAATGAGTGAAGCTTTTAACACCAATTCCATGTTTATAGGTTTATTTTGTGTTCTTTTCCAAATTTCCTGAACGTTTTCCATTTCACGGACCCAAAGAGAAAGACCATGTTAGTAAGGAGTTCCAGGAGGACCAACTGATGGACATCCCCTTGCTTCAGGATCCAACCATCTTTGACCTGGGAGCTTTCTGGGGAAACCTTTCATCAGTGAAGTACAGAGTAAGATACATTTTCAACACACACACACTGACACCATCAAAACTTTATTATATTTAGTAAAGGAATTATGCCATCTTGGTTCATTGTTTTCAAAGGTGACGGATATGCTGAGGTTTGGCAGACTGTCTGAGGTTGCAAAACTAGTTTTAGATGTTCCACATTCAAATGCAGATGGACACATTTGACTTGCTATCATTTCTATTGGTTATTTGTAACATGGAGGATGTAAAATTAGACATTTTTCTTAATACCAAAAACAGTTGGGTGAACAGAATGATGTTGACGGGATAATCTGTCGTTCCTTCAACATCAGCAATCTCATTCTGAACTATTCATAAAACTTGAGAGCTCTGTTAAAAGGAACTAGAAGAGCATGCCATAAAGATATTTCAAAAAACTGATTGTGTAGATAAATGTAGGCTTCTATTGAAAATATAAATTACTTTACTTTTCATGTCAAATCACTGTAGTTATTACAAATGTTTCAGCAAAACAAATTTAATTAGAAATACCTACCACCCAGTGCAATAGAAATTGGGCTTGCCCAGTCAATTCCTGGCTTTTTGTAGAATGTTAAAATCTCCCTTTCACGGTCATCCTCTGTAGTTCTTAGATCAAGCCTTGCAACTAACTCTGGCTTGAGTTCCGAACTGTTAAGCAATTTATGTCGGAACATGCTGGCTGCTTTATAAAGATCAGGCTCTGTTGTCCACTCTGTGAAAATAAGACAATTATTAGCGAAACTGGACAAAAATAAAATATGAAGTTGATTTTATCTCTCTCTCTCTCTCTCTCTCTCTCTCTCTCTCTCTCTCTCTCTCTCTCTCTCTCTCTCTCTCTCTCTCTCTCTCTCTCTCTATATATATATATATATATATATATATATATATATATATATATATATATATATATATATATAATATTCTGCCCTCGCACTCAGCTAGACAGATAGATGACCATCATCTCCAAGTAAACCACACCGTTGATCCTTTCTGCCAGATTTATTTGTTGGATGCATGGCATGGATTTTGATGAAAGAATAAATGGTAAAACTGTGCTGACATGTGTAAACAACATTTACACAATTAAAAAATACGATGTCCTCTAAACATCACTAGATATAATTCCTAAATAGATAAGGTGAAAGACAACTGAATAGGCCAGCAAGCTAATATTAGCTGCTAGCTAACGGCTACCTAACAGGCTAACGGCAAATTAGCGTCTGTGCTAACATCTGAAAAAATGGATTTTTAAGTGAAATCACTTGTATAAACTAACACAATCAACTCACAACAGTTTTAAGCAAACACTATTACAATAAATCATTTCTATTAATTTACAAACTGTCCTGGCTTAAAAGTGTGTTTACCCGAGTGGGTGAATCCCTTTTGAGTAAAGCCAATTGAGTCTAAAATAACATTAAAGGCTGCATTTAGGCTATCACTTTCAGTGTCCACATAAATATTGAAGTCCCCCACAATAATGACCCTATCAGTATTTAATACTAAATCAGAAAAACAAATGTGAGATCTGATCCAAGAATTGAGAGTGAGGGCCTGGTGGACGATACAAAACCACAAACAAAAATGGTCTTAATGTTTTGCAACTTTGATGAGGAAAATTAAGAGTTAGATGTTCAAAAGAACTGTAGCTATCAATTGGTCTGGGATTAATTAATAAATCAGAAAGGAAAATGGTTGCAACTTCTCCTCCTCGCCCAGTACTTATAGGAATGTGAAAATTTAAATGATTGGAAGGAGTTGACTCATTTATACTGACATAATCCTCCTGCTGCAACCAGGTTTCTGTGAGACAAAGTAAATTAATGTGATTATCACCAATCAAGTCATTTACTAACAGTCTTTGAGGAGAGAGATCTTATGTTTAATAAACCACATTTAATAGATTTATTTTTCTGTTCAGTCAAAGTCATATTTATTTTTATGAGATTTCCATGATTTGCTTTTGTTGGCTTAACTTTTAATCCATTTAATTTTGACTGTGGGCAAGACACTGTTTCTATAGGGTAATGGGTGGGTCACAGTACAGAAGCAGCAGAGAGGTGGGTTAAACTACAACTCTTCTTCCTGGTCTGGACCCTGGGTTGTCAGTGTTTTGGAGGACTAATAAATTTGGCCATATTCCTAGAAAGAAGAGCTGCTCCATCCAAAGTGGGATGGATGCCGTCTCTCCGGATCAGACCAGGTTTTCCCCAAAATGTTTGCCAGTTATCAATGTAGCCCACATCGTTTGCAGGACACCACCTAGACAACCATTGATTGATGGAATGACAGCTTGCGGCTAAATATGTCGTCACTGGTCCGATCGGGCAGGGGACCAGAAAAGATTACCGAGTCTGACATTATTTTGGCAAACTTACACACTGAAGCAACACTCATTTTTGTGACCTCCGATTGGCATAACCAGGTGTCATTACCGCCAGCGTGAATAACAATCTTACTGTATTTACGCTTATCTTTAGCCAGCAGTTTCAGGTAGGATTTAATGTCGCCCGTTCTGGCCCCTGGCAAGCATTTGACTATGGTCAGTGGTGTCTCTAATGCCACGTTTCAGACTATGGAGCTGCCAATGACCAGGGTCGGCTTCTCAGTGGGTGTGTCGCTGTGTGGGGAAAATCTGTTAGAAACGTGGACCGGTTGGTTGTGGCCCGTGGGCTGGGTCCTAGAACTATGCTTCCTACGTACCTTCACCCACCTACACCCCTGGAAGTCTGGCGGACAGCCAGGTGGGTGGCCCCTGAGGACCTGGAGCTCTGGCGGACAGCCGGATGGACGTCCCATTGCCGGGCTGAGTTCTGGCGGCCGGCCCTGTGGTCCTCTTCTGAAGGTCAGGCAGTGGCTGAGGAGCTTGGCTGGTCGGCGGCGACGAAGATGCCTGGCCGGTAGAGGTCGGCCGAGACGAAGAGTCTGGCGGCGTGGACACCGGCTGAGAAGAGTCTGGAGGCGTGGACGCCGGCTGAGAAGAATCTGGCGGGTCAGACTCCTCCTTGACCCTTCCTGGGAGCTCTACCGATGGGGACGGGTCCTCCTTGACCCTCCCTGGGAGCTATAGCGACGGGTCCTCCTTGACCCTTTCTGGGAGCTCTAGCGACGGGGACGGGTCCTCCTTGACCCTCCCTGGGAGCTCTAGCGACGGGTCCTCCTTGACCCTCCCTGGGATTATAGCGACGGGTCCTCCTTGACCCTTTCTGGGAGCTCTAGCGACGGGGACGGGTCCACCCTGACCCTCCCCGGGGACCTTCCCCGGGGACCCCAGCGACCCATGGGGAAATGTCGGTTGCTGGAGAGCTGCCGCTGTGACTGCTAAGAACACAGCAGCCACGTTAACGGCAGGTTCTGGGACTGGAGCTGGAACTGACTCACAGGCTGGAACGGGCTCACAGGCTGGAATGGGCTCACAGACCGGAATGGACTTATAGACTGGAACGGGCTCACGGACTGGCTCTCTGACTTCCTCCTCAGAAGCGGCCCCACCTCGGCGGTGTCGCCGTGTGCGGCAAGGGGCTAGATCTCCCCTGGAGCAGAGGCAGGCCGTCTTGTCCCCATAGAAAAACTCGAACAGCTCCTCTTCCTTGATGTGAGGAGCCCCCGAAGAGCCAGCTGGAGGAGGGACAAAGACAGCGGGGGAGAGAACCGGTGGTGCGTGCAGTGCGGAGATGCAGGGGACGTTGGTGGTCCGTGTAGGAGGGCCGCCCTGCTCCCCGCTCCCGGAAACTCAGGCTCGGCGGGATCGTCGCCGTCGCCTGCGGCCAGATGGTGGAGGCGGAGAGGGTGGGCCAGTGATCTCGTCCAACGCCTCCTGGCGAATCCTCTCCGCTTCGCTCCGCAGATCGGCGAGATTCCGGGCAGAGAAGACACTCCGAAAATGAGGGAGCACGCCGAGGATCTCCTCAGCTCCGGAGAAGCGCACAGGAAGGTGAGGAGAGGCCGCGAGCTTCACCAGGTTGGCCCAGAGGTCCTGGCGGAGGGAGGCGACCTCTTCAGTGACTGCTTGGGTCCATTTTATGTGTGGAGTATGGACCCAAATGCAGACGCTGAGGAAGTGCAGGATGTTTATTAAAGGTGGAGGAGGTGATGATGGTGATGAGGACGATGGCAGGAACGGGGAAACTGGACATCGGACAGGAACGGAGATGCAGGAAGACGACACACCATGGAGATAGAAGACAATGTTAATGATCAGGCGCTGAGTGGAGAGAAATGATGGGCTTAAAAGGCAGGAGGTGAGTAGGATCAGGTGTGGTTGATTGGAGAGACAGGTGAAGACAATGAGGAGGAGTGAATAGGGCAGCGTGACAGCTCGTGAGCAAAAGGTTGGGTGGATCAGACAATTATAATCCCTGCATTGTTAAACATGCTATACTGGATACATTTATATCAACAACTATATAGTATAATAATTAAATATATTACCATCTTAAAACATGGCTATAATTTACAACAGAAAGTGTTGCCTACTTTTTAAAGATTTTCATTATATTTTAATAGTCCCCTTTTGTCATGATGTTAGGTGTTTGTGTTTTTGTTAGTTCTTTTTCTTATTTAGTTTTATTATCATGTTAGGTTATTCCTTGTCTTTATTAGTTATTTCTGGCACTTTCTTGTTTCTGTATTTCTTCTTGGTCTTAGATATTTTCACCCTTTTGCTTCTGTATCCACCTTTTCATTTGTGTTTACCCAGTTAAGTAATCTTTGTTAACTTGCTTATTCATCCAGTTTTGGTTTCCTCTTGCTCTCCAGCATTCTCTTGAGTTTTCACCTTGATTCTTAGTTTCTTTATAGTTTATTCTTGTGTAGCATTATTCTCTGTTCCATCTTCTGTCCACTCATTCCTCCATTCTGCATTCCTTCCCAGCTGCTGATTGTTTCACCTGCTCTCTCCCTCTCACCTGCAACTGTTTCTCTTATTTGGTCCTCAGCCTTTTCTCTGTCACTTCCTCCTCAGTATAAATTTTGCTCTCACTCACTCACTACTTGCTGGTTCGTTGTCTACCTTCCCTGCCTGGTTCCTGTTTGTTCGTCGCTGAGTTCTGTAAGTCCTTGGTTTTTTTTATTATAATACTTTATTTATTCATTTTCAGAACCACAAAGTACATACCATAACAACCCGAACAGTTACCCCCATCTTCCCACCCCCCTCCCCCAAAGCAGGTTGAGAAGAAAAAAAAAGAGAGCTGTACATTATGACGGTGGTTTCTGTGGTCATCCGCAACTATAACACAGTTATAGATTTATATGCAAATCTATATCTGATATCCGTGCCAACTCAAATCGAAATTTTTCCATATATAAGGTGTTTGATAGCTCTATGACCCAGATTTCAAAAGTTGGAAATACGTCTTTGTTCCAGACTTTAAGAATAATCTCCTTAGCAATAACCATCCCAAACTGTATTCATAGCACCTTCCGGTGGCTGAGAGTCTTGAGCTGGTGAGACCAGCCAAGGATGCCTGTCTCTGGGTCTGGAAGGATATCGTGTCCATAAACCTCAGAATAGAAATGGAAAACCTCACACCAAAATCTACGAAGTTTGCTGCAAAACCAGAACATGTGTGCTAGTGTAACATCGGACTGTTCACACTTTCTACGTAATGGTGAAATGGAAGAAGAAAATGAATGCAGTTTAACACTTGAATAATGGAGTCTGTGTATAACCTTGTATTGAATTAACTGATGTCTTGCGTTAATTCAATTAAATTCAATTCAGTTTATTTATATAGCGCCGATTCACAACAGATGTCATCTCAAGGCACTTAACAAGAAGTCATTTCAATACATTTATACTAACATTCCAATCAGTTAAACAGTTTCCTGTTTAAGGAATCCCAGCAGATTGCGTCAGTCATTGGCGTGAGGTTGGGCCCCGTTGATGCAGACTTTCCAACCACAGCATTCCTTTAGCAATCCCTCATGCTGAGCAAGCATGTAGCGACGGTGGAGAGGAAAAACTCCCCTTTAACAGGAAGAAACCTCCAACAGAACCAGGCTCAGTAAGAGCGGCCATCTGCCACAACCGTCTGGGGGTTTGAGAAGACAGAGCAGAGACACAGAAGGAACAGAAGATCTGGTATAAGAGTACTTTCTATGTTACAGAAAGTAAAAGTTGATAACATGACACGGTGGATGTTAAGTTACTGGGAGCATCATCCCAGTCGATGCCCCCAGTCCAACAGGGCATTGCAGCCAAGCAGGATAACAGACCAGGAATATATTCTATGGAGAGAAAAACACTGAGAGAATAAAAAGTTAACAGTCGAAATAGCAGAATGTACTGTAATACAGCTGGAGTGTAGTAGTAGAAAAGGAAGTAGCAGAGTGAAGAAAAGTGGTAAGTCTGTCCTCCAGCAGTCTAAGCCTATAGCAGCATAACTACAGAGCTAACTCAGGATGACCTAAGCCACTCTAACTATAAGCTTTATCAAAAAGGAAAGTTTTAAGCCTGGCCTTAAAAGTAAACAGAGTATCTGCCTCACTGACTAAAGCTGGAAGCTGGTTCCACAGGAGAGGAGCCTGATAACTAAAAGATCTGCCTCCCATTCTACTTTTAGAAATCCTGGGAACTACAAGTAAACCTGCAGTCTGAGAGAAAAGTGCTCTGTTGGGAACATATGGAACAATCAGATCTCTGATGTATGATGGAGCTTGATTATTAAGGGCTTTGTATGTAAGAAGAAGGATCTTAAATTCTACTCTCGATTTAATAGGGAGCCAATGAAGGCAAGGCAAGGCAAGGCAATTTTATTTGTATAGCACACTCTCAACAGCAGGGTAATTCAAGGTGCTTTACATGATTTGGTGATTTAAAAAAAAACACATAAAAGAAACACACATTACACATGATACACAATAAAGCAAGAGAAAAATAAAAAAAGCAAGAGAGCATGAACACATTTCATACATATGACATCAAGCATTTACTCAAAGGCAATTCTAAACAGATGGGTTTTTAGTCTCGATTTAAAGCAGTTCAGAGTTTCAGCAGCTCTACACTCTTCAGGAAGTCTGTTCCAGATAAGGGGAGCATAAAAAGTGAAAGCTGCTTCTCCATGTTTAGTTCTGAGTCTAGGGATGTTTAGTAGGCTAGAGTTGGAGGACCTGAGTGGTCTTGGTGTTTGGTACCATGACAACAGGTCTTCAACATATTTTGGATTCTAAGCCATGTAATGATTTATAAACTAGTAAAAGTATTTTAAAGTCTATTCTCTGAGCTACAGGGAGCCAGTGTAAGGACTTTAGAACTGGGGTGATGTGCTCTACTTTCCTGGTTCTAGTGAGAACGCGAGCGGCAGCGTTCTGGATCAGCTGCAGCTGTCTGATTGACTTTTTAGGCAGACCTGTGAAGATGCTGTTGCAGTAATCAATCTGACTAAAGATAAACGCATGGATGAGTTTTTCTAGGTCGTGTTGCAAAATCAGTCCTTTAATCCTAGAGATGTTGTTCAGGTGATAGAACGCTGACCTTGTTATTGCCTTTATGTGACCCTGGAGGTTCAGGTCTGAGTCCATTACTACACCTAGGTGAAGGGAAGCTAAAACAGGAGAAATGTGATCTCTCTTTTTAATATTCATCAGAACTCTTGCTGCCGCATTTTGGATCAACTGAAGGCTTTTAATAGCATATTGTGGACTACCTGAGTGTAAAGAATTACAGTAGTCCAGCCTTTAGGTAAGAAATGCATGGACTAGTTTCTCAGCATCACTCTTGGACAGGATGTTTCTAGTTTTATCAATATTCTGGAGGTGAAAGAAGGAAATCCTAGAAACCTGTTTAATATGGGATTTAAATGTCAAGTCTTGGTCAAAAATAACGCCGGGGTTCTTTATGTTATTACTGGGGGCCAATTTAATGCCATCCAGATGAAGTGATTGACTAATCAGTTTCTGTTTAAGAACTTCTGGTCCAAAGACAGCAACTTCTGTCTTGTCAGAATTTAAGAGCAAAAAGTTTAGAGTCATCCATGTTTTTATGTTTACAAGACATGCCTGTAATCTACCTAACTGACTGGGTTCATCAGGATATTTATGGATAAATATAGTTGTGTATCATCGGCATAGCTGTGGAAGTTTATCCCATGCTGTCTAATGATTCTACCAATTGGAACCATATATATGGTGAAAAGAATTAGTCCAAGCACAGAACCATGTGGAACTCCACAAGTAACCCTTGAGTGTAAAGATTTATCATTTAGATGAACAAACTGGAATCTCTAGGACAAATATGATTTAAACCAGCCTAGTGCTGTTGACTCTATCTATTTTTTGTGATTCAAGAGCTGATTTTATAATGAACATGATTCTATTTGTGATTAACGAACAATACATTAATGATAGATTGATCAATAATAAATTGAAAATGTGTTTTTTATTATCTTTATTTCCACTGCCTGCACATCCCAAGAAACAGCTCCTGGTCATCTTTTGTTTTGTGTTGTTACTGAAAGAGTAATAAGAGGAGGGATACTGATGTGGAATATATAATTTCAGAACATAGAGTCAGGATTTTCAATAATAATACGTGAATAACATCTTTGTGGTGTCTTGGTTCATGCAACTTTTGCGGGGATATTCCAATGTAATTTGGATTCAATTACATATTTTCTGTTTAGTGAATGTATCTAGGGCAAGATGACAAGTTAAGGGGATGCAAGCTTATTGTTCCAGCTTAACGTTCCTGATAAAGATGTGTCAGATCACCGGAGAGACGGACCTCGGGGCAGCAAGATATCTACGGACAGTCTGATTTGGGATGTGCTGGTTCATGCTTTACTATCAGACTGGCATGAACTAGTTCTTCAGGAGCTGGACATGAAGATTGCAGGAGACGTGCTGGAAAGATAAACAGTGAGAGCTGAATATTACTTAAGCTGTTAGATCAGGAAGGTTGGGTAGGGAATTCATGGCAGTCCTGTTCCCTCCATGCTTCTGGCCAGACATGTTTGAATTAAATACTAAGATGCCTTCTGGGACACAGTCTTTTTAATTTTGGAACCCTGAAGTATTTTAAGGCATAACAGAACATGTAGACTTGGTAGAGTAAACGTCAGGGACATCACCTGCCTCTGAGAATTCTCACCCGGTAAGGCTGGCTCATGTGTACATGTCTATGATCCAGTTTTGCTATGGGGGAGACAGCAAAACTTCATGGGAGGAACCACAGGAGATATGAATGTTTATCGATCAGTATATAATGGACGTTTAGACTTGGCAAGGCAAGGCAAGGCAATTTTATTTTTATAGCACACTTTCAACAGCAGGGTAGTTCAAGGTGCTTTACATGATTTGGTGATTTAAAAAACAACTTGGGGGTGCAGATCAGTTCATACAAAGCTTTGTGTATGCTGATCATTCTTGGTACCAAGACAATTAAATATACTCTCATCTTTATTTAAAATAAATAACGCTTCCATAATATAGATAGATTAGAATTTTTAAACACTTTATATTTTTGTCACTTAGATATTTATGTCTTGTAATATGCCTTTGAGATAACATCCATCCATTGTCTATACCCGGCCATGAATCCTTGCAGGGTCACAGGAGGACTAGTGCCTATCTTCAATGATTAGTGAACAAGAGCAACCTTCAAGATGACATCTGCTATGCTGTATAAATACAGTGCTCAATTAATTTTAATACATTATAAACTGTGTTGTTATTGTTGATGTGCTGTTGGTAGTAAAAACAAATGGACCACTGAATAGCAGCTTTAATACAGAAAGAAATCTCGGAACAAAGATGAAGCTCATAGCTGATAAGAAGCTCACAAAGAATATTTGAAATGTTAGAATCCATAAACGTATACAGTGGGGCAAAAAATATTTGGCAGCCATCGAATGTGCAAGTTGTCCCACTTAAAATAATGGACAGAGGTATGTAATTTTAATCATAGGTATTCTTCAACTGTGAAAAACAGTGTAAAAAATCCAAGAAATCACATTATATGATTTTTAAAGAATCTATTTGTACAATGTTGCAGAAAATAAGTATTTAGTTCCTACAAACAAGCAAGAATTCTGGCCCTTACAGACCTGTTACTTCTTTAAGAAGCTCTTCTATCCTCTACTCGTTACCTGTATTAATGGCACCTGTTTGAACTCATCTGTATAAAAGACACCTTTCCACACCTTTAAACAGTCAGACCAGTGCTTTAAGTGGGCCGGTACACAAGGGTACGCAGTACCGGCACTTCAAAATTTTACTCCTCAGTGTACCAGGACTTATTTCCAGCATGTGTTGATGAGTACCTGGTATCCACTTGTGAAGTGGAAAATCCCATTGCGTTATGTTAAAGTGCTTTTGTTGTCGTAGTGAAGTGAAAGAAACAATGCCACCTGCGGTTGTATCAGCGGAGCTGAAGCGCTGTGATTCATCTGTGCCCTGCTCGTGTGTGTGCGTGTGTGAGTGTGTGAGTGTTTTTGAACTCCTGGCAAGATGGCAGAGAGCAGTATCACAGTTTCCTGGAAGAACAGACATTACAGGTCCTTCTCAAAAAAATAGCATATTGTGATGAAGTTCATTCTTTTCCATAATGTAATGATAAAAATTAAACTTTCATATATTTTAGATTCATTGCACACCAACTGAAATATTTCAGGTCTTTTATTGTTTTAAAACTGATGATTTTTGCATACAGCTCATGAAAACCCTAAATTCCTATCTCAATAAATTTGCATATTTCATCCGACCAATAAAAGAAAAGTGTTTTTAATACAAAAAAAGTCAACCTTCAAATAATTATGTTCAGTTATGCACTCTGCCCCACTTTTTCCTTCCCTCAGACTTCCCACTGAGGTGCCTTGATACAGCACTCTGGGAACAGCCTATTCGTCCAGAAATTTCTTTCTGTGTCTTACCCTCTTGCTTGAGGGTGTCAATGATGGCCTTCTGGGCAGCAGTCAGGTCGGCAGTCTTACCCATGATTGCAGTTTTGAGTAATGAACCAGGCTGGGAGTTTTTAAAAGCCTCATGAATCTTTTGCAGGTGTTTAGAGTTAGTTGATTCAGATGATTAGGTTAATAGCTCGTTTAGAGAACCTTTTCATGATATGCTAATTTTATTAGATAGGAATTTTGGGTTTTCATGAGCTGTATCACAATATGCACATTTTTTGAGAAGGACCTGTATTTTAATTTCGTCAACGAAAAAGAAAAGAGTAGTAAAATTCACACTCTGCATTGGGGAAAAGTTTCTGTCGACCGAAAAAAATTCCACTTCAAATTTAAAACATCTTGTATCCAAACACCACTCTATCAGGCAACCTGGGCTGGATAAGTGTTTTTAATTAATATGTTCTGTGATCAAAAAAACAGTTAATAAAACACTGTGTGGAATAGCCTATTGGTGGCTGTCTTTCCTGTTGTTATCCTACAGAGTTAATTTAGTTGGATGACTGACGTTATTCATTGTCACGACTTCTCGGTGCATTTAAAAGAGGCTGTATCTGTCAATTAAGTTGCAGCATGTGCGAGATGCTGCGAACTGGCTATTAATTCTTGGTAACGCATAAGTACTATAACGCGTTACTTTTATGAATGGATCCTTGATATCCTGCTTGGCTGCAATGCCCTGTTGGATGGTGGGCATCGACTGGGATGATGCTCCCAGTAACTGAATATCCACCATGTCATATTATCAACTTTTTAATTTCTCTAACATAGAAAGTACTCTTATATCAGATCTTCTGTTCCTACTGTGTCTCTGCTCTGTCTTCTCAAGCCCCCAGACGGTTGTGGCAGATGGCCGCTCCTACTGAGCCTGGCTCTGTTGGAGGTTTCTTCCTGTTAAAGGGGAGTTTTTCCTCTCCACCGTCGCTAGATGCTTGCTCAGTATGAGGGATTGCTGAAGGATTAGTGTGGTTGGAAAGTCTGCATCAATGGTGCCCAACCTCACGCCAATGACTGACGCAATCTGCTGGGATTCCTTAAATAGGAAACTCTTTAACTGATTGCAATGTTTGTATAAATATATTGAAATGACTTCTTGTTAAGTGCCTTGAGATGACATCTGTTGTGAATCGGCGCTATATGAATAAACTGAATTGAATTGAATTGAATTGAATAACGCAGTAACTGATTACTTTTAATTGATGGTAACGCTGTAACCCAATTAACTACTTTCCAAAGTAAATATACCCAACCCTGGTTATTACCAGAGTACAGGAGCCACAATAGTTTCTGACATGCCAGAGGTTTTTTTATCACCTGCATAGCATCTGAAAAATTCAGACTTTGGAATCTAGAAGTTAGATTTTTCATGTACACGTTTACATTTGGCTTAATTCCGTGGTTCCGTGACACTTGCTCTAATTCCAAATTACTTTATTAATCCCAAAGGGAAATTAAATGTTGTTGTAACTCATTATGCAAGTTCCTTCAAAGGTTTGTTGTAGATGCTGATGGCTGTGGGTAGGGATGATCTCCTGTAGCAGTCTGCAGATCTGAAGAAGCCTCTGACTGAAGACGCTCTGTAGTTGTATGATCTATGGCGTCTTCTTTTCAACTCATCAGGGTTTTGTGGCTGGAGTTGAGGTATTATTTGAGCTTTTGTGATGTTAGTCAGCTGCTGCCAGTTGTAAACCACCTTGTTGCCATGGTTATGCATCATAACAAATGTCCAAAAATAAAAAGTATCAGCAAAAATCCTTCCAGCTGCACAGCATTCAAAACCAGAGAGAACGGTTGTCCACAAAAACAATGTTTCTACCAGAAATGGAAGAATAAAAGTTTTAAAAAGAAAAAAAATATGAACCAAAGTAACAGAGCTACTCCAACATGCTGCCACCTTGAGCGGCGCAATTCCGGCTCATTTGGCTCATGGATTTGATTTAGAACTGGAGTTATCCATTTTTTACCCGTGTTTTTGTCCCATATTTGTATCACAGACTGACGGCGGGTCAGTAAAGGGAGTACCGGTACTTATGTTTTTTCCACTTAAAACACTGAGTCAGACTCCAACCTCCACCATGGCCAAGGGCAGAGAGCTTTCTAAGGATACCTGGGACAAAATTGTACACCTGCACAAGACTGGGATGACCCAATATATACTAAGCGAGCAGTTTAGTCGGAAGAAATCAACTGTTGGAGCAATTATTAGAAAATAATAGATACAAGATCACTGATCACTGTACCCAACAAGATCTCACCTTGTTGGGTACAAATGATCTTGAGAACGGTGAGGAAACAGCCCAGAACTGGTGAATGAGCTGAAGAGAGCTAGGACCACAGTAACAAATGTTACTCTTAGTATCACACTACATCATCGTGGATTAAAATCCTGCAGTGTTCGAAATGTTACCCTGCTTAAGCCAGCACATGTCCAGGCCAATCTGGACAATCCAGAGGAGGACTGAGAGAATATCAAGTGTTCAGATGAGACCAAAATAGAACTCTTTGGTACAATCGCTACTCGCCGTGTTTGGAGGGGGAAGAATGCTGAGTTGCATCCCAAGAATACCATTCCCACTGTGAAGCATGGAAAGGGTGGAAATCCTATGCTTTGCGGCTGCTTTTCTGCAAAGGGGACAGGGCGACAGATCTGTGTTAAAGATGGCGCCATGTATCTTGGGATTTTGAGCAAAAACCTCCTTCCATCAGTGACAGCACTGAAGATGAAATGTGGTTGGATCTTCCAGCATGACAATGAGTCCAAACACACTGCCCGGGCAATGAAGGAGTGGTTATGTGAAATGCATTTCAAGGTTTTGGAGTGGCCTAGGCAGTCTCCACACTTCATTCCAATAGAGAATCTGCAGAGGGAGTTGAAACTCTGTGTTGCCCAACAACAGCCCCAAAACATCTTATTTTCTCCACCATTATGCAAATAAAGTCTTTAAAAATCATACAATGTGACTTCCTGGATTTTTTAAATATTCTGTCTCATACAGTTGAAGTGTACCTATGATGAAAATTACAGACTTCTCTCATCTTTTTAAGTGGGACAACTTGCAAAATGGAGGCTATCAAATACTTTTTTGCCCCACTGTATAACTCAGAAAAATAAATATAAATTAAACCCATACTCCACAACTTTCACGATATTTGCTCTCTGTCGCCTTCTTCAGGCAACATCACTGTCGTAGAAAATCAAATCTCTCTGTCGTTCATAAGAGGCATGTTTCAGTGGCTGCTTTCCAAATCACTTGCCCAAACAACAAACAAGCGCCGTTTCAGTTCGCAATTCAACTGTAACAATTGGGATAATTTAGAGTAAAGATCTCACAGCTAGGTATTCAGTTTGTGGGGGAGGTCGGGGTAATTGGAAAAACAGTGGGATTAGATACAGAGAACGTCTAAGCGCCACATAGCAAACACCTCCCGACAGTAGAATCAGCCTACATCTTTAGGTGTTTTTAGGAAAAAATCAAACAACAAAAATATAAATCACTAGCTTGACAAAACCAAAAGAAAAAAGTTTGACTTATATACTGAAATACAGCGACTACGCCGGTGTTTGCAGCTTTATCTACAGAACCGAGTCTTAAACGTTAGCATCACATTAGCCTCTAGATGGCTAACGGAGATCGACTCAATTGTGTAATTCACATTACTACTGTAAGGCATACCGTGCAAACTATGTTCATCCACCTCCACACATTTAATAAATAGCTTTCTCAGGACTGTATAACAACATCATGCCAAACCAAACACTATAACCCCGGTGAAATCATTGATTACTTACCTATCCATTAGCAGCACGGCTAACTCGGCGTCCGTAGTACATGACGTTCGTTCCAAAAGAACTCTCCAACAAGGAAAATTCGGCCCAATATTTACTCTGGTCTTTGCTCTCTCTCTATCACGTTCTCTATTTCTAGCTTCTTCTGATATGGGATTTCTCTGTGTCTTTGGTGGATCAGCCATCTCTAAAGTCTCTAAACAGTTTATATATGTCTATGAGTGAGGCTGTATGATTCTGTCGTAAAGCAGAACTCAGTCGGTACTTCCAGCGGCGGATCGCCGCTCAAAAGTTCTATAGTGCAGAAAAAAGCCATGGACCCCCTGTAAGGTGGTGATAACTCTAAAAATGAACATAATAGATGATAAAATTCCACCATAACTTTTGAAAAAAAGATTATATTAAGGTGTAAAAGTTGCGGAGTATGCCTTTAAACACTACTTTTCGAAAAATACACTTATTCTCACATATTATATTTCATTGTGATATTTGATAGCTAACATTTTTTGTAAGATCTGAAGAGCATTTCTGCACCATTAAAAGATTGTACACACATTTTTCATTATATCAAACTTTGTAATTACTTTACAATGCCTTTACTACAATCAAACATTTCTCAAACTGTATGGCCTTTACAAAACTTTGCCTTCAGTCTTTAGACCTATTCAGTGCAGGCAGTTTGTAGTTTCTCAGCTGTTCCAGAAAGCCTGGGTTTGGGGAGGTAGCAGGCCGGGCAGACTTCACCAGTGAGAGAGCATCTTTAAAGGATTGTCCATCACATGACATCAGGTAACCAATGACCACAGCTGGGGCACGTGACACGCTGGCATTACAATGAACCAACACAACACCTTTCTGAAACAGAAGCACATGAGGATGCATCAACTGACATGAATGATTGAATAAACAATCCATAACAGATTAACACATATTTAAAATAATTGAAAATTGATTTCAGCTATTTCTCTCACTCATAATGTTGACTTTATATGGTTAGATTGGATTTTGTGAAGTCAAGTTCTGTAAAGTCATGAACAGACGTCAGTGAGGAGGCTTTTCACCTTTTCTGTCTGTTTTCCTGGTTGCTGTTTTTCTGGTTGCCTACACCCCAAGGACCTACATGAGGGACAAAATGCCTTCCCAGGGAGCCAGCTCCTACACTGACTCCAAAAGGCACCCCCGTTCACGAAGATCAACCAAGGGAGGGAGGCCCTGGCACGTCCACCCTGAGGCCCATGGCTGCAGCACCACCAAGCCCCACAGAGCCCAAGGCAGAAGATCTATACCCACCCTGACATTCAGTCTACTATATAAGCACAAAAGACATTAGACACCTAGGTTGAGTTCACCACATGCAGCCACTAGGAGTCACCACCCATGGCCACCAAAGCCCCGCCCCAGGTGCCCCCAACCCCAAAAAAACCCACATTAGCAAGAATATCCCATACGACCAAACCAAAGGCCACCCACCCCTACTAGGTGATAGAGCCGATCAAAGGAGCCCAGAGAGATTGTTCAGATGTGGAGGCAGAGGCGGGTGGTCCAACAAGATGTCGATACTGCTTAATATTAAGAGCATTTTTATTTTTCCAGTTCAGAAGGATAGTTTTCTTAGCAATGCATAAGGCAATGTAAACCATTTGAACTAACTTTGTGTTCATGGAGACACCATCTAAGTTTCCCAGCAAGCAAACTGAGGAAGAAGGTGGAATATTATATTTCAGACACTTTGATAAGTCCTCACATACCTGGCACCAGAAATTCTGAACAGGTAGACAGAACCAAAGCGCATGGATATATTTATCCGGTATATTGCCTGTGCATTGTAAGCAGATATTAAACGACGTAAAACCCATCCTGAACATCTGTTGACCTGTATAGTGTACTCTATGAAGGGTTTTGTATTGTATTAATTGCAAATGAGGATTTTTTTGTTATTTTAAAGGTTCTTAAAGATATCTGAGACCAGACGTTTTGGTCAAAGCTGGCTGATAAATCCACCTCCCATTTTGAAATAGGGATGGCTATTGATTCATCTAATGTAGATAAAGTTTTGTATATTTTAGACAGCAATTTGGGGGGGTTGAGATTAAGAAAATCTAAAACTCCTGCTGGAATTTGTAATTCAGCTGTATTGAGCCTAAATGTACCTTTAATAATAGATTTAATTTGTTGATATTCTAAGAATTTGTTTTGATCAATTCCATATTGTGTAATTAATGTATTAAATGGGATAAAGTCTGTTCCTTCAAATATATGTTCCAGGTATTCAATTCCTTTACAACTCCAGTCTGGAAAATTGATCATACATTTTTTTGTAGGATGTCGGGGTTATTTCAGATGGGTGTACGTCTGCATGGGATTATTGTGGACTCTTGTCATTTTTAGAAACTCCCACCATGCTGTCAGAAAGGAGCTGATGTTTATGGTTTTAAAGTTTTCGTGTCGTTTTATAGTTGAGCTAATAAATGGTTGGTCTGAAATTTGCATCTTATTGCGTAATGTCTGTTCTATGTCTATCTACGTCAGGACTCATCAAGGTAGCTATGTTTTAACCATCTTGAGATATATTGGAGCCTGGACGGGAGAGTCCAGAGATCTAAACCAGTCGCGTGATGGTTTGCTTGGGATCATTGAGAATATGTAATTGATTCTAGGCAAAACCATCATTTTTATTGATGCAACTCTTCCATTAGTGATATGGGTAGGGATTTCCATTTAGCAACATCATCTTCCACTTTTTTAGTTTAGCTTTCTTAAATCTGCCAGTCATGGTGAGGGGCGGTGTTTGATAGGTGAGGGGTGGAGTGACAGGTGAGGGGCAGTTAAATGCAAATTACGCTTAATGTGATGTCACAATAAGGCACTTTTTCAAATGGCGTGTAGAAGCACAACATTTCTCACAGCAAAATTAATTGGCTCCTTGGTAAATCCTGAATAGAATTTAGGATCCTTCTTTTTACATATAAAGCCTTTAATAATCAGCTCCATCATACATCAGAGATCTGCTTGTTACATATGTTCCTAACAGAGCACTATGCTCTCAGACTGCAGGTTTACTGGTTCCTAGGATTTCTAAAAGTACAATGGGAGGCAGATCTTTTAGTTATCAGGCTCCTCTCCTGGGGTACCAGCTCCCAGTTTTAGTCCGTGAGGCAGACACTCTGTCTGCTTTTAAGGCCAGGCTTAAAACTTTCCTTTTAGGGGCTCCGGGTGATGCAAGCGGTTGGGTAGCCACGTTTTGTTGAAGCTCTGGCACATTATCCTGTTTTATTACTCCTGTTGGCGTAAAAACTCAACACTAAGTGGTTTTTAATCCAGGTGATGTCCCTGGATCAACTGTGGAGCAAGGCTGCCGGCAAAATGCCCCCCAAAAATGGTATTAAAATGAAAGATCCACTAGTCGGGATGCAGAACGGGGACTGACCAGAGCTCTGGAGGAGGTGACAGCAAATATTGCTCAGATGATGGATGAAAAGCTGCATAAGATGGCATTCGATATCAAGGTCAACATCTCCCAAAGCTTGAAAGAAGTTACTGAACTGATCGGCAAGGCTGAGCAGAGGATCCTGGTGGTGAAAAACGTTTCGGCTGATCCTGAAAAGCGCCTGCAGGCCCTGGAGAAGATGGACGCAAAAATCTACAGATCATCGGCCTACTGGAGAAGCTGGAGGGGACGAATGCAACAACATTTATGGAGACATGGACACCCGAGATCCTGCAGCTCGATACCAAATCGGGACGCATCAAGTTGGAGAGAGTACACAGGCTTCAGGGTCCAGTGATGTCCAGGGTCCCCCGTGGTAAAGTAAGATTTCACAACTTCAACTATTGCCAACAAGGGATGGATGCAGCCAGACGACTGAAAGACATCCGAGTCGAGGGGTCGAGGATTCACTTTTTCCCGGATTTTGCTGCTGCAACACAGAAGAAGCGGCATGAGTTCGACCAGTTGAGGAGGAAGCTGCAGAGTATCGAGGGGGCTTGCTATGCCATGATCTACCCTGCTTCATTGAAGATTATGGTGAATAACATTATTCAAACATTTCATTCCCCAGAGCAAGCCTCTGCGTTTGTTGACTCTCTCTAGTGAACAGAAAATAGGTCATTGAAGTGGGCAATTTCACCACTGTCCAGAGGTGGTGTTAACAAATAAGGTTACTGTTCCATCTAAAATGCAGATTTTGCTTATGGCCTTCTGAGTTAACCTAGGATTAATCTTCAAAGCATTCTATGAATACATTAGTAATATTTGTCTAACAAGCCACGTTCATTAGGAAAAGGTAGGTAGTGGTTAATCATACAATGTCTGCTTAGAAGCCACCATGCAAAATATCTGATTCCCATGGCTGTTAACATAGGGAGTCTTGCTTGACTCGACTTTACTTTACTACACTTTCAGGTATCTTAATCTACTATATACGTCTCTCTCCCCCCCCCGTTCTTTTTTTTCTTTCAATTTTTGCCCCTCCCTTTCTCCCCTCTCCTCCTTTTGGGGAGTTGGTTTACCCCATTTTTGTTAGCATCTATGGTGGGGCGGCTCATAATTTTTCACTCATTTTAATTTTGACCAACTGTGCCAGCTCGGTTACGAGTATGCTTGCATTTAGGGATAGGGATTTCAACTTAAAGGAGAGTTTGGACTAGCTCTCTGCTTGCTCCTAAGTTTAAAGGTCTTGGTATGTTCATTGAAAGACCTAGTGTGGGTTCTTGTAAATAGTTCATTTCAAGTCTGGCCACTGTCCTGTTGCAGGTTTACGATGTGGTCAGTCTTATTAGTTTAGTGTGCATGACAGTGAATATTAGTAACAACTTGAGTTATACCAAGGTCTATTTAATCTTATTATGAGTAGTCATAATATCAAATTATGTACTTGGAATTTACGGGGTATTCACCTCCCAGTAAAGAGGAACAAAATTCTCAACTCCCTTAAAAAGGAAGGTGTTGAGATTGCGTTGATGCAGGAAACCCACCTGGAGGATCGGGAGCCTCTCAAGCCGAAACGGGACTGGGTTGGTGAGACCTTTTTTTCATCTTACACCTCAAACAGTAGAGGTGTGTGTATTCTAATCAACAAGTCATTGCCCTTTAAACTCGAATGCTGTGTCAAGGACAGTAATGGATGCTACATTATAATTAAAGGCTTACTATCTGAAAACTATATTTCAATTCTCAATATGTACGCTCCACCTGGTCACCCAACTGATTTGGTCACGAAGGCATTTTTGGAGTTTGCTGAACTAAAAAGTGAATGTTCTGAAATAGGGGACAATTTGAATTGCCACCTGAACCCACTTTTTGATAGACTGCCAGCAGAAACTGGGGCCCCTTCAAAAAGATCTAGAGCACAATCAGATACTTGTGATGAGTTTGGATTTGTTGACATCTGGAGAACTGTGCATCCTGTTTTAAAAGAGTTTACTTTTTTTCCACTTTTCTTTTCTTTCTTTTTCTCACAGAACTTGTTCCAGGATAGATTATTTTTTTGTTCTTAAGCTGATGCTATCTTCTGTTGTGTCTTGTGAAATAGGAGTTACTTCTGTTTCATATCACAGTCCAGTATTTTTACAGTTGATGTTTAATTAAAAACAGTTATTCTTACTCTTGGAGGTTCAACCCATATCTACTCAGCGACCCCAAATTTGTTTCGTACTTTAAGTCAGAATTTAAAATCTTTTACTCCATAAATAAAACACCAGACATCTCCCCTTCTGTGGTGTGGGAAACCTGTAAAGTGTATGCCAGGGGCCTGATTATCTCCAATTCAAAAAGTAAAAAACGCAAATCTCTGGAGGCTCAAGTAAAACTAGAGGGTGAACTATCTGAACTTGAAAAGATGTATGCTAAATAACCATCTGAGGCTAATATGAAGTCTATACTGGCCACAAAAAACATTTCTAATTCTCTGCTTACCCATAGAGTTGAGCAAAGTATTATGTTTGCTAAACACAAACAATAGGAAGAGTGACTCTCAGACAATTTCATCTATTAAAGACACAATTTGATCTAGTAAATGTGATACAACCAATATTAATAAGGTGTTTTGGGATTTTTATAGTAAGCCTTACACTAGTGAGGAGCCCTCTGGTGTTCAGGACTTGATCGACGAATTAATGTCTAAACTTACTCTACCTAAACTAACAAATGGACAACGACAAGAATTAAATAAACTAACTACAAAACATGAGGCTTTGGAGGCGTTCGACAGAGTCAAATGGCCTTTTCTTTTTTCTGCTCTCGATACCTTTGGGCTGGGAGAAACATCCTGCAGCTGGGTTAAACTTTTATAACGGACCACTGGCAGCTATTCGTATTAATGGGCAGATTTCTTCTTACTTTCCCCTGAGCAGGGGCACCAGACAGGTGCCCTCTGTCCCTGTTGCTGTTCGCCATAGCTGTAGAGCCTCTTGCAGAAGCTATAAGGAATAGCCCAGATATAACTGGAATCTCCACTGGTGGAAAAGATCATAAAATAGCCTTACACGCTGACGATATTTTACTCTTTGTAACTAACCCATGTTGAGGCTATCGCCTTTTACTGAACAAACTGCATCTCCCAGCATCCCTTTACTGAACGAACTGCATCTCCGACATTCGTTGCGCCGCCCTCAACCCATTCCCATTGGTCTGTGGTCAGTGATGACATCACAGAGTTGATAAAAGGGGCGCGAAAACTAAAATAATCGTCTTTTGGTTCCTACCCGCGGAGCCTCAAGGAGATGCTATACTTCACTGCTAGCAAACTTTCCCCTTTTTTTCCCCCCTGCTAGACCAGGAAGAACTCCACTTTCTAAACTTTGAAGTGAACCGGCCAAACAAACAGACTTCACGTCCGTGTAACCAGGAAGTCCGCAGGCCTCTGAGTTCTATTGAAAGGGTTAGGGTTAGGCCTGAACCCCACAGTGCCTGTTATCGGACATGTCCGCTTCCTGACCTCGGTTTTGCGCAAACCGCTCCTTTAAACTGGACACTCTCAGGCCGTTCTAAATCCTTCGTCGTGAACTGCGAAGAGAGCCATCACCAAGTAGGATAAACCTGGTTTATCTCTGTGGGTCTGGGTAGAGGAGAATTAGGTATAACGGGTTAGGCTATATCCCGTTTTCTGCTGGTTGATATAAGTTTGTGAACTTGTAAACCACTGTTATTCTTGGTTGTCTGGCATCGCCGTACGCCGACCCTGAATGTTTGCATGCTTTGTGTTTTATTATTTTACTTTGGTTGCAACCAGAAACAGTATATTATATTGTATTATTTCCCAGCTTGTTGTATTGTCCGCTGCGGTCGGCACGTGTCTGTTTAGACAGGTCGCGTGGCCTCCGTTGATTCCCTTTTTCTGTCATCCCTCCCTTTGTCCAAGCCACCATTGCTAATTGAAACTAGCCTTTGTTAAATCGCCATGCGGTCTTTCTTTGTCCTCCTTTGTGAACCGATCGCGCCAACTGATAAGGCTTGGGTTATTCGTATTGAGGGTGTAAGTTAAACCCCCCTCTTTCGCTTGCTGACTCCCACACACTCCGTACTCAGACACACACGCCGTACACACACACACACACACACGCCGTAACCCCTCCCCTCGACGTTAACTTTGTTCTATATTGTTGCATGCGTTAGAATAGGTGGAAATTTTAAATGAAATGTTTGGCTGTAAGGTTGACCTGTTATATTAATAAATTCCCTTAATTAACGAGAAGTTTCCTGTTCTCCTTAGTGTGTGCTTTAAAGTTTGTTAATCCTCGCGGACGGACTCCATCCTTTCAGAAAAGACTGACGGTCTGGTTTAATTAAAAGTATCTCGATTCTGAGATTGGTGCCCCGATAATCTTTAATAAACAGGTTAAACTCGATTGTCATCAAAAATTATATTAATATTAATTTATTGATTATAATTAGTGATGTTCAGAAAACCAGACACTTTTTTAAATTAATAGTAACAACACCTACAAACATCTGTACCAGCAGCGATTGGAATTAATAAATCAATTTAGTGTGTTCTCATGGTACAAAATACATTTTACTAAATCTGAGGTCATGCCTTTTTGTAACGCTCGTTGCCCCACTCCATTTCCATTTAAATGGTCACCCGAAGGTTTTACATACCTGGGGAATTCAATCACCCCATCACTCGAAGCACTGTACAAGGCCAATTTCGAACCCCTTCTAAAATGCATTAAGGATGATCTAGACAGGTGGATTTCTCTTCCACTTTCTCTGTTGGGGAGGTTTCGCTGCTCAAAATGAATATCCTGCCGAGACTCCTTTACTATCTTCAAATGGTCCCTATTTTACTTAATAATAAAGCTATTAAGAGGTTGAACAGCTGTCTTAATACATTTATTTGGAACAAAAAGAAGCCATGATTAAAGATGGCTAACCTGCAGATTTCTGTGGAGAAAGGTGGGTTGGCTCTCCCTGATATTAGACTTTACCAACTCGCTGCACAGCTTCGCTACATAGCTGACTAGATTAATGGTGACCCAGTTTGGTTAGATCTAGAAGCATTCAATGCAGGTAGCTCTTTGCCAAGTTTGTTATTTGCCCTAGACTTAAAAAAAATTAAGAGTCTCTCAGTTTATAATCCATCCATCCATCCATTTTCTGTACCCGTCATTCCTATGCAGGGTTGCGGGGGGGCTGGTGCCTATCTCCAGCTGTCATGGGGCGAGAGGTGGGGTACACCCTGGACAGGTTGCCAGTCCATCGCAGTCAGTTTATAATATTATAGTTAAAACAACTCTGCAAGTCTGGCAAGCAATAAAGAAGTTGGAGGGCCGCACAAACATATTGTCTTCTCTTGCCCCTTTACACAATAACATCTATTTGGCCCCAGCCAGCAAAGATAGTGGATTCTTCCAAGTCCGTAGCTTCATTCATGATCAAAACAACCATGTCTTTGACCATCAAACTTCAAAAATAGAGCGCCTGCTTCTCAACAGAGGCAAGAAATCAGTTCTTTGGGTATCCTGAATTTAATCTTGCTAGTAATATTAATACAGACTATCTGCGGCAGGTATGGAATAAGGATCTTAATCTCAGAATGGATGAAACAACATGGACAGAAATTTTGCAACTGGCAAAAGAGATTTCTATGTGAGACTCAGTTTAAGTTAATGCATCGCTTACAGATCACCCCCCAGCTGAGACATAGGATGAACCCAAGTCTAACAGAAAGGTGTTCGAAGTGTCACGTGGAGGTGGGAATTTACAGGCACTGTGTCTGGTCATGTGTTTATATTGCAGAGTACTGGGGGGTATTCCATCAACGTAGCCAAGAATTGCCAGACTTAGGTGTTAGCTTGAAGCTTGACTAAGCTCCACTTCCCAATCTAGCTCCAAGTCGTTCCATCAAGTGAAATCAGCTGGCTCCACTTGACACTTAGTCAATCCTCACCTGTTAAGCCTCAATTTGTGAATCCCCCACAAAGAAAATAAAAAGCCCATTCTAGTCGAGCAAAAAAACTGTCCAAAATGCCGAAAAGCAAGGGAAAAGATAATGCAGAAATGTTCTCCGCAGCGGAACAAACCCTCCTCATGGAGGTATATGAGGATTACAGCCCCATAATCCGAAAGAAGGGCAATACCGCGGCAATCTATAAGCAAGGGATGTGGCGTGGCCAAATATTGTCGACAGGCTGAATGCGTAAGTGATAATGAAAATTAAGTATTTCAGCATCATCATGTTATATAAATCTCCCATCAAAGGGACAAAATATATGTAGACAATAATCTACCAATTGATTTCTTGATGTTTTTTGTTTTAAACTAATCAATTATGTGGACCTATTAATGCAACCAAATCCCTAACATTAAAAGGAAATTCTCCATATTTTATCATTTGGCAGCTCTAGTAGTAATGTTAGAAAGTGATATTCATCACATTTATCAACTGATTGTTATGGAAATCGATGGGATAGCTGTCATTTATTTCCTGCATTATTATATATCGGGAATCATTTAGCAAATCAAGCAATTCAATGGAGATGAGGACCCCTGTTACAGTAACTAAGTGAATGCAAGTGAGAGCAAATCAATCATCTATCTCCTATCAATCAGAGGCCCTAACCCTTGTTAGATCAAAAGAATGATGATCTCCTTAAATTGCCTCTATGTATGAAATGTGCTATAGGGCAGACATGGTGTGTGTCCCTCATGGTTATGTCTCAACGGAAGCAATCTCAGTAGCCAGAGGAGGACCGGCCACCAGGTCAAAATCAAATATAAGGACATTCTTAGCAATGGTAAGTGTTCCATAATGTAATGTGAAATGTATCAGTCAAAGTAGATGCGTAGCTATGAATATGTACATGTCTTGCAGCCACCAGAAAGCAGACTGCATCCATCGGTACTGGTGGGGGACCGCCGCCGGAGGAGCACACACCAGCTGAGATCCTGGCCCTTGGGATAAATAAGGGGCCCAAGATAGTTGGGATCTTTGTCAATTGGCTTTGGCTTTGCCAGCCAATAGGAGGCAAGGAGGGTGTGTGGGGATGGAGATTGGAGGGCATTTACATCTAATTGGTTTGTTGTATATATTGAATCTTTTATTTTCAATGCCTCAATTTCCTTTTATTATATTCTGTATTCTGTATTCTATATATTTCTGTTTATCGGACATTCTTTGATCATAGATGTTGCTAAGCTTCACTTTTAGCCTGCTACAGACCAGGTTTGCCTGGCAGCATAAGTTACCATGGTTACCTGGCTGGTTTTCACATTAGCCAACTTGGTGGAACAGGATTAAGGCTCAGATTGATGGAACGGAAACCTGAGCCACAGTTCTGGCTTAGCCATGGTTGAGGCTTAGCCAGAGTCATGGTTTCCATGGTTACTGAGTTGGGGCTAATCTCAGCCTCTTTGATGGAACCGAACTCTCACTCATATTAACCAGACTTGGCCATTTAAGCTTGGCTTTGCCTTTAGCCTGCTTGATGGAATACCCTACAGGTGTAAAATTATTGATAAACTCAATTTTGTTTTTGACCTTCATCTCGACCCTGATCCTCAGGCTCTGCTTGTTGGCTTACCCAGCCCTCATATCAAGGCTCTGATCAGAGAAGGCTGTTTAATGTTCTTACTTTTGCCGCCTGGAAGAATATAATCCTTAAATGGATTCATAATACACCTCCTCCAATAATAGGATGGCATAAAGTGATATTTGAGCTAATACCAATGGAATATTTAACATACAGATTCAAATGTAAAACACCAGTTTCCTTCAAGACCTGGACACCCTTCTTTAAATATGCTGGTAAAAGACTTACAAATATTGTTTTAAAGGGAGTGGTTGACTGCAGCACTGACAATTGTCAGAATGATATATTTGGGCCGTGAGGCTAGATTTTCGCTTACTTGGTGATTGATGGTTATCTGTTTACTTCAATTTTGTTGGGGGGGGGGGGGATTTATGACAAATGTGTATCCCTCTTACATTTCTTTATTTTGGGATGATTAGTTGCTGCATAGCTGCCAATTTTTGTCAGACTCAGAATTTCTACAGTGTTTGTGATTTCTGTGGCCAACGTTTGTTTGTTTTTGTTTGTTTGTGATGTGTTTGCTCTGTATGTTTATGTTAAAAACCATAATAAAAACATTTATTAAAAAAAACTTTCCCTTTTGATACAGCCTATAGTTAGAGTGGCTTAGGTCATCCTGGGCTCTCTCTGTAGTTATGCTGCTATAGGCGATTTATGTTCAGTCCAATTACCATTTAAAGTGCCTTGAGATGACGTGTTGTGAATTGGCGCTATAACAAAACTGAATTAACTCAGATGGACTCAATTAACCTATCAGAGGCTTCTTAAGCTTAAAATGTTTTTCTAGTTTTAAATTTAGTTTAGACACAAAAAACTTGTTTTATGTATACCTCTGACTTTGAAAGTAATCAAAAATCCATAGCAATTTTCTATTTATTCATTTCACAAATACAAAATATATGTTAGTCTTAGGGCTGCACAGTGGCACAGTTGGTAGCACTGTTGCTAAGAAAAAGGTACCAGGTTCAAATCCCAGCTCTGGGTATTTCTGCATGGAGTTTGCATATTCTCCCTGTGCATACTCCAGCTACTGTCCACTGTCAAAAAGCATGTGTGTGTGCTGTCCAGGGTGTACCCTGACTTTTGCCCGATAATTGCTGGAGATTGGGATCAGTTGCCGCAACACTGCAGAGGATGGAGAGGTATAGATAATGGATGGATGTTATTATTTATCTGAAACAAAAAAAATTACTCCAATTTGATTTTTGACAGTAAAGAAAAAAAGGTTTATATTGTTTTTCTGAAGTATATGTAAATATCTGGTTTCAACTGTAAGTTAAGGAGGCCGATGAATTTAATTTCAACAGTTTAAACACAGAAAAGCTGCTGCTTTGTTTTAGTTCCTAATAGTATCATTTAGTCCTCTGAGTGTTCAAATGATGATTTTCTAATCATTTTTCTCTGTCCAAAACAAAAAAGCAAGTGTTAGGCAGCTGTTTAAGTCAAATTATACAACTTGATGTCAGTTAATTGTACTGTTGGAACATGTTAATTTAGTAATTCTGTAAAAGCTCAGTGAAGTATAACATACATGTAGCTGTGAAATAAACATTAGGAAAAGGGAATGGTTTTGTTTTGCTTCCTAGAAATGTATAAAATTGCACAAGTAAGGTGTCGTCACTGCAGTGACGGGCATTCCTCAGATCAATGTTTCCGTGACTTTTTGCCATTTATAAATCAATATATTTTCTGTTTTAAAAATTATAAAGTATTATAAACCGAGTTGACGCTGCTGGATTACAGACATCCACTGCAATTACATTATTTGAACACAGGTTGGCTCTGTTCTCAAACAGAACAGACTTCCTGACGTTTCTACAGCTTTTTGAGCTGCACTAAACATCTTGTTTGTTTGTGTATTTAGGAACTCATTAGCTTCTCAATTACAGCCTTTTTTTCCTTCAAAGAAACACTTTGAACCACCTGGCAAAAGGCAGCGTGGACAATAGAAGAGACAAGAACAAATTCTTAGCATATCTTTTTTCATACAACCTTTTACGCAATTATAACCTACACTGTGGAAAGGCTAAATGTATATATTTAGTTGAAAAAGGTGCAAAAATCCAAAAGTTGTTAAAAGCTGGCTATTCATCAGAAAAACATGAAACAAAATACATGCAAAAGAACAAATGCTGTAGCATCATTGATAATAGTTTAGATTTTGGCCCAAATATTCAGGAAAATTCTAGAAGAAAAAATTTAAACAAGAGAAAAGTTTGACTGAATCTTTTCTTCCAAACCAATAAAAAACAAGTTACATCTCGATATCAAATATGAGCTAAAAAATCTGTTGAAAAAGAAATCCATGAATGCAATTTAAAAGTTGTACATTTTGCGTATCTGTTATACTTTTTCTGCCTGTGCTTCAGTTCAGAGCTTAGTTGTTTGCAGTTGTCATAGCAACATGAATATCTATCAGTCATCATCAGCCAGATGGTCTGCTGGGTAATCCGAGTCTGCTTTTCAAAGAAAATCAGTTTGGTTATCTGGGCTGGAATTACCAAAAAGACACACACAGAGAAACATATTAATGAATTGATGTTGAATTCATACACACACAAAAACACACTCACACACGCACGCACGCAAACAAACAAACAAAAACACTTCTTGTAATCATACACCCCTAATGACTGTCTAATCACTCTGTATGTGGTGTCATGTCAAGGTCAGTGCCAGGCTCTGCAGCTAAAAGCTTGTATGTCACTGAAATCTGATCTAGATGCTGTTTAATAAAACATCAACAAAACTTAACATGTATTATTCAGAGCAGAAAAAGAGGAGAGGAAAAGAGGAGAGGAAGCAAGTGGCAAAGGCGTAAAGATGTCTGTCACATCACGCCGCATTCCAAAAGTATTCATACTCTGAGTTTTTTCCACATTTTCTCAGAATACAAACTACAAACATTCACTCTCTTATCCTTAAGTAAAATCCAGTGCAACCCATTACCTTCAGAGGTCAAATAGGTAGTAAATGTATTTTAATTTCAGTATAAATCCAGCTGTTTTGTGAAACTCTCAGAGGTTTGTTAAACCAGCATCATGAAGACAAGGAACACAGCAGAAAGGTCAGGAAGGAAGTGATGGAGAACTTTAATAATAACTACAAAATGTTTAATTTCCGGCAAAAATGCAGTGTGAATGCTGTAAGCTGAAATTGTTTGCAGAAAACAGCTTAAGTATTTGAAGTCAACTATAGAAGACTTGATGAAGTGTAATAAGAAGAGAAAAAAAATAGTGTGCCAACTCTACCACATAACAAAGATGTCAAAATTTGCAAAAATGCCAGTGTTACCTAAAATGAGCTAAATTCCAAATGTTAGCTAAAACGCTAAATAATGGTAAATAATATGGACGAAAACTTACTGCCAAGAGTTCAATATCTGGGCTGCAGAGATGACACTTCACAGTAATTTGTCCTGGATGACACCTTCTGTTGTTGACAAGCATTGCTACTCCACCTCCTTTTCTTTTGCAGCTCGTCTTCAGATCTCTGTCTGCTCTTATAGTCCGGAAGCCTGGCAGAGAAACATTGGAGTAGGGGATATGATCCTGCTGCCACGTCTCAGTGAAACACATAACACTGCATTCCTGATACTCAGGCTGAGTCCATGTAAGGGCTTGGAGTTCATCCATCTTGTTAGCCAGTGACTAGCATTCAAGCTAACATTCGCATTTCATATAATATCAGTATTTAGGCTAATTTTGACTTAACAGCTAAAGTTACCTTACTAAATGGAGTATGGTAATGATTAGTGCTATGTTAGCGTTTACCAACATGCTACCACTAGCATTTTAGCTAACATTAGCATTTCAGCTAATTTTAGCTAACATTTCCATTTTAGCTTATTTTTAATATACGGAATGGATTGGACTATTATTAACCAACATGTTAGTGCTTCTCAACATGCTGAGAAGCACTAACATGCTTGAATGCTAGTAATTGCATGTTGACAAACACCATCATGTTGGCAAACGCCATCATTCTACGCTGCTCTGGGTGGCTGCATGTTGGAGTGGCTCTGTTGGCCAAATATTGAGTTTTGTTTTTTCGGATGTTGGTTCCTCTGTTTTCTTGAGGAAGATTGCATTTTTTTAGACCTGTATACTCTAGTTTTTGGTGCTGTGAAGCTGGAAGGATTTTTGCTGTTAATTTTTCACTTTTTAAAAAATTGTTATGATGTGTAACCATGGCAACAAGGTGGTTTACAGCTGGGAGCAGCTGATTAATATTGTAAAAGCTGAAATAATACCTCAACTGAAGCCTCAAATCCCTGATGAGTTGAGAGGGAGGAGGCATGGATGCAGAGCATGAGCAAACAGGAGACAGAGAAGGAGGAAGTTCAAACCATTTCTTCCATCGATCATAATGGGCAATGTGAGATCACTGGCTAACAAGATGGATGAACTCCAAGCCCTTACATGGACTCAGCCTGAGTATCAGGAATGCAGTGTTATGTGTTTCACTGAGACGTGGCAGCAGGATCATATCCCCTACTCCAATGTTTCTCTGCCAGGCTTCCGGACTATAAGAGCAGACAGAGATCTGAAGACGAGCTGCAAAAGAAAAGGAGGTGGAGTAGCAATGCTTGTCAACAACAGAAGGTGTCATCCAGGACAAATTACTGTGAAGTGTCATCTCTGCAGCCCAGATATTGAACTCTTGGCAGTAAGTTTTCGTCCATATTATTTACCAAGAGAGTTCACCAGTGTTATTTTAGCAGTTGTTTACATTTCACCTTCAGCCATTGCCAACAATGCATGTGATGTCATCAGTTCCATTGTCGCTAAGTCATGTCGCTTAATCATGCCTTACTCTCCTCTACACTTCCACCATTTCAACAGTTTGTCAGCTGCTCCACCAGAGAAAGCAAGACCTTTGATTTGCTTTATGCAAAATGTAAAGGTTGCATACATGTCCAAGCCAAGGAGGAGGGTCTGGCTAGCTGTGAGGGCATTTCAGATGGGCTACAAACACACCTTAGTGGGGGTTACAGTAGCATCTCAAAAACCAATCAGAATGGGAATTAAAATACGTAATTTCTGCTTGATATCTGTCTAAATAAACTAACAGCGCTGGGAAATTTGGCTGAAACATATTGTTTCATCTTATAGCTGAAAGTCATTTCTCCTGGCCAACATCATGCACATACTTTTGAACATTGTCACCTTTGCTTGACACCTTTGAGAAAATAATGAAACCTTAGCTCATATTTGCTGACACAGAAGACATTGAACTTTGACTTTTTTTCATGTGGATTGGCCCAGAACTACAGAGAAATTAGCAACAGAGTAAGTCTAAAAATCTGATTGTTCACAGTTACTATAGTTACCAGTACAGCATTTTCATCTGCCATCCACCTACAATGTTGTGATGTCATGTGAATGCAGCCTATTATGTTTTCCAATTACTTGTTTACTTTTGGCACCAGAAAATACTATTCAATCTCTGTTTATGTGCAATAAGAGTATTTTCAAAAATGGATTGTTTCTCTGTCTTTTTTGATTTGTTAAACCACGGGTGCACTCAAATAGTATGATACTAATAGTTACATAGGCCTAAAGTGCTTGGATCAACAATTTGTGGGGACAAATCTAAGAGAACAAAAATAACTTTACCAATTTTATCCAAATCCAATTTGTCAGTGGGTAAACTGCAACAGACTATATTGTTGCCATTTTTGGATGTTGCCCTTATGTTTAAACAATGTTAATCTATTAAAAATTATTACAATACCTTTCATTGAAATATCGATTAGGACCGGACGGGAAGGTACAATTCAGGAGCGAATAAGAAGAAGGAGGTGTTTCTGTTTTTGAAGGGGGTTGTTCCCGTTTACAAACCAAAACGCCCCTTTTAGCTGCTGGCCATATGACATTGAAACCTCCTCTGGGACAATCAGATCACAATCTTGTTTTTCTCTGCTCGGAATATAAACCACTTGTTCAGTGGCCACCTGTGACAAAGAGAACTCTGAGAAAATGGTCACAGGAAGCTGAAGAAGCCCTGCAGGGCTGTTTTGATACCACAAACTGGATGACTATTTGCCAGTCACATGGAGAGGACATCAACGCCATGACTGAGTGTGTGACTGACTATATAAACTTCCATGTGGACAACATCATCCCTACCAGAACAGTGAGATGCTTCCCTAATAACAAACCCTGGATCACCAATGACCTGAAGGAACTGGTAAACAAGAAAAAAGAGCCTTCAGGTAGGGAGACAGGGAATTATTAAGGAGTATACAGAAGCAACTTAAGGTGAAGATGAGACACAGCAAGGAGGCATACAGGAAGAAGCTTGAGAACAAACTACAGAGGAACAATATCAAAGATGTCTGGTCAGGAATGAAAAAGATCACAGGCTTTGAGAACAGGAAGGATTATTTAAAAAAAAAATTTATGTGTCCTGTTTGGCAGTGTGGAGCTCAGAATTGGTGTCTGAGTACCAAGTAGAAGCCCAACAGATTTACTTTCACAAGCGGAGCAGTACAGCTTTTGCTATAGCCCTCCACTTGATATATGTGTGAAAAATCTTTATTATGAATTGTTGGGGGTTTTATTTCCTGATGTTATGGACACGGAGACGGAAAATTAAGGAGAAGAAAGAAGGAAGATGAAGAAGAGAGGTAGGAAACAAAAGTTCAAGAGAGAGGGTGAGTTGAAAATACACGAGAGGAAGGGGAACAAAGAAAACACAGGAAGACATTGAAGTCTGCCTCCATACCCACAGGACGGCAGAGAGAGGGGGGAAAACAAAACAAAACACAAAAAAGGAACATCGACAAAACAAACCAAACACTGTGAACAAAGAATTACACAACCACATCACACAAAAAATAGATATAAAAATACAACAACAATGTCACAGAAAAACTCATGGTACCGATTAATCAAGCTCTAGTAATGATAACCTCAGCCCAAGAATATTTCCTTAAACACCAGAGACCCCACATCTATGTGTGTGTGTTAGCATGCTGGTGCATATAAGGTTTCTCCATAAGAGTGTTCGATAGCTGGTGTGAGCAGGCATCAATCAGTCTTCCTGGAATCGATGCAGACATGAAGGAGATCGGAGCCAAGACGTCCAAAGCAACCCCCAGAGCCCCAGGCGGACCCGGGCGGGGCCAACCGCATCCCCCAAGAGTGGAGCAAAGGAGAACCCCAGGGGAACGTCCAGCGGCTACTATGCAGGGGCCCGGGGGGCAGCAGTGACGAGCCCACGGGCCCTGCCGGCAACCGGCCACGCCGGGGCAGGCCGGTCATTGGAATGGGAGAGCCGGGGCCCAGGGGCACCCCACCCCCCAGCAGGGACCTGACAAGGGACCGGCCGACGAGGGGCCCCCGGCCGGCCGCCACGTGCCGCCACCACCCTAGGCCAATCCCCACCGCCAACATCCCAGCGCCCCACCCCTGCCCTATGTCGGGGCGCCCCACCGATAGCCGCAGGGGATGGACAGCATCCCCAGGCCGGGCTCAGCCAGCATCTGGACACCAAGTTGTACCAGCTCCCGGGTCCTGATCCCGCGCAACGCAGAGCGCCGAGACCAGGCATCCAACGAGGGCCAGGGCCGGTCCAAACCGCCAATGAACCGACCATGCACGGTGTGCACAGAACAGGTGATCAAACGAGGAGAGACGCCGGATCCGCATCCCGCCGAGCCACCGAGCAGGCACCACCCAACAATCCCAAACCTGGCACACCTAAAAGAGGTGCCCCAACCAACCAAAGGACGATATCGGCCCAGCGCATCGGCCGACCGACACACCGGCCCCCCCAGGCCCGGCCAGGCACGCACCAGGTCCGAACCGGATCGACCACCGATGCACTGGCAGGCAGGGGCCCCCGTCACCGGCGGGGAGTGAGGGGAAATAGGCCCCCCATTAAGTGTAAGGCCTGAGTTGCGACAGGCGAGGGGGCAGACCAAGATCCAACCTGACAGGTAGACAAAGACATACAGTCATACGTTCCTTCCCTCTTAAACCCATACATTCTCACTGACTCACCAAGACACCCAAAAAAATGACGCTGTACCCTCACTCACACACCCCATACACACTTTATGCTCCCAGGTCCAGGTACCGATGCCCCAGTAGAGCCACCAGCCCCCGGACCCGGGAGATGGACCCCCTACCTTCTAGGACGGAGACAAGCAGACCGCCAAGGGCCCCACAGTGGCAAAGCAGCCCGACAGCCCAGGACCACGGCCAGACTGCCTGTTCCTCCTCCGGACCCCAACCCCTGATGGCCCGTAGCGAACAGGGGTGTGAAAAGACCCCTAGCCTCCATCCTCCCGCTCGAGTATGGTGTTGATGTGTGTTGTTATAATGTGCATTTAAAACAGAGGGGTGGGATGTGTGGAAGGCAGCCACACATCCCCCAACCCCCACCCCGAGCCCTCAGTGTCTATATGTGGTTTAACAGTGGGCACCGGCACCAGAGGTGAAGCTGATTGACCCGCTCCCCCTCTGGATGCCGAAAAGTGTGCCCACCCCAAAGTCCCTACATATGTGTCGTGTGAAAATTTTTTAAGTGGGAGTGTCTAAGTTGTATATTAAAATTGGGACACAGGACGCCACGGGATAGGGAGGAGGGAAGCCCCTCCTCACACCCCAGTGATGTGCCCATGCCCCAAGACCCTATATGAGGGGTAAAGTGATGGAGCAGGTGGACAGAGGTGTCCAGGGATGGGGAGGGAAGGACTGGGAGACAAAATGTCTTCCCAGGGAGCCAGCTCCCCCACTGACCCCAGTAGGCAACGCTGTTCACCGGGATCCACCAGGGGAGGGAGGCCATGGCACGTTCGACCCGGGGCCCACGGCCACAGCACCACAAAGCCCCACGGACCCCAAGGCAGTCCCCCCAGTCCCATCCCAGAAGGGGAACTAAACTCACCCTGACATTCGCTCTACTCTCAAAACACAAAAGACACTAGACACCCAGGTTGAGTTTGCCACCAGAAATCCCACCCAGCCGCCGCGACCAGAGGCCAGGCACCCCAACCAGCAAACAAGGCGAGACGGGACCGGCGATGACAATCGGCCCAGAGAAAAAGAGAGAGGCGGCTGCACATGCCGGCCGCTGGCCAGCCCCGACCCCCACAGGCAACAGAGACCCCACGCCGGCCGACCCCCAGCCAGGACCACAGCTAGGGGGTGCGGTGCCCCAGAGCCCCGAATCCCCAGGACCACCCCAGACCCTACCCAGACGCAGCACGGCCACCAGGCCAGTAGCCCATGTCCGCCAGTGCAACCCCCCTAAGGCACCGCATGCAGCCAGGAAGGATTTGATAGTTGAAAGTCTGGACAACACCAATGAAATGAACGCAACAGGTTCATCTTCAACAGGTTCAGTTCTGTAACAAGCTCAGCATCCTCTCCACAGCCAAACAGACGTCCCACTCTCCTCTGACCCACTGCTTTCCTGTAAAAACTTGGATGTTTTCTCCTTCACCTCAGTCTTAGACTCGTCTTTTTCCACAAGTTTGTCTTCAACCGAGTCAGAAGATGCTGCTACGCCCTTTGCCTCCCCCTCTCACTTGTCTTTCTCTAGAAGTCAGGTGAAGAGGCAGCTAGAGAAACTGAGCCGGAACAAGGCTGCAGGTTCAGATGCTATCAGCCCCAGAGCCCTCAAGGCCTGTGCAGATTAGCTCTGTGGGATTCTGCAGCACCTCTTCAACCTTAGCCTATCCCGGGAGAAGGTTCCAGTGTTGTGGAAGACATCTTGCATTGTTCCAGTACCAAAGAGAAATCACCCATCAGTCATCAATGACGATGACCTGTTGCCCTGACATCCCACATCATGAAGGTCCTCGAGAGACTCCTATCCCCCCCCTGAATAAGCAAAGAAGATAATATCAGGAACCGCAGCAGTTTGCTTATCGTCGTGGAGTTGGAGTTGAAGATTCCATAATCTACCTGCTTCAACCAACCCACTGTCATCTGGGCAAAGCAGACAGCACTGTGAAATCCATCCATCCATCCACCCATTTTCTGTACCCGTCATTCCTTTGCGGTGGGGGGGGGGGGGGGGGGGGGGCTGGGGATGTCTCCAGTGCATTTAACACAATTCAGCCTGATTTGTTTCGTCATAAACTCCTAATGACACAGGTGGAGGCCACAACAATCACCTGGATCAACGACTGACAAAAAGACCACAGTTTGTGAGACTGAAGGATTGTGTGTGAAACCAGGTGGTCAGCAGCACAGGAGCACCGCCAAGGTCTGTACACCTCAGACTTCCAGTACAAACCAGAGACCTGTCATCTGCAGAAATAGTCAGATAACTCTGCAATTGTCGGGTGTATCAGAGATGGACAAAAAGCTGAATACAGAGAACTGGTGAAACGCTTTATGACATGGTGTGGACACAATTGTCTTACCTTGAATGTGAATAAAACAAAGGAGATGATTGTAGATTTCAGAAGAAACAAGGATAAGTCAAAAACTGTTTCCAACATCGGTAAAGAAGTGGAGGTGGTTTAGGAGTATAAATACCTTGGTGTTCACCAGGACAACAGACTGGAGTGGAGGCACAACAGTGAAGCCATCTACAAGAAGGGACAAAGCAGACTGTACTTCTTGAGGAAGCTTAGGTCCTTCAAGGTTTGGAGCAAGATGCTGCAAATCTCCTACAAGTCTGTTTTGGAGAGTGTAATCTCTTCATTCATTATCTGTTTGGGTAGCAGCATCAGAGCCAGGGACATAAAAAGGCTCAACAACCTGATAAAGAAGGCTGGTTCGGTTCTGGTGACAACTGTGGAACATCTGGACATGATGATGTAAAGAAGAATACTTCTGAAAATCAAAAATAAATGTGGACAACCCTGAGCATCCTCTTCATGAGACTATCCTGCAACAACAGAGTGTCTTCATTCAGAGGCTTCTTCAGTTTGGCTGTAACAGAGACTGCTACAGGAAATCCTTCATGCCCACAACTATCATGATCTACAGGTCCTTAAAGAATTAAGTGTATGAGCTACAACAACACCTAAATTCCCTCTGGGATTAATAAAGTATTTTTGAATTTGAATATTGGTTAACATTAACTCAATCCATTCAGTATGTTAAAATATTCTTAAAATACAAATGTTAGATACAATTAGCTGAAATGCTAATGTTAGCTAAAATGCTAGTAGTAACATGTTGGCAAACACTAACATGGCAGTAAATAATAACATAATCCATTCAGTATTTTAATTTACCTGTTTAGTCAAAGTTACCCTAAATACTGATATTAGCTAAAATGCCAATGTTAGCTTAAATGTTGTTTGTTAATGTTGCTTGTTGGCAACATTAGCTCAATCCATCCAGTATGTTACAATCTCCCTACAATGTTAGCTAAAATGAGCTTAAATGCTAATGTTATCTCAAACGTGAATGTTAGCTTAAATGCTAGAGACAGCATGTTGGTAAACATCATTAAAATGTTGGTTAACAGTAACTAAATCCATTAATTATGTTAATTTTAGCTGTTAAGTCAAAATTAACTAAAATTCTAATGTTAGCTTAAATTAGGTAAATTGTTATGGTTAATTAAAAAGCTAATGGTAGCATGTTGGTAAACATTAACATATCGGTTAACAATAACTAAATCCATCTAGTATGTTAAAATCTACCTAAAAACCAAATGATAGCTAAAATTAGCAAAAATGCTGATGTTAGCTAAAATGCAAATGTAGCTTAAATGCTAGTTTTAATATAATGGATAACAATAGCAAGTTAACAAACAATATCTTACTCCATTTATAATGCCTACAATTGCCTAAACATATAAGTCTATGTAACTGCCCTTTAAAAGTAATAACTGTTTTCCAGATGTTGGAACAGTAAAATGTTCCCTGTTGCCTGCCTAGTATGTATAAGACGACATTGATCTTCATATTTCACAAAGTAATCAAAAGCACTTATGAACTGATTTATATTAAATGTACAAGGTATTTGAGATGTCTTACAATAACCCTGAAACGTCAGTTTCACAGTGGAGGCCATATTGTATAGTCATTCTCTATTCTACCACAAGAGGGAGCTCCAACAAAAGCCATGAAAAGGCCTTCCCTTTTTCGACCAATCACATGCAGGCGGTCACTGGGAGAGACAGCCTTAGTGCAGCAATTGTGTCTCTTAATTTCTCAGCCGTTTTAACAGGTAACACTGCTTCTGAACTACTCTTAATGACTTAAAAACCATGTTGAGGCTATTGCCTTTTACTGAACAAACTGCATCTCCCAGCATCCTTTCACTGAACGAACTGCATCTCTCAGCATTCGTTGTGCCGCCCTCAACCCATTCTCATTGGTCTGTGGCCAGTGATGACATCACAGAGTTGATAAAAGGGAGCGCGAAAATTGAAATCCTCGTCTTTTAGTTCCTACCCACGGAGCCGCAAGGAGACGCTTACTTCATTGCTAGCATTTTTCCTTTGTCATTCAAAAGAAGAAAGAAAGAACTTCCCTTTTAAACTTCGAAGTGAACTGTCCGAGCAAACAGACTTCCCTGTACGGGTAACCCAGGGAGTCCGCTGGCCTCTGAGCACTATTGAAAAGAGGCCTGAGTCCCTTAGCGCCTAAAGTCAGATGTCTGCTTTCCGACCTCGGTTTTGCGCAAAACCGCTCCTTCAAACAGGACACTTTCAAGTCGTTCTACATTCTTTGTCGTGGACTGTGGAGAGAGTCATCACCAAGTAGGATAAACCTGGTTTATTTCTGTTTGGTCAGGGTAGAGGAGAATTAGGTCTAACGGATTATTATCCGTTTTCTGTTGGTTAAAATAAGTTTGTCAACTTGTTAACCACTGTTATTCTTGATCGTCTGTCGTTGTACACTGACCCAGAATGTTGCATGCTTTGTGTTTTTATTATTTTACTTTGGTTGCAACCAGAAACAGTATATTATATTGTATTATTTCCCGGCTTGTTGTATTGTCCACTGCGGTTGGCGTGTGTCTGTTTAGACAGACACATTCTTCTACCGAAAAATCTTTATGAATTGCTGGGGGTTTTATTTCCTGATGTTATGGACCCGGAGAGGAATGGGAACAAAGAAAACACAGGAAATCATTGAAGTCTGCCTCCATACCCAAACGACGGCAGAGAGAGGGGAAGAAACAAAACAAAAAAGGAAAAAGGAACATCGACAAAACAAACCAAACATCGTGAACTAAGAACTAAACAACCACCTCACACAAAAATGGATATAAAAATACTACAACAATGTCACAGAAAAACTCATGGTACCGATTAATCAAGCTCTAGTAATGATAACCTCAGCCCAAGAATATATCTGTAAACACCAGAGACCCCACATCTATGTGTGTGTGTGAGCATGCTGGTGCATATAAGGTTTCTCCATAAGTGTTCGATAGCTGGTGTGAGCAGGCATCAATCCGTCTCCCATGAATCGATGCAGACTTAAAGGAGATCGGAGCCAAGACGTCCAAAGGACCCCCAGGGCCCCAGGCGGACCCGGGCGGGGCCGACCGCATCCCCCAAGAGAGGAGCAAAGGAGAACCCCAGGGGAACGTCCAGCGGCTACTATGCAGGGGCCCGGGGGGCAGCAGTGACGAGCTCACGGGCCCCGCCGGCAACCAGCCGCGCCCGGGGAGGCTGGTCCATGGACCGGGAGAGCCGGGGCACAGAACAGGTGATTGAACGAGAAGAGACGCTGGATCCATATCCCGCCGAGCCACCGAGCAGGCACCACCCAATAATCCCAAACCTGGGACCCCAAAAAGAGGTGCCCCAACCAACCAAAGGAAGATATTGGCCCAGCGCATTGGCCGACCGACACACAGGCCCCCACAGGCCCGGCCAGGCATGCACCAGGTCCGAACCGGATTTACCACCGACTCACCAGTAGGCAGGGGCATCCGTCACTGGCGGGGAGTGACGGAGGGGAAATAGGCCCCCCATTAAATATAAGGCCTGAGGTGCGCCAGGCGAGAGGGGAGTCCAAGACCCAACCTGACAGGCAGACAAAAACATACAGACACAGTCATACATTCCCTCCCTCTTAAACACATACATTCTCACTAACTCACCAAGACACCCAAGAAATTACGCTGTACCCTCACTCACACACCCCATACACACTTTATGCTCCCAGGTCCAGGTACCGATGCCCCAGTAGAGTCACCAGCCCCCTGAACCCAGGAGATGGACCCCCTATCTTCTAGGACGGAGACAAGCAGACTGCCAAGGGCCCCACAGTGGCGATGCAGCCCAAACTCAAACGTTATTAATAATTATATTATTATCAATTTATTGGTTATAAGTATTGATGCTCAGAAAACCAGACACCTTCTTTTTTTTATTAATAGTTACAACAACCGTAAGGCCTATCGATGTCACCAATTTAAAGTTTTTATCAGAACGGAAAGGGGAATGCTATTAAACCATTCCATTTGTTGAAAATATAATATTACAGCCGTAAAAATATGTCAAATATGTCAATAGAAATTTTAAAAACTTAAAACTGAATGTACTTGGCCCCAAACTACTTCCTCTAATTTGGAAAGTATAAGGGTTACCGAAATGATTGTTTCACTCTAAGTATCAGCAGGCTTTGATGAAGAATCGTGGGCCATTTTGTTTGTGTACCTCAATTTGTCTAGGAGCAGTGATTTTGTAATAATGAGCATGATTTTGTCATTTTTGAATCTGTCATTTCAGCAAAGAGCAGATTTGTTACACTCAAATAAAACTTAACGGTAACAGATATTTTTTACTAATTTGTTGAATCATGGGCTTTATTGGCACAAGCCTCATGTTTCTACGTCACATCATTTATGAGATATGACTTTATGAATATAGGTCAAAATCCAGCTGTCCTGCTATGAATTTTTGTCCCATTCACTCCCAATGCATTGCCCTATCCACCCCTGAGTAACGCCATGTTTCCTCAGGTTGGTTTGCCAAAAATCAGTAACTGTCACATCAATTATGGTCACATTTCCTGAATCCAAAATTAGAAACATAAGTTTTAAGATATAATATGTGCAGAAAGTGTCATACTGTGCACTGTTTCTTGTTTTCCTCTGCTCACCAGCCTGCTAATTGGCTGATTGGTCCCACCTGGGCTGCTGCCTACTTAAGCCACTACCTGTCACAGCCTTCAAGCGTTCATGTCTGACTGTCTGATCGTGTACCTGACCTGCCTTCGTCGACTGACCTCTGCCCCTGCCCCTGTCCCTGCCCAATCCCTGGTAAACTGAACTTATTGTTGTGCACTGACCTCTGCTTGTTTCTGGACTCTGATTTCAGCCTCCTGGACCTTGATTACCACTGCCTCTCTTGAAATCTGACCTGGACTGAATATTGGATCAAGAATTATTGGATCACGGACCTCTGGAACCCTATTCCTTTTGGAACCCTGCTCTTAGAAGAGAAGTTATTGTCTCTGTCTTTCAGTGGACCATTCCTGGTGAATTGGACCCCCCACTCCCCTGCTCTCAATATATTCCTCAGCAGAAGACTCCTGAGAAGCTGCCTTTTTCGGTACGTTCCAGTTTTTATTAGTACAATCCTGCCTGGTTCAGCTTCCATTTATTCACCAACCTGTTTCCTTTGCAGTACATGACCTGGGCGTGCTTGACCAGAAGCTGTCTACCTCCAGAGAGCACATTTTCTATATTTTTTGTTTAAAAAAAAACTTTAATTGATCCATCTGGTTTGTGGTTTTGTTTTGGGTCCAAACCTGGTCAAGATCTTTTCAGAAAGAGTAAAATATGAGTGAGTGAGCAGAAATTGTTCATGGAAATTCAGAAAAGTGAAAAAGAGAAATTCAGCTAGTGCCTTGCGACCATAGCAACACATGTATTTTCAGAAATCTGATCATAATGCGAATCAAAAACTTGAGGAAGGACTGTATGAAAACTGTACAAGGTATGAAGAAAAAGACATACAGTAATAGCTGAAGGATCCATCTTCTTCCGCTTATCTGAGGTCGGGTTGCGGGGGCAGCAACTTAAGCAAAGAGACCCAGCCTTCCCTCTCCCCAGCCACTTGGGCCAGCTCCTCAGGAGGAATCCCAAGGTGTTCCCAGGCCAGACGAGAAACATAGTCCCTCCAGCGTGTCCTGGGTCTCCTCCCGGTGGGACATGCCCGGAACACCTCACCAGGGATTCGTCCAGGAGGCCTCCTGACCAGATGCCTGAGCCACCTCAACTGACTCATCTCGATGTGGAGGAGCACCACCTCTACTCTGAGCCCCCTATGGATAACTGAGCTTCTCACCCTATCTCTAAAGGAGAGCCCAGAAACTCCACGGAGGAAACTCATTTCGGCCGCTTGTATCCGTGATCTTTCTTTCGGTCACAACCAAGAGTTCTTGACCATAGATGAGGGTAGGAACGTAGATCGACCGGTAAATCGAGAGTTTTGCCTTTCGGCTCAGCTCTCTCTTCACCATGACAGTCCGGTACAGCGCCCACATAACTGCAGATGCCCCACCAATCCGTCTATCAATCTCCCGCTCCATTTTTCCCTCATTCGTGAACAAGACCCCCAGATACTTAAACTCCTCCACTTGGGGAAGGACCTCATCCCCGACCCGGAGAAAACACCTGACTCTTTTCTGTTCAAGACCATGGTCTTAGATTTGGAGGTGGTGATTCTCATCCCAGCCGCCACACACTCGGCTACAAACCGCTCCAGCAAAAGCTGTAGATCACGTTCGGATGGAGCCAACAGGACCAGATCATCTGCAAACAGCAGAGACCCGATCCTGAGGCCACCAAAACGTATCCCCTCAACACCTTGGCTGCGCCTACAAATCCTGTCCATAAAAGTTATGAACAGGATCAGTGACAAAGGGCAACCTTGGCGGAGTCCAACTCTCACTGGAAACAAGCCCGACTTACTGCCGGCAATGCGAACCAAACTCTGGCACCGGTCACACAAGGACCTAACAGCCCGTGTCAAGGGGCCCGGTACCCTATACTCCCCGAGTACCCCCCACAGGACTACCTGAGGACACGGTCAAACACCTTCTCAAAGTCCACAAAACATTGTTCCCCTTGGATCCGAGGTTTGACTATCCGTCGAACCCTCGTCTCCAGAACCCCTGAATAGACCTTACCAGGGATTCTCAGAAGTGTGATCCCAATGTAGTTGGAACACAGTCTGTGGTCCCCCTTTTTAAACAGGGGGACCACCGCCCCGGTCTGCCAATCCAAGCGAACTTCCTCCGATGTCCACGCAATATTGCAGAGCTGCGATATCCAACACAGCCCCACAACATCCAGAGCCGTAAGGAACTCCGATCGAATCTCATCCCCCCCTGGAGCCTTGTCACGGAGGAGCTTTTTAACGACCTCGGTGACACCTGACGAAGATCTGAGAGAACCGGAAAGAGCGGCGATGTGAAGCAGGTCACGCAGATAAGTAGGGTCGTGCATTTAAATGCAAGAATTAGAACTTTGAAGTTGTTCCGGGATTCTATGGGCAACCAGTGAAGCTGCTGAAGTACTGGGGTAATGTGGTCTGTTGAGGGAGTCCTAGTTATGATCAAAATTGCAGAGTTCTGTAGGAGTTGGAGTTTATGAAGGGACTTATTGGGGAGACCAAAAAGAAGAGAGTTGATATAGTTGATCCAGGAGGTTATGAGTCTATGGACAAGGATGGCAGCAGCATGGGGAGTAAGGAAAGGACGAAGTCGGTTAATGTTACATACTGTAAGTGGTAGTATGGACTGAAATGAAAGAGTAATATCAAGTGTGACACCCGGAGTACCCTCCACAGGACTCCCCGAGGGACACGGTCGAACGCCTTCTCAAAGTCCACAAAACATTGTTCCCCCTGGATCCGAGGTTTGACATTTGGCCAAGAGGGAGGATGTAAATAATGAATAGAAGGGGCCCTAATACTGAACCCTGGGGTACACCTGCAGAAAGAGGAGACAAAGTTGAGGAGCGGGATTTAAACTGGGTGCGATCTGAAAGATATGAGGTAAACCAGGTGAGGGGAGTATGACTAATGCCAATGGATGCAAATCTGTTCAGAAGAATATTGTGAGAAGGAGGAGGCCTTTTACCTACTCTCCTCTAGCGTCAGTGAAAAATGTGTTTTGGTTAAACTTGAAATGGAGACATAACATTGTGGGGACTTGAGGCAGAAGTTTTTATTCAGAGAAGCAAGACATGATCAGGGGTACAAGGGAGTTCGAGCATTGGCCCAGACAGGCTACTGTACAAGACTGTCGAAGCTGCTTAATAAAATACAAGAAAACGCCGATCAGGACTCCAGCCTCATCCTTGTTTAAAGGAGGAAGATATTTCCTTCTGTAACAGTTGGCACTCAATGTGGGTACTCTGATTTCTCAGAATAAAAACTTCTACTTCCAGTCCCCACAATATTATATCTTCATTGCAATTTTAACAAAAACACTTCTCACTGCAGCTAGAGAATAAGTGAAAGGTATCTGACGTCTAATGATCTCTTATTATGCCATATACCCTAGATGTATTTACTAATATGTAATTAATCAAATAATTCACATAACCTTGAATATTCCTGTAACACAGAGACATACCCCAAAAGATTTGCAGCTAAGTGCAGCAAAAGGTGTTTTTTTCTTTATTTGTTCCCTTTATCCCTTTGCTTCTACTTCATAACTATAATACTTTGTGTTTTTCATGTAAAAATGTGAACAAGCTAATCTAAAGTTTCTACATTAGATCAGAGGGAGACTGTAACAGAGTTGTTGTTGCTCAGAGTGTGTGTTGCTTGTGTTATGTTACAGTAACTGTTTAACTCATTCAGACCATCTGGTCAATGGATAGCATGGTGATGTTTTCAGTTTCGTAAATGCAGATTAAACTCAGGTTAGTTAACAGGGTATAAGGACTTTATCTGAAACATTTGACATATTGTTACGGCGAAACAAAACAACACAGAGAGGTTACCTCTCTGTGAGCTTGCTGGATGAAGTCACAGCAGTCCTGCATGTACTGCACCAGATCAGTGTCGGGATGATCCAGAATACTGACTGTCTTGTAGATGAACAGGTCTGGAAATACGTTCTCTACTCCAAAAGCCACATTCAGGATGTGAGAAACCTGAGGAGGAAGAATTATTAGTGGATCAAGGTTTGCGGAATGCATGGACAGACAATCTGAATAACAGACATTCAGGTTGCACATAAACATGTTAAGTGTGTACTACACCGTTCTTGTTTTTAAGCCTCTTCCAAATAAAAGCTCTTAGGGAAACTATATTTACAGCATGCACTGTTGTGCCATGCACAAGGCAAACAACAATAAAAAACCACAGCGGCTGCTCATTTTTAAAATCTAGGTGTTTATTTATTCCTTCACATTTGATGCTGTTTAATGAAGCACTTTATGTTATTTAACAGAACTAAGACCAATTTTTTTTCATCAGTAAACTTTGAAACCCCTCAGTGCAATTTACTTACCAGATGTTGTTGTTTATGTTGTTTCTATTTTTTACATACATCATATAAAACATAAAGATAAAATTTGTTTGGTCCACAACTAACAAACACTTTTGTAACACTCTTGATGCATCATGACTTGATGTAGCCCAGTTGTTTGCATAAGGAAATTTTGTTTGTGTATAGTATTATTAGTTTGCAATAGTCATACTTTGCATACTTAATTCTGATTTCATGATTTTGTAGAGGGTAGGAGAGATGACCTAAAAGGAGGAGCTGTAGCTGCAGCTCCAGCAGGAGCACCAGCATCATCATTAGGCATGTTAAGTGGTAACAATGAAATATTCTAAAATTGTGATATAGATCATTAATAAGAAATTGTCCTTTATTTCCAACTATCATAATACCTATTAAAATATAGATAGAAGCGAATTAAAAACGGGTCAATAACAGTGCATCACTGAAGACATAATAAATGAAATAAGTAAAGCTTTTCTTTACCTTATTTGCTCATTTACCATTTTGACATTATTGACAGAGGGTCTGCCAAACAGACTAACCAAGACAGTACCAAGTGATGAGAGGGAGAAGAGGAGAGACAAAAGCTAGAGATAAACACAGAGAGAGACCGCAATAGGTGAATAGTGTGAATGATAGTATGTTTACAGTGTTTGTGAGCATCAATCTAATTCTAATCATCTAATTCTGAATAAAAAAAATTGGGGAGTTCACTGGTGGAAGGAGAGAGATCTGATTGTTCCATATGTTCCCAACAGAGCACTTCGCTCTCAGACTGCAGGTTTACTTGTAGTTCCTAGGATTTCTAAAAGTAGAATGGGAGGCAGATCTTTTAGTTATCAGGCTCCTCTCCTGTGGATCCAGCTCCCAGTTTTAGTCTGTGAGGCAGACACTCTGTTTACTTTTAAGGCCACGCTTGAAACTTTCCCCTTTGATAAAGCTAATAGTTAGAGTGGCTTAGGTCGTCCTGAGCTATCTCTGTAGTTATGCTGCTATAGTGTTAGTTGGTACTCTGTGACGGGGTAAGCCGTATTGCGTAATTTCCTGTTGTCACTGTTGTGCTCCGTGGAGCTGTTGTTCAGACTCTTGAATTGATCTTGTTTTCTCTGTGCTGAGGCCTTTCTAAGTTATTTTAACACACAAGCACACTAAAACACAAGTTTTGTGGTGGTGTACTTTACGTTTTGGGAACTCCTTGTGTTTCACACAGCTTTTCTTGGGGTGGTAAGGTCTCGCTTGCTCAGTTAGCTTAGCTTCATTGTGGCTATGGCTACTCTTCTCTCTCCTGTCTCTAACTCTTCTCTTCTCTCTTGCTCTCTCTGTCAGATGTTTAGTTACTTCCCTGCCTCTTTTAGTGATAATGGTAACTGTAATAAATGTAATATTTTTGTAGCTTTGGAGGCGAGGGTATCAGAATTAGAAGCACGGCTCCGCGCTGTTGAAAAACCAGCTGATAGCCGAAGCCCATTAGCCAGCGTGGGGCCAACAAGGATAGAACCCCTAACTGTCCTCCGGTAGAGCCCGTGCAGCCGGGACCTCAGGCTGGTTGGGTGACTGTACGTAGGAAGCATAGTTCTAGGACCCAGCCAACGGGCCACCACCAACCAGTCCGCGTTTCTAACAGATTTTTCCCGCTCAGCGACACACCAGCTGAGAAGCCGACCCTGGTAATTGGCAGCTCCATAGTCAGAAACGTGGCATTAAAGACACCATTGACCATAGTCAAATGCTTGCCAGGGACCAGAACGGGCGACATCAAATCCTACCTGAAACTGCTGGCTAAAGATAAGCGTAAATACAGTAAGATTGTTATTTACGCTGGCGGTAATGACACCCGGTTACGCCAATCGGAGGTCACTAAAATTAGTGTTGCTTCGGTGTGTAAGTTTGCCAAAACAATGTCAGACTCGGTAATCTTTTTTTTTCCCCTGCCTGATTGGACCAGTGACGACATGTTTAGCCGCATGCTGTCATTCCATCAATGGTTGTCTGGGTGGTGTCCTGCAAACGATGTGGGCTACATTGATAACTGGAGAACATTTTGGGGAAAACCTGGTCTGATCCGGAGAGACGGCATCCATCCCACTTTGGATGGAGCAGCTCTTCTTTCTAGGAATATGGCCGAATTTATGAGTCCTCCAAAACACTGACAACCCAGGGTCCAGACCAGGAAGCAGAGTTGTAGTTTAACCCAACTCTCTGCTGCTTCTGTACTGTTACCCCCCCATTACCCTATTGAAACAGTGTCTTGCCCACGGCCAAAATTAAATGGATTAAAAGTTAAGCCAACAAAAGAAAATTATGGAAATCTCATAAAAATAAATACAACTTTGACTGAACAGAAAAATAAATCTATTAAATGTGGTTTATTAAACATAAGATCTCTCTCCTCAAAGACTTTGTTAGTAAATGACTTGATTTGTGATAATCACATTGATTTCCTTTGTCTCACAGAAACCTGGTTGCAGCAGGAGGATTATGTCAGTATAAACGAATCAACTCCTTCCAATCATTTAAATTTTCACATTCCTAGAAATACTGGGCGAGGAGGAGGAGTTGCAACCAATTTTCGTTCTGATTTACTAATTAGTCCCAGACCAATTGATAGCTACAGTTCTTCTGAACATCTAACCCTTAATTTTCCACATCCAAGTTGCAAAACATTAAGACCATTTTTGTTTGTGGTTTTGTATCGTCCATCAGGCCCTTACTCTCAATTCTTGGATCAGATCTCACATTTTTTATCTGATTTAGTATTAAATACTGATATGGTCATTATAGTGGGGGACTTCAATATTCATATGGACACTGAAAGTAATAGGCTAAATGCAGCCTTTAATGTTATCTTAGACTCAATTAGCTTTACTCAAAAAGTACAGGGATCGACCCAAGCGGGCAAACACACTTTGGACCTTGTACTGACATACGGTATTGAGTGTGAGGAAATAACAGTCCACCCACATAACCCGGTCCTGTCTGACCACTTCTTAATAACTTTTGAATTTACTTTAACTGACCATCTAAAATCTGAAAGAAAATTTCATTATAGTAGAGCTTTATCAGACAATGCTGTAACAATTTTTAACGAATCTGTTCCATTCTTACTTTCCTTAGTGTCTCAGGGTAACACAGTGGATGGCAGCAATTCTATCTCTAACCCTTCAGAAATTGATGATCTGGTTCACAGCGTTACGTCCTCATTGCCTTTGGCATTAGATAGTGTAGCCCCCTTAAAAAAGAAAGTGGCTAGCCATAGGAGGCTGACTCCTTGGTTCAACGCAGAGTTGCGTACTTTAAAGCAGAATACTAGGAAGTTGGAGAGAAAATGGCGCTCTACACACCTAGAGGATTCCTATTTAACCTGTAATAACAGTCTATTGCTGTATAAAAAGACCCTTCAACAAGCTAGAACAGCATATTTTTCATCATTAATAGAGGCGAATAAAAACAATCCTAGGTTTCTTTTTAGTACAGTTGCCAAACTTACACAGAGTCATAGCTCTGTTGAGCCAACTATTCCCCCACCTCTTAGCAGTGATGATTTTATGGGATTCTTCATAAATAAAATTAATTCTATTAAAAATAAAATCATTGGCATCCTCCCAAACATGATAACTACTTCCTCAGTAAATGAGGCAGTATCGGAAAGAACTGTAGAACCTCAGTCGTGCTTAGGCTGTTTTGATTCAGTCGAGCTTTCGAAATTATCAAAAATATTAGCCTCATCTAAACCTTCAACTTGTATGTTGGACCCAATTCCAACCAAATTATTTAAAGAAGTGTTCCATTTGGTTCCTGGCCCCATTTTGGATATGATGAATCTATCCTTAGTAAACGGATACGTACCACAGGAATTTAAAATAGCTGTAATTAAACCTTTACTCAAGAAACCTTCCCTTGATCAAGATGACTTAGTGAATTACAGACCTATATCTAACCTTCCTTTCTTATCCAAAGTCCTTGAGAAAATTGTTCCTAATCGAGTCTGTGAGCATTTTAACAATAACGAGCTGTTTGAAGAGTTTCAGTCAGGTTTTAGAACTCATCATAGCACTGAAACAGCACTGGTGAAGGTTACTAATGATATTCTCATGGCCTCAGATAATGGACTTGTGTCTGTTCTGGTTTTGTTAGATCTCAGTGCTGCTTTTGACACAGTAGATCATAATATTCTCTTAGAAACGCTTGAACATGTTGCAGGGATCAAAGGAACAGCACTAGGCTGGTTTAAATCATATTTGTCTGAAAGATTCCAGTTTGTTCATCTAAATAATAAATCTTCTTCACTCTCAAGGGTTACTTGTGGAGTTCCACAGGGTTCTGTGCTTGGACCAATTCTGTTCACCATATATATGCTCCCAATTGGTAGAATCATTAGACAGCATGGGATAAATTTCCACAGCTATGCCGATGGTACACAACTATATTTATCCATAAATCCTTATGAACCCAGTCAGTTAGGTAGATTACAGGCATGTCTGGAAGACATAAAAACATGGATGACCCTAAACTTTTTGCTTTTAAATTCTGACAAAACAGAAGTTGCTGTCTTTGGACCAGAAGTTCTTAAACAGAAACTGATTAGTCAATCACTTCATCTGGATGGCATTAAATTGGCCCCCAGTAATAACGTAAAGAACCTCGGCGTTATTCTTGACCGAGACTTGACATTTAAATCCCATGTTAAACAGGTTTCTAGGATTTCTTTCTTTCACCTCCGGAATATTGCTAAAATTTGAAACATCCTGTCCAGGAGTGATGCTGAGAAACTAGTCCATGCATTTGTTACCTCAAGGCTGGACTACTGTAATTATTTACCATCAGGTACTATCAGGTCCACAAAATGCCATTAAAAGCCTTCAGTTGATCCAAAATGCGGCAGCAAGAGTTCTGATGAATATTAAAAAGAGAGATCACATTTCTCCTGTTTTAGCTTCCCTTCATTGGCTCCCTGTTAAATCCAGAATATAATTTAAGATCCTTCTTCTTACATACAAAGCCCTTAATAATCAAGCTCCATCATACATCAGAGATCTAATTGTTCCATATGTTCCTAACAGAGACTTTCGCTCTCAGACTACAGGTTTACTTGTAGTTCCTAAGATTTCTAAAAGTAGAATGGGAGGCAGATCTTTTAGTTATCAGGCTCCTCTCCTGTGGAACCAGCTCCCAGTTTTAGTCCGTGAGGCAGACACTCTGTTTACTTTTAAGGCCAGGCTTAAAACTTTCCTTTTTGATAAAGCTTATAGTTAGAGTGGCTTAGGTCATCCTGAGCTAGCTCTGTAGTTATGCTGCTATAGGCTTAGACTGCTGGAGGACAGACTTACCAATTTTCTTCACTCTGCTACTTCCTTTTCTACTACTACTCTCTAGTTGTATTACAGTACATTCTGCTATTTCGACTGTTAACTTTGTGTTCTCTCAGGGTTTCTCTCTCCATAGAAGATATACCTGGTCTGGTATCCTGCTTGGCTGGAATGCCCTGTTGGACGGGGGTCATCGACAAGGATGGTGCTCCCAGTGGCTGAACATCCACTGTGTCCTGTTATCAACTTTTTACTTTCTGTAACATAGAAAGTACTCTTATATCAGATCTTCGGTTCCTTCTGTGTCTCTGCTCTATCTTCTCAAACCCCCAGACGGTCGTGGCAGATGGCCGCTCTTACTGAGCCTGGTTCTGTTGGAGGTTTCTTCCTGTTAAAGGGGAGTTTTTCCTCTCCACCGTCACTGAGGGATTGCTGAAGGATTGCTGTGGTTGGAAAGTCTGCCCAACCTCACGCCAATGACTGACGCAATCTGCTGGGATTCCTTAAAAAGGAAACTTTTTAACTGATTGGAATGTTTGTATAAATGTTTTGAAATGACTTCTTGTTAAGTGCCTTGAGATGACATCTGTTGTGAATTGGCGCTATATAAATAAACTGAATTGAATTGAATAGATATTAAATTATAAGCCATTGTATAATAGATGACACATTACACTGTTTTGACATGCATGCATTAAAAATAAATTATAATTTAGGCAACTTATGCTATAGTCTATAATCTATTGTAACACCTTTTTTTCCTCTTTTTTTAAACAAAAATATCACATCTTGTCTGGGCTAAGCCCAGGTACTCCTTAAAGGCTGAAGATAACCCTTTAAAGAGAAAGGCTTTTTAAGGTACTTTATATGCATATTTATGTACAAATAAGTTTGCAAAAATACCAGTTGTGTTTGTTCGAAGAAGCAAAGAGGGGCAACCTCTTTTGGGGCTCATACATACTCACACAGCCTTTGGTCATGTATGACCTGACCTGATCTGCTCACCTTGTGTTTTCTTAGAGTGCCAAAGTCATGTGCAGCATCCTGAGAACCTGTACACATGCCCGCACACAAACATACACAGAGTCAATTAGACATGTAGTTCCAGACATTTAACTGTGTCTTTATTCAAACAAGGATCCATTCAGTATTATGTTCAGATGCTGAATCTAATGCAGGTCAAAGGTACATCCGGCTTCCACATGGGCCATGTCTTCTCCAGTCCACCTCCACCTCTTTACTCATGTTACGGGCTGACCTGACCTCGGAGGTCGTGGTTGTTGATTAAAATTGACATCCAGGCCAGGGCAGGGAAAGGAGGTAATCCCGACTGCAAATGAGAGCAGAGCCTACCTGCATGTTCCACATTCCTTTACTGAATCAAAATAATCAGAATCAGATCAGAATCAGATTCTGATTCTGATTATTTTGATTCATGACTGAATCTAAAACACTACTTTAAAAGCTAGAATTGGTGGTAAAAATTTACATTAATTTGATTCACTTTGAGGAAAGAGTGCTTAGAAAAAAAAAAAAAAACTGGTCACAAATGGTCATTGCCATATGGTCAAAATACTGTAGTTATTTTTTTATGTGATGGGCTGGTAACCTATCCAGGATGGATGGAGGGATAGATTAAATGAGAAGCTAATTAAAGTAAGAAAAAGCACTAGATAAGAACCTTGGGTCTTTTGTGAAACCATGGGTGGTGGTAGCATGGTCTGGGCCTGTATCGACTAGGCAAGGATGTCAGGAACTGTTATGAGTGCTACATCATATCAATAGCTTCTAAAAATCCTCCAATTGTTGAAGATGTTTTACAGGGCTGAATTGTCCTAATTAGCAGGACTGCTAAAAAAAATTGAATCATTTTCTTTGCTCACTCCTCTAGGCTAGAAGGAGGAAATAAGCAATGTAACTCTAGTTTTTGTCAACACTGGTTAAACATGTTCTGTTTGCATTTGTTGAGCAAGTCTTTGTGCATCTCGACTACTCACCCAGAAGCAGGTAGGGCTTGACAAAGCCAACCTGCAAGTCCCAGGAAGTATCAGGGACATAGCCCAGCATCTTCTCCGGTGGAACAGGGTCTTCAACCACAGTAATTGTTGAACCTTTCCAGGTCTCAATGATGCGATGGCCACTCAATGATGTCACACGGGTGCATTGCTTCCGCAGTCGTGTCCGGGAGAAGCTCTGAATCTCCTGAGTCAAAGACTGCATGACCAAACTTTACAGAACCTGAGAAAATGGAAAGGCGATGAATACTGTCTGCAAAGCAATTCCACTTTATTATATTAATACATATTGTTTGAAAAAAATTATAGTAAAGCCTATCAAGCTTTGCACTCAAAGAGTTAATTCCCAAGAAATACAAACAATATGTAAAAAAAAAATCAAAGTACAAAATCATAAACATCTTTCTCATCCTGAGGTCTGGGTAAAAAAACTGCTTCTAGAAAGGGAAAGTAGCTTCAGCGTTGTCTTAGTTATCTCCCTTAGCAAAGGAATCATTAGATCATCTCTTTTAATAGGCAAGGGAAGGCAATTTATGTGCAGAGCAGAATGCAAGGTGCTTTGGGTGAGTAGGGGATAGAGTAAAAACTGCAATAAACCATAAGCACACAAAAAAACATATGACACATTAAAACATTACTCAAAGCCATCTCTAAACAGATGGAGTTTTAGCCTTGATTTAAAACAGGGGCAGAAGCCAAATAAATAAATAAATTACTTGCTTTTTTTCCATAAAAATCAATCACAAAATGAAACCTTGCTCATACCAAAAGGTAATGCACAGTATCCCAAATTTAAAGAGAAGTTATCTGACATCAAAATGCATATGAAGATGAAAGTGGCTGTAGAATGACATGGGTTGACCGCCACAAAGTAAAGGAAAGTTGAAGCTTGCAAAATGGACAGGACTTATATAGTGCTTTTTTAGTCACACTGACCACTCAAAGCGCTTTACACCCTAACCACATTCACCCATTCGCACTCAATAATGCAAACACCTTCTTACACCGATACAAAGCTCGGTAGGCAACTTGGAGTTAAGTGCCTCACCCAGTGGCACATCAACATGTGACAGGAGAAAGCTGGAATTGAACCAATGACCCTCTAATTGCAATACAAATACTCAACATACTGAACCAAAGTCGCCCACACTCAAGCTTGTAGAAGGCCCAGATAATGCAAGGCAAAGCAATTGCGGCTGACTGGAAAGGGGGCGGGTATGATGTAGGCACGTGCTGGTGAAGCTTCTGATTGTTGGCTCCAAACAGATACGGTTTTAGCTGGTTTTTAAATCCTTTTTGTGACTGGTTTTAACCGGTTTTAGCATCAATAACTTTTAATCTTCAGATGCTTTAATTTAACTTGTTTTTATCTGTGGCATTTTTTATCGGAGTGCGGGCTCCTTTTTCCTCATCATGCCTCGTATCTGCAATTCTGGAGACTCAGCCAAAAAATCTCGGAGTTGGAGTGGAGGATTTCTACGCTCCACCAGATCCAGGACCATGAGCGCGACATGGACATCATCTTCGGCCAGACCTTCGCCGCTGCTGGAGTTGCTGAGCTGGCCAACACCATCCCTTGTCAGCCCGGCGAGGCTGTGGAGGCCGCGGGATCCACCGGGTCTCCTCGCGGGCCTCCTCGCGGGCTCGGGGTGACCGAGGCCTGTACACCTGCTGCAGTGGAGGACCGCCAGCTACACCTAGGAGCTAAGCCAAAAGCTCCCCGCAGCTCCATGCTGCTTCTGCGGGACACCTGGACCACGGTTGGCCCTGGCCGCAGTGGGGGGGGGCAGCCGTTGCTGCCTCTCATCAACCGGTTTGGGGTCTTGGACCAGGACTTCCCTCCACTGCCAGCACCCGGCCCCCGTAGCTCTGCAGGACCAGCTCCCAACCCAGGGAATCCCTCCATGCCGACGGAGCACCAGCTGGACTCCAGCAGCCATCCATGTCGCGCCGTTCCCCGGGTTTAGAGGATTGGTGCACTTCACCCCGAACCCAGGGAACAAGCCCTCCGCGCTAACGAACCACCATGTCAGCTCCGGGGAGGCTCTCACCACCCAGCCGGCCTGGGACAGCGACAGGTCCTCTGCACAGCTCCAGCCTGAGCGGGCAGCCACCACCCTGATTATCGGCGACTCCATCATCAGGAAGGTTTGGATGAAAAGAGCCCGCACTCTGTGTTTTCCTTGAGCAACTGTAATGGAAATTACTGATCAGATCGTTGTCACTATTCAACACCACCCCACCGTGAGTAAAGTTATCATCCACGCCGGCACCAACGACATCCACAAACAACAGTCAGAACTGCTCAAACAGGATTTTATTCACCTTTTTAATCTTTCAAAAAACACACCTGTGTCTGTTTTTATTTCTGGCCCCACGCCTACCATCGGCAGAGGAATCGGACGTTTTAGCAGGCTCTTATCCTTGAACACCTGGCTCTCCTCCATCACCGCGCTGAACAACATTGGCTTTATAGACATTTGTAATATTTTCTGGGGTAGGAGGTATCTATTCAGGGCTGATGGACTTCACCTGAATAGGCATGGCATCCGTACCCTGTCAATGAGCCTGGCCACCCCACATCCCCCCCTGTGTTCCACACCGACCCCTGCTACCCCCCCTCACGCGTCCCACCCTCATGCCCCATCAGCCTGAGGTTCACCTGGTCCAAGCACCTACAAACCCAGCCTTGATTTTAACAGTAACCCACATATCGGACGTGGACCCTTCCAAACCAATCACATACCTGCCATTCAGCAGAGAGCGATCAGTCAAATATAAATCTAGCAAACCCAATTTCAATAATCTCAAACAGCTACCAAAAACCTCGAGTTCAGTAAGTCACACAGTTCTTCCACCTCCAGCCATTGTTAATGTTAATATGGCTCTTTTTAATGTTCGCTCTCTGCTGAACAAAACATTTATTATAAACGACCTGATTTTAGATTTTAATCTTCAGTGTTTATTTTTAACAGAAACATGGCTGAGCTCAGATGCCCCTGTTGTTCTCACAATTCAATTCAATTCAGTTTATTTATATAGCACCAATTCACAACAGATGTCATCTCAAGGAACTTAACAAGAAGTCATTTCAAAACATTTATACAAACATTCCAATCAGTTAAAAAGTTTCCTGTTTAAGGAATCCCAGCAGATTGCGTCAGTCATTGGCGTGAGGTTGGGCAGACTTTCTAACCACAGCAATCCTTCAGCAATCCCTCATACTGAGCAAGCATGTAGCGACGGTGGAGAGGAAAAACTCCCCTTTAACAGGAAGAAACCTCCAATAGAACCAGAACTCAGTAGGAGCGGGCATCTGCCACGACCGTCTGGGGGTTTGAGAAGACAGAGCAGAGACACAGTAGGAACAGAAGATCCGATATAAGAGTACTCTCTATGCTACAGAAAGTAAAAAGTTGATAACAGGACACAATGGATGTTCAGCCACTGGGAGCACCATCCCAATCGATGCCCCCGTCCAACAGGGCATTGAAGCCAAGCAGGATACCAGACCAGGTGTTAGAGAAAATCAGACTTTGTTTTACGGTTTTATAAATGTACTTTTTAAATGTTTCAACTGTCAAATTCCTCCCTGGAACATTCTGCTCCCCTGTGTCAAGGCCGTACGATTCCGTCACGGCGCAGAGGCACGTTTTCATATCTCATTGTATGTTGGTGGGTGTGATGTGACTCAATAAAAAGAGGCTGCAGGGAGACGCTCCTTTGAGACTAAGGACAGACACGGTGGGTTCTTTCTTGGTTGCAAATCCTTGTCTCCCTCTGCAGATCCAGAGCCAAAATATCTCTCCGTCTCCTGTGTGTGTGGTTCTTCCTAGGTCACCCTGAATTTTACCTAACACCAGGTATATCTTCTATGGGGAGAAAAACACTGAGAGAACACAAAGTTAACAGTCGAAATAGCAGAATGTACTGTAATACAACTGGAGAGTAGTAGTAGAAAAGGAAGTAGCAGAGTGAAGAAAATTGGTAAGTCTGTCCTCCAGCAGTCTAAGCTTATAGCAGCATAACTACAGAGCTATCTCAGGATGACCTAAGCCACTCTAACTGTAAGCTTTATCAAAAAGGAAAGTTTTAAGCCTGGCCTTAAAAGTAAACAGAGTGTCTGCCTCATGGACTAAAGCTGGGAGCTGGTTCCACAGGAGAGGAGCCTGATAACTAAAAGATCTGCCTCCCACTCTACTTTTAGAAATCCTAGGAACTACAAGTAAACCTGCAGTCTGAGAGCGAAGGGCTTTGTTGGGAACATATGAAACAATTAGATCTCTGATGTATGATGGAGCTTGATTATTAAGGGCTTTTTATGTAAGAAGACGGATCTTAAATTCTATTCTGGATTTAACAGGGAGCCAATGAAGGGAAGCTAAAGCAGGAGAAATGTAAATTCTTGTGGTACGTATCCGTTTACTAAGGATAGATTCATCATATCCAAAATGGGGCCAGGAACCAAATGGAAGACTTCTTTAAATAATTTGGTTTGGACAGTTCTTTCCGATGCTGCCTCATTTACTGAGGAAGAAGTAATCATGTTTGGAAGGATGCCAATAATTTTATTTTTAATAGAATTAATTTTATTTATGAAGAATCCCATGAAATCATCACTGCTAAGAGGTGGGGGAATAGTTGGCTCAACAGAGCTATGACTCTGTGTAAGTTTGGCAACTGTACTAAAAAGATACCTAGGATTGTTTTTATTTGCCTCTATTAATGAAAAATATGCTGCTCCAGCTTGTCGAAGGGTCTTTTTATACAGCAGTAGACTGTTATTCCAGGTTAAATTGGAATCCTCTATATGTTTAGAGCGGCATTTTCTCTCCAACTTCCTAGTATTCTGCTTTAAAGTACGCAATTCTGCATTAAACCAAAGAGTCAGCCTCCTATGGCTAGCCACTTTCTTTTTTAAGGAGGCTACACTATCTAATGCCAAACGCAATGAGAACGTAACAAATGTAATCTCAAGGCATTTTACTAGACCAACAAATCAAATATAGATATGGAAATAATCCTGTTGTATAGACCAATTAAATTTTGGTTATATACATTGAGTTTTATCCTAGTTTAATACAATACTGTCAGATTCTGTTTGTAATGCTTACTGGTTAAAAGTTGTATATCTTAGGAAGTCTGGCAGATTGCATCCAGTCATTAACCTTACAGCAATCCATACTGAGCCTGAATGTGGTGATAGTGGAAAGCAAGGACTCAGTTTTAGCTTGAAGAAACCTCTAACAGAACCCAGCTCAGTAGGAGCCATCTGCCTGACTGACTGGGGATTTGAGAAAATGAAGCAAGTTGTATGGACAGAGTTAATAGGGGAAGTGGCACTTTTAGTGGCTTCATCTAAGAGAGCAACACAGCTAAACAGTTAAGCTAAATCTATTGTATGAAAAACAGGCAAGGCAAATTTATTTGTGTAGCACACTTTCAGCAACAAGACAATTCAAGCTGCTTTGGGTGATCAGGGTGATCAGGGGAAATGTATTACATATACACATATTCCATCCATCCATCCATTTTCTTTCGCTTATCCGGGGTCGGGTCGCGGGGGCAGCAGCCTAAGCAAAGAGACCCAGACTTCCCTCTCCCCAGCCACTTGTTCCAGCTCCTCGGGAGGAACCCCAAGGCGCTCCCAGGCCAGCCGAGAAACATAGTCCCTCCAGCGTGTCCTGGGCCTTCCCCTGGGCCTCCTCCCGTTATTCAGTATACTGTTAAGTGTTATAAAAGCTCAATCACATACCTGAGTTTGTGCACATAAATAAAAGCAGCAAGAAAGCAACAATTAAAAAAGAAAAAGACAACATTGAAGACATAAAGTGGGAGTGTCCGACCATTATTGCGTGTTTTTTAACATCACCAGCGTTATTCAGCGGGGGTCCTCCTCTGTGAGAACTGTAGCGTCATCTAACCCCTGAAGTGGCTGCTGGTTTTCTTGATGCTTTCAACAATATCCCTCCAAGTAACGTCTCCGCCCCTTTTGATTTAATTGTCAACGATTTTAACAGGAGACTTGAGGCAGCTCTTAATCTGCTTGCTCTACTCAAACCAAAAATATACAGTCAAATCATACATCACCTTGGAGAAACAAAAACCTAAAAAAACTAAAGAGAAATTGCAGGGTGGCGGAGAGGAGATGGAGGAAAAATTAAATACCAATAAATCATCAGATATATTCAGAACTATTAAAAGCATACAATAATGCTGTAAGAAATTAAAGAAATGCATATTTTTCCAAATTCCTCTCAGACCATAAATATAATTCTAAAATTATTTTCTCCACAATCAATATTTTCAACTCAGCTTCAAATTCAATTCAGACAACCCCCTCAAACGCTCTCTGTGAGGAGTTTGCAGCCCACTTCAGAGGGAAGGTAGAAACCATCATATGTAACATTTTATCCTCCCAATGTAAGATGGTTTTAGACAAATCTGAGAGTGTGTCTAACTGAGGAAACACTGGATAGCTGAGAGTCTTGATAAGGTTTTCTCTTCAGTGAGGCCCACCACATGTGTCTTGGACCCCATTCCCACAAGGTTTTTTAAACAATTTTATGGATCCTTTAGAGATGAGATTTTAAGTCTGATGAATTGCTCCCTTCAGACGGGGGTCTTTCCTGCCACTTTTAAACGGGCAGTCGTGAGACCCCTGTTGAAAAAGAGCAATTTAGATTTTAAAGATTTAAACAGCTTCCGACCAGTATCCAACTTGCCATTTTAAGTAAAATTTTAGAAAAGCTTGTTTTAACTCAACTTAATGATTTTATCAACACTCATAATGTCCTAGAGAAATTTCAGTCTGGTTTTAGGGTGAACCATAGCACCGAGACGGCCCTTCTGAAGATTTTGAATGATCTTAGAGTAAATTATGATGCCCAGAAGGTAACAGTGTTGGTTCTACTGGATCCAAGTGCTGCCTTCGATACAGTGGACCACACTATTCTTTTAACACATTTAAAACAGATCGACCTCTCTGGTGCTGTTCATAGATGGTTCACTTCCTACCTCACAGACAGGACTTTTATTGTAAGTTTGGATACCTGTTCCTCTGGGGTCCACAGCATCACATGTGGTGTGCCCCAGGGTTCAATTTTAGGCCCAGTGCTTTTTAACCTCTATATGCTCCCTCTTGGCAGTGTCATCAGGAGACATGGGGTGAATTTCCACAGTTATGCGGATGATACACAGTTGTATATCTCCGTGTCTCCTGTTGACACACAGCCAATGGATGCACTTTTTAACTGCATTTTAGACATTGAATCCTGGATGGCAGAAAACTTTCTCCAGCTCAACCAGGACAAAACTGAAATTTTAGTCATCGGTCCTGAGGCTCAGAGAGAGAAACTTTTACCAAAATTACAATCAATGTCTTTTAATCCATCTTCACAAGTGAAGAACCTGGGTGTGATCTTTGACTCTTAGCTGAATTTTATCCCTCATATTAAAAACATAACCAAAATAGGTTTTTATCATCTGAAGAACATCGCCAGAGTCCACCCCATTCTCTCTCGGGCCAATACGGAGACGCTGATGCATGCTTTTATCACCAGTAGAATTGACTATTGCAATGCCCTGCTTTCTGGTCTTACCAAAAAGAGGATTTCAGGCTTACAGCTCTTACAAAACTCAGCAGTACGTGTCCTGACGAAGACCAGGAAGCGGGAGCACATCATTCCGATTTTAGAATCACTGCATTGGCTCCCCTTATGTTTCAGGATCGATTTTAAAATACTTTATACTAAAATACTTTTAATGGTTTTTAAGTGTCTTAACGGTCTTGGGCCTTATCTATCAGAACTGCTTTCACCATACGAACCCTTGTGGTCTCTGCGCTTCTCTGGCAGCCGTCTACTTGTCATCCCTAAAGTAAGGACACGCACCCACGGCGAGGCGTCTTTTCATTATTATGGCCCTCGCCTCTGGAACGGGCTGCCAGAGGATCTCAGGGCCGCAGAGAATATCCATGTTTTCAAGAACAGGCTCAAGACCCACTTCTTTGGCCTAGCTTTTAACTGATTACTTTTTTTATTCATTATTCATTCATTTATTTATTTTATTATTTTATCCGTTATGACTTATTCAGTCAGTTTTTAATTTATCTTATAGAGACTCACCTTTGAGCTTAGTTTTTGACTGATTATTTTTATTACTCATTTATTTATTTTATATTTATTTTATATTTATACGTTCTATTCTATCAGAATTTTATCATCGTATATATTATCCTTATTTTACCCTTTTCCAGTGTTTCCTCTATGGGAGCCCTCAGCCCCCGGGGCAGTGGTCGGCTGTGGCGGCCTGGGTGCTTTCCGGGTGTGCCTGGGTAGATGTGGGGGCCTCCGCCCTCCCTTCCCTGGGCGCCCTGTGGCGATGCCTCAGCTGCTGCTGTGGTTCTGCTGCTATTGGGGCAGATGGCTCCCCTGATGGTGTTTCCTTACTTAGCTTGTCTGTGTGTCAGAAGATGAGTGTAATGCGGGGGTATTATTGTCAAAAGGCTTTTATATTACTGGGGATGGGAGGGAATGTGGGCATGTGGGGTCATCTTAATTTGTAAAGCACTTTGAGTTGCATTTATTGTATGAATTGTGCTATATAAATAAAGTTTGATTTGATTTTATGTTATTTGTATAACACACTTTCAGCAACAATGTATTTCAAGGTGCTTTACATGATTAGGGGATAAAGTAAAAACAGCAATAAAGCATGAAAAACACACAAAAGATATGATACATAAAAGCATTACTCAAAGGCAGCTCTAAACAAATGGGTTTTTAACCATGACTTAAAAGAACTCAGTGTTTCAGCAGCTTTGCAGTTTGCAGTAAAGAAGCATAGAAACTGAAAGCTGCTTCTCCATGTTTGGTTCTAATTCTCGGGATGTTGAGTAGACTGCAATTAGGGGACCTGAGTGGTCTGGGGGGCTGGTATAGTAACAGTAAATCTTCAAGATACCTTGGCGCCAGCCCATTCAGTGATTTGTAAACTAGTAAAAGTATTTTGAAGTCTATTCTATGAGCTACAGGGAGCCAGTGTAAGGACTTCAGATCTTGGGTGATGTGCTCTTCTTTCCTGGTTCTTGTGAGGAACACGAGCAGCAGTGTTCTGGATCAGCTGCAGCTGTCTAATTAACTTTTAGGCAGACCTGTGAGGATGCAGTAATCAATCTGACTAAAGATAATGGATGAGTTTTTTGAGGTCCTGTTACGACATCAGTCCTTCAATCCTAGAAATGTGCTGACCTTGTTTTTGCCTACACTTCATCAATTTAATTACACATCAATTCATTGGACCGGTTACACAAGATCATTTTTTTAAACTTTTTTAAAAGTAATTTTTTAATAGTTTGAAGAGAGTGAATGTTTAGTTTAGTTTAGTTAATGTAGTATTGATGTCGTAATGGTGTTGGAGCATCTTGTCACTTCCTTTCTAAATCATTTCATTTAAGTGCAGTCAAAGAAAACACCGTCTCTGACTTCTTATTAGTCAAAAATGGCAAATGCAATTTGTAAGGCAAATGCTCATTAAGTTTTCAAAGTTACAAATACAACAGAAAAGCTGAATGAAGTATTTAAGACCAGCTAGCAGCAGCGTAGTCTGAAGCATATTACTGAAGTCCTTTAACTGATCGCTCATAAAATCCTGCTAGGCTGGAAACGTGAGACTTTCTAGTGCTGCTCTAAATTGGCTCAGATCTCGCTTTGTAGACCCCGACCAATTTGTGCTATTTGGCAACTATAAATCTGAGCAAACAAATTTGACCAGTAGCATTCCTCTAAGCTCCTTCTTTGGGCCAGTTTTATTCAGTATTTACATAAACAGATTAGAGTATTTTTGATGTAACTACACTGATGACAACTTTATATATATAGAGGGTGATCGGCTGTAACCTTCCTTCTCTTCAAGAACTGTACTCCTCCAGGACCTTGAAGAAAGCTAGGAAAATAGCTGCTGACCCCTCTCACCCCGGTCACAGACTGTTTGAACCCCTCACCTCTGCCCGAAGTCTGCGGTCCATCAGGACCAAATCCTTCCGCCACAAGGACAGTTTTTACCCCTCTGTCATCAGGCTTTGGAACACAGCCAAAAACTCAGACTAACACTTATGGCCCATACAACTGTCACATGTCACAATCACGACAAATTCCTTGTAATGTAAATTACTTGGCAATAGATCTGATTCTGATTCAGATATATGTGTGTGACTGCATGACCTCAGCTTTTTACACACACTGAGTCATCATAATGTAGAAACAAAAATGCCATCAGCAAATGTTACGTACAGCAGTGTCTGCATGTGAGGAAATCTTCCTGCCCCTCAATTTTTTTTTGTTCCTGTAACTAGGTAGGCACCGCAGGTTCCACTTTGCCGCTAATGAGCAGCTCAGGGTGGAGCTGGTCTCATTGTCACTTGGCCAGTTTTTGGGCAGTGTTAAGTTTGCCAATCTAGGGATATAGGGGGTGTTTAACAATAAAAAACAGGTAAAATTAGGAGCTGATGGTAAGGAAAGTACATTAAAGAATCTTTTTTTCAAGAAAAGAATAAAGTATCCTGGGGTTAAAGGATGAATCTGGTAGGAAACAGGAGGGTTACCTGTAAACTTAAAACTGGGGTTTAAGAGAACAAACGACCAGCAAACATCAACAAAAAAGAAAACACTGAACTGTAGTGATGGTCTGTTTGAAGCTGAAGCTCCAGCACATGTATATAAAAAAAGTGCTTCAGAAGCGCTGTGTCCATGTTTGATTCGTTTGAGCAGACATCCGAAGCGCCGCTTGGTACGTCACTGCTTGGCTACTCGATTCAATGGTTCAAAAAGACCTGAATCACATGCTGAATCTGTGATGTATTTTAGAGGCGAGTAGTAACCACTGGCGAACAAGTAAGTGATTTAGAGAACAAGTGAGTGATCCAGTGACGTGTGGCATAGCGGTACAGCGGGCTACCCAGATACAGAGACTAAAGTCCTCGACATATCTATCCCTGGTTCGATTCCCAGTGTTAGGGATTAACAGATTTTCATGTTAACTGGTTTCCAACTTCCGTTAGCACCCGGGGTAGCTATTTGCTATCACAGATGTTACTGAGCCGAAGGACACAGCTTAGCTGCCCTTGTTGATGTCGTTTTTAAATTTAAATAGGCTAAACAACCTGATAAAGAAGGCTGGTTCTGTTCTTGGGACAACTGTGGAACATCTGGAGATGATGATGCAAAGAAGGATTTTTCACAAAATCAAAAACATTATGGACAACACTGAGCGTCCTCTTCATGAGACAGTCATACAAAAAAAAAGCCTCTTCAGTCGGAGGCTTCTTCAGTTTCGCTGCAATACAGACCGCTACAGGAAATCCTTCCTGCCCACATCCATCATCATCTACAACAACTCCTTAAAGAATTAATTATATGAGCTATACCAACACTTAATTTCCCTCTGGGATCAATAAAGTATTTTTGAATTTGAATTTGAATTTTGTCTACATAGCATGAAAGGGAATAATTGGAAGTCAATCTATAGTGTTAAGGTTGTTGTTTACGAAAACTGCTCAGCGAATTGTCCCTTTCTTCTCAGAACAGCCGTACCTACTGAAAGCTGGGAAGAAGAAGACCTGCCTACCCCAAAGTTCCCTTTCAGCAATTAAATAAATTGTTTGACCTATTTTCATTTCATTCCCAGTTAACAAGGCACTGAGACATGTTTTGTATCTTACCAAAACTACTATAAAAAGAAACGAGACAAAGATGACTAGCGACCTGTCCAGGATGTACCCCACCTCTCGCCCTGTGACTGCTGGAGAGAGGCACCAGACAACCCCCCCACCCCCCGCAACCCTGCATAGGATGGACGCATATAGAAAATGGATGGAGACAAAGATGAGACTCGAACTCGCAGCTCTGCGAAAACAACATTCTGCAACATTTACTTGATAGTCTTTTTTGGCATATTTTGACTACCAGATTAACTTGTGACTATTGTAAACAGAACTCAGTTATGTAACAACCTACTTCTTAAACTGTAGTTCACATCAAAGATTTCCATCATGCAAATGACCACATACGTCAGGGTTGAATAGAAAAGGAAACATTTTGGAAATGCAATATTTGAACACATAAGTGTTGAAATGCTCATCATGATCCCTTTGGTTGTGATTCAGTAAGAGGAGCCATAATGTAAAGGTGGGATCAGATGAAAGCAACAACGCATGTTTGGTAAGATAGGGTAATATTACCATATATGGTTTATTGAACATAAGCTCTCTCCCCTAAAATATTTTGTTAGTAAAACTTGATTTGTGATGGAGGAGTTGCAACCATTTTTCATTCTGATTTACTAACTAATTCCAGACCAATTGATAGCTACAGTTCTTTTGAACATCTAACCCTTAGTTTTCCTCATCCAAGTTGCAAAACCTTAAAACCACTTTTGTTTGTGGTTTTGTATCGTCCACCAGGCCCTTACTCTCAATTCTTGGATCAGATGTCACATTTTTTTTATCTGATTTAGTATTAAATACTGATATGGTCATTATAGTGGGGGACTTCAATATTCATATGGACACTGAAAGTAATAGGCTAAATGCAGCCTTTAATGTTATCTTAGACTCAATTGGCTTTACTCAAAAGTACAGGGACCCACACACTCGGCTCAACACACTTTGGACCTTGTACTGACATACGGCATTGAGTGTGAGGAAATAACAGTCCTCCCACATAACCCGGTTCTGTCTGACTATTTTTTGATAACTTTTGAATTTACTTTAACTGACCATCCTAAACCTGAAAGGAAAATTAATTATAGTAGAGCTTTATCAGATAAGGCTGTAACAAGTTTTAAAGAATCTGTTCCATTCCTACTTTCCTCGGTGTGTCAGTGTAAGACAGTGGAGGGCAGCAATTCCATCTCTAACCCTTTAGAAATTGATGGTCTGGTTCATAGCATTACTTCCTCATTGTGTTTGGCATTAGATAGTGTAGCAGCCTTAAAAAAGAAATTGATTAGCCATAGGAGATTGACTCTCTGGTTAAATGCACTGTAATGGCAAAAAATAGTATCTCAGGGTTTCCATTATAAAGAAGACTTGAGTCCAAGAAGGCGTTTAAGTATTTATTTCAAACATGTCTGGCCAGACACGGGGGGACGGAGTTTCTCGTGCATCACCCTAACCAACCTTTCTAACTAACCGCTTAAATAGTATTCTGCAATCATTATTTATCTCTGTAGATGTCTTCTCCAACGTTCACGCCCCGCCTCTGGAGAGCTGCTTCACACGAGTCATAGCAACGCATAAAGCAGCACATCTGAAGGCCAGACTGTTATCTTACTGCCCCGGCGTCTGTCTCTCTGGTGACCTGACACATCTTTATCATAAACATTAAGTTGGAGCAATAACCTTGTCATTTTTACCCTAGATGCATTCACTAAACAGAGAATATACACTTAATTCCTAATTGCATAACAATTTTCCACCACAGCACTTTAATGCAGAATACTAGGAAATTGGAGATAAAATTGTGGTCTACACACATAGAGGATTCCTATTTGACCTGGAAAATAGTCTACTGCTGTATAAAAAGAGCTTTTGACAAGCTAGAACAGCATATTTTTCATCATTACTAGAGGTCAATAAGAACAATCCTAGTTTTCTTTTTTGTACAGTTGCCAAACATATACAGAGTCATATCTCTTTTGAGCCAACTATTCCCCAAGCTCTTAGTAGTGACCACTTTATGGGATTCTTCATAAATAAAATGTATTATATTAAAAATTAAATCATTGGCATCCTCCCAAACATGACTGCTTCTCTCTCAGTAAGTGAGGCAGCATCGGAGAGAACTGTATAACCTCATTTGTGTTTGGATTGTTTTGATTCAGTTGAGCTTTCAGAATATTAAAAATATTACCCTCATCTAAACCTTCAACTTGGACCCAATCCCGGCTAAGCTATTTAAGGAAGTGTTCCCTTTGGTTCCTTGCCCCATTTTAGATATGATGAATCTGTCCTTGATAAATTGACTTGTACCACAGGAATTTAAAGTTGCTGTAATTAAACCTCTACTTAAGAAACCTTCTCTCGATCAAGATGACTTAGTTAATTACAGACCTATATCTAACCTTCCTCTCTTATCTAAAATCTTTGAGAAAATAGTTGCTGATGAAGTATGTGAGCATCTAAACAGTAATGACCTGTTTGAAGAATTTCAGTTAGGTTTTAGAGCTCATCATACCACTGAAACAGCACTGCTGAATGTTACTAATGATATTCTCATGGCCTCAGATAATGGAATTGTGACTGTTCTGGTCTTGTTAGATCTCAGTGCTGCTTTTAAAACAGTCAATCACAATATTTTCTTAGAAAGGCTTGACCATGTTGCAGCATATTAAAGGAACAGTAATAGCCTGGTTTAAATCATATTTGTCCCAGAGATTCCAGTTTGTTCATGCAAGTGATAAATCTTCTTCACACTCAAGGGTTACTTGTGGAGTTCCACAGGGTTCTGTGCTTGGACCAATTCTTTTACTATATATATGCTTCCAATTGGTAAAATTATTAGACAGCATGGGATACATTTCCACAGTTATGCCGATGATACACAAATATATTTATCCATAAATCCTGATGAACCCAGTCAGTTAGGTAGATTACAGGCATGTCTGGAAGACATAAAAACATGGATGAATCTAAACTTTTTGCTTTTAAATTCTGACAAGACAGAAGTTGCTGCCTTTGGACCAGAAGTTCTAAAAAAGAAACTGATTAGTCAATCACTTCATCTGGATGGTATTCAATTGACTTCCAGTAATAACGTAAAGAACCATGGCATTATTTTTATCAAGACATGATATTCAAATCCCATATTAAGCTGGTTTCTAGGATTTCCTTTCTTCACTTTTGGAATATTGCTAAAATTAGAAACATCCTGTCCAGGAGTGATGCTGAGTAACTAGTCCATGCATTTGTTACCTCAAGGCTGTTTGTTACCCTAACCCTTCCCCTCATTGGCTCCCTGTTAAATCCATATAGAATTTAAGATCCTCCTTCTTTCATACAAAGCCCTTAATAATCAGCTCCATCATCCATCAGATATTTGATTGTTCCATATGTTTCTCACAGAGGACTTTGCTTTCAGACTGCAGGTTTACTGGTGGTTCCTAGGATTTCTAAAAGTGGAATCGGAAGCAAATCTTTAAATTATCAGGCTCCTCTCCTGTGGAACCAGCTTTAGTCTGTGAGGCAGACACTCTGTCTACTTTTCAGGCCAGGCTTAAAACTTTCCTCTTTGATAAAGCTTATAGTTAGAGTTGCTTAGTTCATCTTGAGCTATCTCTGTAGTATGCATCTGTAGTTATGCTGCTATAGGTTTAGACTGTTGGAGGACAGACTGACCAATTTTCTTCACTCTGGTACTTTTCTCTTCTACTACTCTCCAGTTGCATTATTTGCTGTTATTTCAACTTTTCACTGTTTTTTCTCAGTGTTCTTCTCTCCATAGAAGTGTTAGGATTAAGCAGACAGCATCCATCTTGCTGGACAGAAAACAGGAAACGGATTAACCCTGCTTACCACAGAACTGCTTAGGTGTCATAAAAATAGGATTTCAGGAACTTTATACTTTGTGTTAAAACAGAAAGTTGGTGAACTAAGGTGACCTTTTTTGTCTATGTTAAAACAGGAAAGATTAGAGAGATACTAAGATTCTACAAAACAAAACCTATCTCTCAAGGAATCTGCTGATGGGTTTTTGCAAAACTTGCACGTACACTTTAGCATAGTTAAACACTTAACGAACACTCCCTGTCAGTTAAAGTCATCTGGCTACACATTGAATTTACAGACAACATAACAGGATGAGCTCCTTCATGTGTGATAGGAGGACCCTAGAAGTAGAACGTATATAATCAGTAGTTAGTCTGTATAGGGATCCTTTTTCTTGGCCACAACATTTTTGTGAAAGATTTAGGTCCAGCTGTCAGTTCGTCAAGCCTTAATTAAACCTGGTTAAATTTATTCAGAAGTATTATGAGTTTTTTTGTGTGAGACTACGTTCCTGAAGGTAAAAGAACCAGAACACGTTAGAAGCTACACCTGGTCTGGTATCCTGCTTAGCTGCAATGCCCTGTTGGACGGGGGCATCCCAGTCACTGAGCATTGTCAGTGTCCTGCTATCAACTTTATACTTTCTTTAATATAGAAAGTATTCTTACATCAGTTCTTTTGTTCTTTCTGTGTTTCTGCTCTGTCTTCTCAAACCCACAGACAGCTGTGGCTCATACTGAGCCAGGTTCCTGTTCTGGTTCTGCTGCACATAATATTTAAAAACTTTAAACTGCAAAGCATGCCATAAACCTAGGTGTAGTTATGGATTCAGAAATAAAGTTTAACCGGGACATTAAGTTTTATTCTAAATCAGCTTGCCGCTATCTTAAAAAACTTCAGGAATTAATGCATTCTTGTCTAAACAGGTCATAGAAAAACTGGTGGTAACGATGAATTTGTAGGTTACATGTGTGTGATGGTTTCTTCACTATGGGTAGTAAAAACCTATCAGATAGCTGCAGTTCATCCAAAATGCTGCTACCAGAGTCCTAACACAATTAGGAAAACAGAACATCTCACAGTCGTCCTTCAATCATTTCACCGAGTCCCTGTTTGGAAAAGAATAGATATCAAAATAGTTGCTTCTAGTCTATGATGTACTGAATGTTCCCAGGTCTGAATACAGTCAGGTATGAACCATATAGACCATGTTCATATGTAACATTTATGTGCTTCTGTGTCAGTCTCAGTGTCTTTCTGGTTTTGTTACTTTTTGCTGTTATTTTCTGGTACTTTTATTTTTGATGAACAGTCATTACTGGTCCTGCATAAGTTAAATGAACTTAACATGAAAACCATTCTAAATTAAAGTAAAACACAATTGTTGACTTTTTTGCTGAAATATTCATTCATCCCAGATAAATTCCAAGAATGAAAACTTTTCATTTAGGACTGTAAATGTATACTTTTTTAAGTTTTACATCCCCAAATCTGTTTGGTGCAAGGTTGATTTCTGGTGGACTTTTCACAGTATCTTTTGAGATTCCTATCTATTTGGGGAAATTCTGATTTAAATTCGCATATCCCAACAATCGGTCTTGTGCAACTTTAATTAATGAAAAAATATGCAGTATATTATTTAGATGTATTTTATTTTCCTAATTCTTTTTTAAAGTTTGTTTGAGTTTTTTTATATTAGTATTAGTTGTACAACATACTTTGAACTCTGAAACACAGACTTAAACCAGAACAACACAAACAATCAACAAAATTGGGTATAAATACCCAGTATGTAAAGAAAGTGACCACTCCTTTTACTCAGCTTGCTTCGTGTACAGTGAGAAACACATCTATAGCTCAATATGACCAGAGTAGATTGAGTTTTGTGCATATTACCTGCTTTATCAGACGTTCAGCTTTGGTTGTTGTTTAGAAAGGCCAAGTTTCCCTGTGACAATACATAATCCAGTTTAAACCAGGACAGAAAGAGAACCACGAAGAAACGCTTCGGTCCTCATCATCTTCTCCAACAGTCATCCAGTCTGGCTCCTGGTGTCCGCGGCTGACTGCAACTGGTCCACGTAAAAGCAGATCCTGACAAATCCAGTTTTAGCAGCTTTAAGTGCAATGTCTATCTGCTTGCGCAGCATTAATCTGGACCACCTCTGCTGGAGGTGAGCAGTCACTGTGCAACACGAAACCTGCTGCATGCTTCCCCACAGATCAGTCAAACTGAAACATTTAACAAGTAGCAGACATAAGAGATACTTTTTAGATATGTTTAGTCTAAAATCAAGTACCAAATTGGATAACCCAAAAAGAATTAGATGTTTTACTCTCATTTCTAATAACACAATAATCAAAAGGTTAGAATTTTAAATTAATTAGGTCCCAAAGTTTTTGTAATACATCAATGTGTTTTAGACATAAATTGTGGACAATGGTTAGATGTTCCAAAAGTTCCGCTAGAGGGAGCCATATATCTATATTTGCTGAACAGATTCCTCAGAAACAGAAGACAGCAGCAGATCACAAAAGCAAATCACACTTACCAGGTAAAGAAATGGAAGTAAAGCTGTTTTGGGGTTTGTCTTTAAATGGACTGTTTGTATTCACTCATCGGCCACTTTATTAGGTAAATGTTGTTGGACCGCTTTTGAGATGAAAGCAGCACCCACTGGTGCAGATTTTCCGGCTGAACATCCATGATGAGAATTGTCAGTTCCACCACATCCCAAGGCTGCTCTGTTGGATTGAGATGTGGTGACTTTGGAGGTCATTGGATCCTCTCTTGAACACTGTCAGGTTCAAGAGATGAAGAAGATGGAGCCTTTTTCCAAGTTTAGAGAAGTCAAGATGAGATTTTCAAAGCAAGTAAAACTGAAGCAACTGGCAGTTTCAAAAGCACAATGTGGATCTCAGAATTGGTGTCTGAGTACAAAGTAGAAGCCCAACAGATTTACTTTCACAAGCGGAGCAGTACAGCTTTTGCTATAGTTCTCCACTTAATATATGTGTGAAAAATCTTTATTATGAATTGCTGGGGGTTTTATTTCCTGATGTTATGGACACGGAAACGGAGACGGAAAATTAAGGGGAAGAAAGAAAGAAGATGAAGAAGAGAGGTAGGAAACAAAAAGTCATGAGAGAGGGTGAATTGAAAATACAAGAGAGGAAAGGGAACAAAGAAAACACAGGAAAACATTGAAGTCTGCCTACAGGACGGCAGAGAGGGGAAAAAACAAAACAAAACACAAAAAAGGAACATCGACAAAACAAACTTAACATCGTGAACTAAGAACTACACAACCACATCACATGAAAATGGATATAAAAATACTACAACAATGTCACAGAAAAACTCATGGTACCGATTAATCAAGCTCTAGCAATGATAACCTCAGCCCAAGAATATATCTGTAAACACCAGAGACCCCACATCTATGTGTGTGTGTGATTATTCTGGTGCATGTAAGGTTTCTCCATAAGAGTGTTCGATAGCTGGTGTGAGCAGGCATCATTCCGTCTCCCAGGAATCGATGCAGACATGAAGGAGATCGGAGCCAAGACGTCCAAAAGACCCCCAGAGCCCCAGGCAGACCAGGGCTGGACCGACCGCATCACCCAAGAGAAGAGCAAAGGAGAACTTCAGGGGAACGTCCAGCGGCTACTATGCAGGGGCCCGGGGGGCGGCAGTGACGAGCCCACGGGCCCCGCCGGCAACCAGCCACCCCCGGGCGGGCCGGTCCATGGACCGGGAGAGCCGGGGCCCAGGGGCGCCCCACCCCCAGCAGGGACCCGACAAGGGACCGGCCGACGAGGGGCCCCGGCACCGCAGGGGACGTCGCCACGCGCCGCCACGCGCCGCCACCTCCCTTGGCCAATCCCCACCGCCAACATCCCAGCGCCTCACCCCTGCCCCACGTCGGGGCGCCCCACCGATAGTCGCAGCGGATGGACAGCATCCCTAGGCCAAACTAAGCCAGCACCTGGACACCAAGTTGTACCAGCTCCTGAGTCTTGATCCCGTGCAACGTAGAGTGCCGAGACCAGGCATCCAACAAAGGCCAGGGCCGGTTCAACCCGCCAATGAACCGACCACGCACGGTGCGCACAGAACAGGTGATTGAACGAGACGCTGGATCCGTATCCCGCCGAGCCACCGAGCAGGCACCACCCAACAATCCCAAACCTGGCACCCCTAAAAGAGGTACCCCAACCAACCAAAGGAAGATATTGGCCCAGCGCATTGGCCAACCGACACACCGCCCCCCCCAGGCCCGGCCAGGCACGCACCAGGTCCGAACCGGTTTGACCACCGACGCACAAGTAGGCAGGGGAATCCGTCACCGGTGGGGAGTGACGGAGGGGAAATAGGCCCCCCATTAAATGTAAGGCCTGAAGTGCGCCAGGCGAGAGGGCAGCCCAAGACCCTACCTGACAGGCAGACAAAGACATACAGACACAGTCATATGTTTCCTCCCTCTTAAACACATACATTCTCACTAACTCACCAAGACACCCAAGAAGTGACGCTGTACCCTCACTCACACACCCCATACACACTTTATTCTCCCAGGTCCAGGTACCGATGCCCCAGTAGAGCCACCAGCCCCCGGACCCCGGAGATGGACACCCTACCTTCTAGGACGGAGAAAAACAGACCGCCAAGGGCCCCAAAGTGGTGAGGCAGCCCGAAAACCCAGGACCCCGACCAGACCACCTGTTCCTCCTCTGGACCCCAACTCCTTATGGCCTGTAGCAAACAGGGGTGTGAGAAAACCCCTAGCCTCTATCCTCCTGCTCGAGTATGGTGTTGATGCGTGTTGTTATAATGTGCATTTAAAACAGAGGGGTGGGATGTGGGGAAGGCAGCCACACATCCCCCCACCCCGAGCCCTCAGTGTCTATATGTGGTTTAACAGTGGGCACCGGCACCAGAGGTGAAGCTGATTGACCCGCTCCCCCTCTGGATGCCGAAAAGTGTGCCCACCCCAAAGTCCCTACATATGTGTCGTGTGAAAATGTTATAAGTGGGAGTGTCTAAGTTGAATATTAAAATTGGGACCCAGGACACCACGGGACAGCGAGGAGGGAAGCCCCTCCTCGCACCCCAGTGATGTGCCCATGCCCCAAGACCCTATATGAGTGGTAAAGTGGTGGAGCGGGTGGACAGAGGTGTCCAGGGATGGGGAGGGAAGGACTGGGAGACAAAATGTCTTCCCAGGGAGCCAGTTCCCCCACTGACCATGGCACGTTCGACCCGGGGCCCACGGCCACAGCACCACAAAGCCCCACGGACCCCAAGGCAGTCCCCCAAGCCCCATCCCAGAAGGGGAACTAAACCCACCCTGACATTCGCTCTACTCTCAAAACACAAAAGACACTGGACACCCAGGTTGAGTTAACCCCCACATCAGCAACAGTGTCCCAAACGACAAAACCAAGTGCCCCCCACCCCCACTAGGTGATGGAGCCGATCAAAGGAGCCCAGAGAGATTGATCAGATATGGAGCCAGAGGCCGTCTCAAGACCAATATGGTCCAAAAAGAGATTTCTATACTGATTAATATTAAGAGCTTTTATATTTTTCCAGTTCAGGAGGATAGTTTTCTTAGCAATGCATAAGGCAATGTGAACCATTAGAACTGACTTTGTGTCCATGGTGACATCATTTAAATTTCCTAACAGGCAAATTGAGGGAGATGGAGGGATGTTACATTTCAGACACTTTGATAAGTCTTCACATATCTGGCACCAAAATTTCTTAACAGGTGGACAGAAACAAGGCGCATGAACATAAGTATCTGGTATATTGCTTGTGCATTGTAAGCAGGTATTAAACGATGTAAAACCCATCCTAAACATTCGTTGACCTGTATAGTGTACTCTATGAAGGATTTTGTATTGTATTAATTGTAAATTAGGATTTTTTGTTATTTTAAAGGTTCTTAAACATATCTGAGACCAGACGTTTTGGTCAAAGCTGGCTGATAAATCCACCTCCCATTTTGAAATAGGGATGGCTATTGATTCATCTAATGTAGATAAAGTTTTGTATATTTTAGACAGCAATTTGGGGGGGTTGAGATTAAGAAAATCTAAAACTCTTGCTGGAATTTGTAATTCAGCTGTATTGAGCCTAAATGTACCTTTAATAATAGATTTAATTTGTTGATATTCTAAGAATTTGTTTTCATCAATTCCATATTGTGTAATTAATGTATTAAATGGGATAAAGTCTGTTCCTTCAAATATATGTTCCAGGTATTCAATTCCATTGCACCTCCAGACTGGGAAACTTATCATACATTTTTTTTGCAAGATGTCGGGGTTATTCCAGATGGGTGTACGTCTGCATGGGATTATTGTGGACGCTGTCATTTTTAGAAACTCCCACCATGCTGTCAGAGAGGAGCTGATATTTATGCTTTTAAAGCATTCATATTGTTTTATATTTGAGCTAATAAATGGTAGGTCTGAAAGTTTTATCTTATTACATAGTGTCTGTTCTACTTCTATCCAGGACTCATCTAGGTAGCTATGTTTTAACCATCTTGATATGTATTGGAGCCTGTTGGCTAAGAAATAATGATGGAAGTTTGGTAGATCTAGACCTCCTTTTTCTTTGGTCTTCTGCAGTGTTTTTAAGCTGATACGTGGGGGTTTATCTTTCCAAAGAAATTTAGAGATAGAGGAGTCCAGAGATCTAAACCAGTCTAGTGATGGTTTACTTGGGATCATTGAGAATAAGTAGTTGATTCTGGGCAAAACCATCATTTTTATTGAAGCAACCCTTCCCATAAGTGAAATGGGTAGAGATTTCCATCTAGCAAGGTCATCTTCCACTTTTTTTTAAATAAAAATAGCGAACAGGGAGGGAGAGAAAGGACATCCCTGCCTGGTACCTCTCTGAAGATAAAACCTAGATGATGTTTGGTTATTTGTTCTGATACATGCTGTTGGTGAACTGTATAATATTTTCAACCAGTTTATAAAAGAATTTCCAAAGCCAAATTTATGTAAGGTTACAAATAAGAATTTCCAGTTAACTCTATCAAATGCTTTTTCTGCATCTAAAGATAATATATTAGTTTTAATGTTTTTACAGTTAGAAAAATCTATTAAATCTATTAATCTACGTGAATTTGTGGATGAATGTCTCCCTTTAATAAAACCAGTTTGATCAGGATATATTATAAGAGGGGTTACTTTCTCTATCCTTTTTGCGAGGGCTTTGCAGATTATTTTAAGATCAACATTAATGAGGGATATGGGACGATAGCTGGTAGGAAACAAAGGGTCTTTACCTGATTTTAGTAGAAGACTAATGTAGGCAGAATTCATATTTGGTGGGAGTCGGCCATTTTCCTTGGTTTCCTGCAGCATTCTGTGGAATGTTGGTGCCAGAATATTCCAGAATTCTTTATAGAACTCTGCTGGAAATCCATCTGGGCCTGGAGCCTTATTATTGGGCATGCCTTGGAGGGCCTCCTGGAGTTCAGCCGCTGTTAGTGGTGAATCCAGGGCCATCGCTTGACTTTCAGATAATTTAGGTAGTGTTATGTTATCAAAAAATTGTTCAATTTCATGATCCGATGGATTTATCTCTGGTGAGTATAAAGCCTTGTAAAATTCTTTAAATGTGTTGTTTATTCTTCCAGGATCATATACTGTATTCCCGGTCTGATCTTTAATAGCAGATATAGTTGTTTTTTCTTTATTAATTTTTAGCTGGTTAGCCAAAAATCTACCTGATTTATTACCTTGTTCAAAGTTTTCTATCCTAAGTCTTTGAATTAAGAACTGGGTCTGTTTATTAATATTTTGATTTAATTCTAGCTTTGCTTTACGGATTTTGCCTAGTCTCTCCTCATCTAGAGAAGCTTCTAATGAATTAATAGTTTCTTCTAATTCCTGAATACGTTTTTTTTTCCATTTTCTTTTTATTTGATGAGAATGAGATTATTTTACCTCTAATCACAGCTTTTCCTGCCTCCCAAAGAATGGATGGCAACGTACCAGGGAGGTCATTATATTCTAAATAAGAAGCCCACTCTTTTTCAAAATATTTAATAAATTCTTTATCCTTAAGTAAGGATATATTAAATCTCCAATTTTTGCTTTGAGGTGTTTCTGTTTTATTTACTAAAGTTAGAGAAACAGGAGCATGATCGCTAACAGCTATAGGGTGTATCTCAGTGTCTGAAATGTCAGTCAACAGTGAGCTGCTGACTAACAAATAATCCAGTCGAGAATATGAATGGTGGACATTTGAGAAGAAAGTATATTTTTTGTCATTGGGGTGAAGTGATCGCCATGCATCACAAAGTCCATAATCGCTCATGTACTGTTTGACTATATCTATAGATTTCCAGCTGCGCTGAGTCCCTGCTGTGCTGAGCCTGTCTATTTCTTCATTTAAACCAAAGTTTAGGTCGCCCCCAAGAAGAAATGAGCAATCCATGTGTTCAAGGAGCACAGAGAAGAAGGAATGAAAGAATGAGGGGTCGTCAACATTTGGACCATATATACTGACAATACATAACTTTTGGTTATGTATAGATAGTTTTACTATAATAAATCTACCCTCTGGATCTGTAACTGTATCTATTACTGTAAAATTTACATTTTTATTTATTAATATTGCTACTCCCCTTTGTCTGGAGTTATAGCATGCAGAAAACACATTAGGAAACTCAGGGGATTTAAGATCATCTGCAGCTGAGGTAGATTTATGGGTTTCTTGTAATAAGACGACATCTGCCTTCAATCTTTTAAGCTGGTTAAGAATCTTAACTCTTTTCTCTCTGGTGCCAGCTCCATGAACATTCCACGTGACAAACCTTAGAGTAGTCATAGTTTTGAGATAAAAGTTGTAAAGTCCATATCACCATAGAAACAGATAAACACAGGTGTATTATTAGTTTGTGCCTGGGGTTGCCTGATTGAAAATCCAAAAGCCGAGATATAAGAAAGAGAAAAATATAAGAAAGTTGTGAAGGTGTGAAGGGTGAGGGTGAGAGAGAGAGAGAAAGAAATAGTTATGTTATGAAAAAATTCTGTGTGTGTGTGTGAGTGATAAAAGAAGGAAAAATGAGTGACAAAGACATTTGGTGATAGACATGTGAAGATGAGAAAAGAAAAAAGAGCCAGTATCCCAGTGCTTAGCCCTGGCCCCGCCCACATTGAGTAATGTAAACAACTTTACAGAGCTGTGCTAACATTAGATTATAGTTGACTGATAAAACAACTCTTATCTGACCAGTGTTACATGACTAATAAAGCCAAGGAGTAAGCTGGGGGTCCCTGAACAGCTGCCTGTTAACATACAGTTTATCTACCGCTACTGTAGCTCTGGTGCCTTCACTGATATATTTCTTCCTGATTGGGAACAAAACGCGCCTTCTATCCAGGATTTCCTTTGGGTATTGATCATTAACGCTATAATTCGTTCCCCGCAGCTCTCTGCCCTGGCCTCTGACCTGCTCTTTTTGCTTGTAATGCTCAAATTTAGCAACAATAGGTCGCGGCCGGCTGTTGTTGGGCTTCTTACCTCCGAGCCGGTGGACGCGGTGAAAAGTGATGTTTTTTACCGTGTCGCTTGGGAGCTTTAACTGATGTTGGAGAAAATCTCTGACGGTGGATTTAGCGTCGTCCTCAGCCTGTTCTGGGATCCCTGGCCTGTATATCCAAGATAGTTTCTTTCATCCTCTTACTTTCTCCGGAAAGCTGCGTCATCCCCTCGGTGAGCTTCTTCACACTGTCTCTCAGTGTTTGGTTCTCTGCAGCGAGCGATGCTACCTGTTGTTGGCTGAACTCCAGAGATTCCCTTAAAGCTTGAAATTCTTTGTGGAGAACCTCAACCAGGGCCAGATGGGCGTCTAGGCTTTTCAGCTTCTTATTTATTGAGTCCAGGACATCGCTGTAGCTTTTCTATGGCCAGATGGTGGAGGTGCTGGCCTCAGAACGGGTGCATTTTTGTGATGGTGTGCTTGTCGGCATAGCAGAGGTGGATATTTGTGGCTTGCCCATAACAATGTTGTCAAAGCACTCGTTCAATTAGCTTTCCAGGCTGTGCAAGGTTTCCTCATCCAGTTTGTTTTATGGAGAAATACAAAATAATGGTTATTATTATTAAACATTTGCTATATTTGGCTCGAATGTTATGGTTTGTTTTTACCCGAGTTTATTTGTTTTACCAGTTTACCACCATATTACTTAGGCACAGCTCTCGCGAGATCTCAGCAGCAGCTCATCTCCTCGCAGCAGCTCCTCCATTGTATGATTTCTGAAGAATTTGTTTGAATGATGGTGCAGAAAATAAGTATTTAGCACCTAAAACCAAGCAAGAATTATGGACCTGGGGTGCACGGTGGCGCAGCTGGTAGATCGGCTCACCTCACAGCTAGAAGATACCGGGTTCAATTACCGGGGTCAGCAAAAGGGCCTTTCTGTGTGGAGTTTGCATGTTCTCCAAGTGTTCCTTTGAGCAGCTAATGTGAGCTACTCCCACAAAAACATGCACTAGTCCTGGAGCTATATACTGCCTCCTCCTGGCCGGCCAGGGCGCCTGAAGGGTTGGGGAGGATCTGGGTGGAATAACGTGATCCTTCCACGTGCTATGTCCAGCTGGGGAAACCCCGCCCCATCAGGTGAAAAGAAGGGCCTCTCAAAGCATGGAGGCTTGGGTTTCAGTGCAGGGCCCTTCCGGGGCTGGCAGAAGGAGAGCAGAACCCCAGGACTAAGGTAGAAGCATTTGGGTGATAAATAATGGGAAAAAAACCGTGGGATAAAAAAACATAAAATTATGGACCTCACAGACCTGTTACTACTTCTTTAAAGTGTAACTGAACCCCCTGAAAAATCATAACCCCACCCTCAGACAAAATTTGAAAAATTCTACAAAGTGGGCGGTGCCAGGAAGAACGGAGGGGTATGGCCAAGTGAGGGGGAAAAGTGTAGGGGGGGCGTGGGGGAGTGTTAAGGAGGACAGTGAAAGCTTGCTTAATCTGACACTGAAACATGGACAGTGACCAAAGCGACATTGGAAGTTTTGTGACTGATCGATCTGATCAACATTCATCTGTTTTGAACGTTAGCCTATGTTAGCATCACCACTCAGAGACTGGACTCCTCCTGTCTTCCTCTGCCTCAGCAGCAGCGGGCTTGGGCGGCGCTGGCTCGGCGCCGGCTCAGCGCCCTGAGCCAGCGGATCTCCTCTGCCGTTATCGGAGATAAAGGAGTAGAGGGAGGCTTTATGGAGCTTAGCGCCCCCGAGCCGTATCAATTTGAGCCGCTGGCTCGGGGCGCTGAGTCAGCGCTGTCCGAGGCTGGCGCTGCTGCTGAGGGAGAGAGAGAGACAGGATGGGTCCAGTCTCTGAATAGTAATGCTAACATAGGCTAATGTTACCCCTAACCCATAGGGTAACGTTCAAAACAGTATGTTAGATATGCTAACTAAGTGCTAATGTGATAATAATGGTAACCTGAAAAACGCAATCCAACTCCAAATTCGCCACAGGGCCGGTATTAGTGATGTGTCGGTCGCGAACGAACCGGCTCTAAGAGCCAACTCTTTGAAGTGAACAATGGGAGTCGTCTCATCATTGGGAGCCATTTTTTTAATTTTTCATTCCCCCCCGCATGTTTTGGTACTTTTGGTACATATCGTTTTGCATTAATTTTGGTGATACATACACTTTAAGCAACTGAAAATCTGAGGAGCCACTTGGGAGCCAAAAGAGCCGCCTCTTTATGGTGAGCCAAGCCAAAAGAAATGGCTCTCCAAAAAGAGCTGGAATTCCCATCACTAGCCGGTATGTCTGATAGTTTTATACCCAAACCCACGGAGCGTGTCTGTGAGACCATGACTGCTGTGACACAGACAATGCCTGTGATGTAAAGATGTACCGCTCTCCACCAATCACAAAATTCAAATGCAGTAGCCACCGTTCAACCCTAAGAGGGCAGCACTGAGACGTTTTTAGACCAAAAAGTGTAGAATTAAACAAGTTTACACGGAAATGTAAAAAAATCCCCAAAAACTGAAAGATTGCATTGGTAAAGACCCATTTATACAGTTTAGAGGCAAAAAAAAGTTGTTTTGGGGTTTAGTTACTCTTTAAGAAGATCTTCTATCCTCCACTCGCTACCTGTATTAATGGGTTATGTTTATTTATATAGCGCCGATTAACAACATATGTCATCTCAAGGCACATTACAAGAAAAGTCATTTCAATACAATCATACAAACATTCAAATTAGTTGAAAGTTTCAGTTAGTTTCCTATTTAAAGAATCCCAGCAGATTGAATTGAGTCATTGACTTGAGGTTGCGTCCCGTTGATGCAGACTTCCAACCACAGCAATCCCTCATAAATGTTTGAACTCATTATCTGTATAAAAGACACCTGTACACACATTCAAACAGTCAGAATACAACCTCCACCATGACCAAGACCAGAGAGCTGTCTAAGGACACCAGGGACAAGATTGTACACCTGCTCAATACTGGGATGAGTCAAAATACAATAGGCAAGAGATCAACTGTCAACTGTTGGACCAATTAATAGAAAATGGATAATTGAACATCTCCCTTGACCTGGGGCTCCATGAAAGATCTCAGCTCGTGGGATACACATGATCTTGAAAATGGTGAGGAAGCAGCCGAGAATTACATGGGGGGAACTGGTCAATGACCCGAAGACAGCTAGGACCACACTAACAAAGGTTACTATTAGTAACACACTACGTTGTCATGGATTAAGATCCTGCAGTCCCCCTGCTTAAGCCAGCACATGTCCAGGTCTGAATAAAGTTTTCCAGAGACCATCTGAGGACCCAGAGGATGATTGGGAGAATGCCATGTGTTCAGATGAAACCAAAATAAAACTCTTTGGTATAAACCTCACTCGCCATGTTTGGAGGGGGAAGAAGGCTGAGTTGCATCCCAAGAACGCCATAGCTACTGTGAAGCATGGGGGTGGAAACATTATGCTTTGGGGCTGCTTTTCTGCAAAGGGTACAGAATGACTGATATTTATTAAGGAAAGGATGAATGGGTCACATGAGATTTTGTTCATAAACCTCCGTCCATTAGTGAGAGCATTAAAGATTAAATGTGGCTGGATCTTCCAGCATGACAATGATCCAAAAAACAGGAGTGGCTATGCTAAAAGCATTTCAAGGTTCTGGAGGGGCCTAGCCCATCTCCAAACCTGAATCCAATAGAGAATTTGTGGAGGGAGTTTAAATATCATGTTACCCAGAAACAGCCCTAAAACATCCCAGCTCTAGAGAAGATCTGCATGGAAGAATGGGCTACAATGTGTGCAAACCTGGTGAAGACCTACGGTAAACATTTTACCTCTGTCATTACCAACCAAGGTTACATGACAAAGTAAAGGGGGGAACTTTTGTTATTAACCAAATACCCTTTTTCTGCACCATTATACAAATAAATTTTATAAAAAGCATGCTATGTGATATCCTGGAATTGTATTCCACATTTTGTATCTTAAAGTTGAAGTGTAGGCCTACCTATGATGAAAATGACATACCTCTCATCTTTTTAAACGGGTCAACTTGCACTGTCGGTGGCTGCCAAAATCTTTTTTGCCCCTCTGTATGCTTTTAATGTTACTTGGAGAGGCCCAGCCCCAGTAGAGAGGGAAAGCAGTAGATTAGGGGAATGGCAAGAGGCCAACCTCAAAGACTTGGAGCTCGCCAGACAGACAGACAGACAGACATCAGATCAGATAAATCCATGTTTTATTGCAATAAAATAACCTTAACCTCTAATTTAAGCACACATTGATTTAGAAAAAAAGCCCATGCTAAGAAAATAATTGTTGGTGAATAAATTAGCATTGTTACAGTTTCCCCACCTGTTAAGACTTAGTACAGACACCTTTTGGACAGCCCTCAGTGTCTTCCTGTAGCAAATAACCTCTCTAAAGGAAAAATCAGCTGAACTGTGATTCCTGGTGTTGTTTGGGAGGCCCCAAATCCTAATTTGGTTTAGGGCCCTACATAGCCTTGGGTCAGCTCTCACCAATTAGTCTAACATGGCTGTTTTTTGGACTTAAAAGAACAAACAAACTCCAGAAAAACAACAGTGCTAACCGCCGGTGCAATCATGCACCCTTCTGATGGACACATGATGCTTCCTTTATCTTTATATAATTTATTATTTACTATTAGGATTTGTATGTATTGGACAGAAACCCTTATAAATACCAACTAAACTGTGTCCTCAACAAAAAAGGTACACCCTCATAGATGAAGTTATGTGTTCCACCTGTAGAGGGCAGCGGGTTTTTAAAAGGATAACAAATAGTAAAAAAATATCTCTGACTGTGCTGCATTGGCTTTATTAAGCTATGCCTTGTAAATCTAACAATTCACCCACCAGTCATTTCATCTCAAACACTATGCACTTTTAAAGCTATTCAGCAAAATCAGCAATCATTGCAATACCCTGAGAGAGAGTGAGTGAGTGAGTGAGTGAGTGAGTGAGTGAGTGTGCGAGTGAGTGAGTGTGTGTACGTGTGTGTGTGTGTGTGTACATGTATAGCTGTACTTGTGAGGACCAACTTTTGACAGCCCACCAGCCTTGTGTGGACATTTGTAGTTGTGAGGACATTTTGCCTGGTCCCCACAATGTTTAACAAACTATTAAACTCTACTAGTTAGGTTAAGAGGTATGGTGTGAATTAGGTTTAGGTTAAGGTTAGGGTTAGGCAAGTATCAGTAATGGTTAGGTTTAGGGAAAGTGTCTGGGTTAGGCATAGTAAAATCAATGGAAGTCAATACAATGTCAACACAAGTATAGCAAGACGTGCGTGCGTGCGTGTGTGTGTGTGTGTGTGTGTGTGCGTACAGCTGCAGTCTTATTTATGTTGGAATCAATTCTGGTAGTTTCCAAGAATATTTTCACATGCAGTGAGAACTATTTCTCTCTCTGGGTGAAACTGAATCTTCTCAACCCAAAACCCCCCAAGAACATGTTTGTACAGATATTTCTGAGAGGGCCATCAGTGACATAATGCATTCCAGGGGTGTATAACATTTTCTGATCTGAAACCTGAAGTGATGAGAGCAAGAAATTAAACTATGCAAGGACACAGAATACAAGGTAAAACAGGATGAAAGGAGAAAGGCTGATGAATGAAGATAGGACAGAAAAGCTGATGTTAGGAAAAGAGGTAAAATTATTGTGAAACAAAGAAAAGCGAGGAATGTGTTTCCAGTCTATGTGCATGTTTACCTTTGGGGATGTGTGTGTTCATTCCTCTGATAAGATTCTCCTGCCAAGTAAAAGAAGCTTTTACGTAAAAAGAAACACAGAGATTAAATCATGAGAACGCACTAAAGAAAAAAAAAGGGTAGAGAAAGGGGAAAGAAAGAAAGAAAGAAAGAAAGAAAGAAAGAAAGAAAGAAAGAAAGAAAGAAAGAAAGAAAGAAAGAAAGAAAGAAAGAAAGAAAGAAAGAAAGAAAGAAAGAGAATGAAGGGAGACAAAGTGCTGATTCACTTCCCTGCATGTTGATCCATGAGTCAGAAAACCCAGAGAGGCCAAGGGTGTGTGTGTGTGTGTGTGGGTGTGTGTGTGTGGGTGTGTGTGTGTGTGTGTGTGTGTGTGTGTGTGTGTGTGTGTGTGTGTTGGTGTGTGTGTGTGCGCGTGTGTTGGCTGTAACTCAACCCTTACATGGGAAGCTCCTCCAACATCTGACAATCATTACTAACCATCGACATACACACAAAGTACTGCGGTTTGCTGCGTCATTCTCAGGTTTAATGGACCAATAACAGGGCTGTTAATGCAACAAGCCTGCCTTGGTCAGAGGTCAACTCAAGCCATTCAATCAGTTACAGGTCCGTCCCAGTCTTTCCAGCATCGGTAACTGGTTAAGTGGTTTATGTGTATAAGACCGCTGTAGATATAAAGGTTTCCCACAACACTTGGTCACTCGGTCAAAAACTGCAAGTAACAATGTGCAACAATTCAATTTAAAATCCGAATCAGAGAGAACAACAACTTTACGACCCGGCCTTGGGGCACATTAAAGCTGCAGTCCGGAAAACATATTTATGTATCAAAGTTTTATAAATCTTTAAAATGACAGTGGTGTTCAATGCTATAATAAAAGGCTAGTGCTCCATTTTTCTTAATCCCACCTTCCTCCCGTAAACCCCGATGCATTTCACACTGAGTGCCAATTTTTCTTAGCCAATAAAATTCGAGTTTCAGCATTGTCCGCTGTCAACTTGCATGCGGATCGCGCAGACATGAGAACATGAGGCCGCACACACAGACCGCTGCGTGTCTTCCCGTTTGCAGTTGCCACATTGTGAGAGAGCATCAGTAAGGCAGAAGTTGCTCACCTCCAAAATGTCCATAGAAAAAATACAATCAGGTGGTGCTCAATAGCGCTTGCTGCTTACTTCTTTGACTCGCTGTGTCACCACAGGTGATGCACGTGCACAACTGCTGCGGTAGGGCTGGAGGGAGGGGAGGGGAGGGGAGGGGAGGGGGCGACGGGGAGTGTTTTGGGAGGGGCCTTGGTACTTAGGATTCAAAAAATCTCTCTCCCTCAAATACTCCGGACTGCAGCTTTAATTCAATGACTATTGGGACTATTGGAATTTTCTACACAGTGCCTTCTATAAGGAAATTAGGTTATATTATTTTAATAAATCATATCTAAAAATGGGAGGTCACTCAGTTATTTATAATAATAATGGATTGCATTTATATAGCGCTTTTCAAGACTCTCAAAGCGTTTTACAACTCCATTATTCATTCACTCTCACATTCACACACTGGTGGAAGCAAGCTATGATTATAGCCACAGCTTCCCTGGGGCAGACTGACACAAGCAAGGCTGCCATATTGCGCCATCGGCCCCTCTGGCCAGCACCAGTAGGCAGGTAGGTGAAGTGTCTTGCCCAAGGACACAATGACATATAGCAGGTGGAAGCTGGAATTTCTGGTTTGCAGGCTGATAACTCTACCACTGAACTACAGCTGCCACTGTCTTGGCCAGAATGTTATATCAGTACACGTGTGCATATGTATGTGCAGGGCTAGTTTTTAGCTGTAGTGCCATAATAGAATAGACTATAGGATCCTCCTTCTTCCATATAAAGCCCTTAATAATCAGCTCCATCATCCATCAGAGATCTGATTGTTCCATATGTTCCTAACAGAGTACTTTGCTCTCAGACTGTGGGTTTGCTGCTGGTTCCTAGGATTTCTAAAAGTAGAATGGGAGGCAGATCTTTTAGTTATCAGGCTCCTCTCCTGTGGAACCAGCTCCCAGTTTTTGTCTATGAGGCAGACACTCTGTCTACTCTCCCTCAAATGTTGGTTTATGGTCTGTTGTATTTTTGCAGTTTACTGGTTTGTGCTTTTGTTATTTTGTGTCCTGCCATTTTCTGTCTTTTAACTTAAACTGTCTCACTCCTCCTGTTTCTTTCTCTCAGAAGTTCTACACACTTATTTAGTCTCTCACCTGTCTTTGACTGCTACAGTTACTCTTCTCTTTGTAACATTCCCTTTCTGTTTCAGTGAATCTTTGCCAGTTCCTTCTGTTATCTTTATCCTATTGTTTCCGTTTTTATACATTTTTTTACATTTTGACCTATTTCTTCACACACACTGTCTTCTAATATTGGAGGACTGTGTGAATCGTTTCTTATCTGAGTTCTTCATATATATTTTTTTAATATATTTTTTATTAAATATAAGTCAGGTCATTGACTAGGCCATTCTAGCAATATTACTTCCTTTCTCTGAAACCAATTAGGAGTTTCCTTGGCTAGTTTGGGACTATTGTCTTGCTTGGAAATCCACATTTGTTTCATCTTCAGATTCTTATCTCGAAAGTCTGGATACATTTCTCCATTCACCCTTAGGGGGCTTTAGGGGGTAATGTGCAGAATTCTTCCTCCAGACATAGTGTGTGCAATGACATCCAATGATTTTATCTTTGGTTTCATCTGAGAAGATTATTTTCACACAGTATTTTATCTTCTGCAGTAAAACTTTTAGCAAGGTCTTCAGCAGTTAGTTCTTGCACACTAAATGTGCATACATTAAATTCAAATTGAGTGCAAATGGAAAACTGTACCTGCTATTTCAAGGGCTTTCTGAAGCTCTCTGTGATTGCACCTTGGTTCTTGGACAACCCGTGACTGTTTAGACTGTTCTTTTCATCATGTTTAGTTTGTTGTATAAATGCATATTTCAACTTAGAAAGATCTAAAAAGCTCAAATCTATGGTTGCATACAGTGGTGGTTGTGCACCACCATGGAGTATTGAAGGGATTTTTGAGCAAGGGACAGTGAGTAAGAAGATGACCACAGAGAGAACAGAGTGTTGGAGTATAGATGATATAACTCTGTATGCCACGTTGTGGGAAAACAAACTCCTGAAATCGCCAGATATCTCTCTTCTTCCTCTATAAGTGCAACATTTGTATTGCTAGTAGTGGTTAGCGTGGTCACTGAGCACAAAATTTGCAAATCCCACAGCTTTTTTTAACTTGGAAGTAAAAATTTAAAATTATTCATTCCCAGATACAAGTTTAGCCTCTGATAATAATAATAAATATTGGAATACAGTTCCTCAGCCTGATCTTTCTGATTAACTGAATGCGCTACAATACCTTGAGAATCTATCAAGTTCCTGAAGGAAGCGAGAGAAATGACACAGCTGGTTTGTGAAGAAATTAAGTGTGAACTACAAATTCCACCCGAGGTAAAGATAAAGATTGAGAGAGTACACAGATCATTGAGAGAGCACACAGATCATTGGGATTAAAACCCAGGGACAGAGGGACAGCGCCTCCGTGCTCCATTAGCGTGTGGTTTCTGGACTATACAGTGAAGGAAGCAGTCCTGAGGCAAACCTAGGCCAAAAGACAGGTAAATTTCCAAGGAGAAGTGATATATTTCGACCAAGACTACTCCCCAGAAGTTCAGAAGAAGAGATTGAGGGTCCGTGGAGTGATTAAGCAACTAAAAGAGAAAGAGATCCAGGCTAGATGCTGCTTCCCTGCCCAGCTGACAGTTAAATTGGAATCAGTGATCAGTGAAATCAGTGAAAACGTTTCCTGCTGTTGTGATTGCATTTCTCATAAGATGAACTGAACAGACTGCTGAAAGACCACATTTCCCTGCAATCCTAGCAGTGACCCCAACACACTCCTATTGGTCCATGACCACCCATGGTGACATCGGCTATAAAATCACAGCCAAAGGGGGCTATAAAGAGTAGTCCTGCCCATTTTCAAACTGTTCTCAAGCCAGAAGTTCTTGGATGAAATAAAATTATTATTCTTATTAATAATTGCCCAGGCAATTATTCATATTTAATCATAGCCAAATCCTACCTATCTGCGGCACAACATAATTGGCGCCTCGTGTGAGGGCTTTGAAGGGAAATGATTGTACTTTGAACCACTGTCTCTTCCGAGACGACCAGAAGGACATCCTTGGGACTCAGGTGGACCAGACTATCCTGATTCAGATGAAGCAGGCTTACCCAGTGAGTGCGGCATGCGCATAAGACAACTGGAATTGTTGGCACAGGACATAGAACGCTTTGATCCAAGTGATTCTACCTCAAATGTTGACGATTATTTAAGAGAAGTAGAACATTGCCTCCTAGACCTGCCCTACCCATCAACACAGGAGAAATAAAAACTTATTTGGAAAACAACCTCCAGGGGTGTACACAGTTTCATGGAAACCTTACCCCCTCAGATCAGAGACCACTATTCTACCCTCTGTCAAGCCTTGAGGGTAGAATATGCTATATTTACAGATCAGGCCTCTGCAACATTAGCTGCTTTCTCTCTGAAACAGAATAAACATGATATTTCCAAGGACGCAGTGCTCCTGGTTTAGAGGAAGATCAGACTTTCAAATCTCTATTTCTTCATAACCTGCATGAATCTATTCACTTCCAGGTGACTATGTACAGCAGGACGAGGAAACTAAGGATGCAGGAAATCCAAAAATACGCTCAGCTGGCCTGGGGCGCGCCCCAACCAAGCAGATGCTGAACCTAAAGTACTGCACATTAAGGCAGCAGAGGAGAGCCTCCCACTGGAAGGCAGAGAAGCTCCTCCCACTCCAACCATGGCTGGAGCTGGACCTAGGAAACAACATAGGTTTTCATCACAGAGCCAACGGGGTGAAACATGGCATCGATTGAAACCAAAGCAGCCAGATTATCATTAGTCGGATAGGAAAACATCCCATAACTACTATGAAAGTGAAAAGTTTGATGGTAGAGTTCAGAATGAAACTATAATGAAGGGAGAAGTTGAGGATGCTTGTCGCAGGTATTTGTTTGAAGCAGTCCAGCGTTTGATGAGTCCATCCAGATCATCAGAGGCATCCAATCCTCCAGGTTATCCATACCTTAAACCTCCATCTGTATGACTAGACGTGGTTCCAGTTCTCACAGCTGCCAAGGGTGACCTGGTCAGCTGGAGAACTGCTTTTGAGAGACCCCAAACACTCCGTGGGATCTTTCCAGTAAAAATACCACAAAGACGTTGTCTGACATTTTATTGCAACTTACTTCACACAAAACTTGCTTGTCACCAACGCTGTAAGATCTTTATAGGAGGGTGTGTCAAATTTAATTCTCTTCTGGACACAGGCTCAGAGATTAGCTTGATGTGCTCAACTTTGCCTGAGGAGGGAACCAGAGCCATGCTGTCTCCTGGGAAACCACTCCAGCTCAAGGTCTGTGACCCAGGCATCACCGGCCACAGCCAAGAACGGAACCTGGTGCTCTGCAGCCGGTCCAGACCAGGAGCTGACCGCAGAATCCTGTGGGATTTTCAGAAACAATGGCTCCCTCTCTCACAAGTCCATCCCGTCAGCGGCCTCTTCTGGTGACAGATGGGAATGGAAAATGCACACCCCAGGTAGGAACCTAAACATTTTAGCGTGGTGAAGATGCAGGAACAGGATCCAAACTTTCACCTCATCCAGAAGCTGGTGATTAACCGTTCACCACCAGGCATGATGCTGCCACCACCAGGTGCGACCCATAAGCTAGAAGCTTTTTCTTGCAGCCTTCCAGTTCTTAGGCTGAATACAGGTCCATTGGTCTACGCCTACAACGAGCGAGGTCCGCCTCCATGGGCTGACCTAACAGACCAAGGGGGGGTCATCTTAACCCACACCCATGACTTCCTTGCATGTGACCAGAAGAGCCCCAAAATCTCATGTGACATCTACCAACAGGTGACATCCTGGCTTTCAAAGGCTCACATGACCGAGACCTGAACCCAGCAGGAGACAACAAACACCTGCTGACAGTCACATGTAGCTTCATCAGAGGTGGTGAAGCCCCTCCTAAACTGAATGACACAGCCGTCATGACTGCTGCTCTTTTGCTTAACCAAAGTAAGTTCCACCTCAAGCTCTCCTCCTTGGAGGAGACTTCGTTAGAGAAGCTGATTTATCTGCCTCACTAAGTGATGGATCCACATTTATTTTAGACGTGATTTAGAAATCCTGAAAACCACTACAAATCTGCTACCCGCACAAACCCACCTGACATATAGCCTGAACACAGCTATTTCAAGGTTTGTTAATAATAAATAATTCAGTCTTATCCATTGCATTTAATTTGACTTTCTCAGAGTCCCTAAAAAAGCAGATTGTACAAAGTCACACTCTGGCCTTCACAGTGGTTCTTCCTGTAGTTGAATGGTTGACACTGCAGTAGTGTTGCACACCTCCTGCAGGCGATTCAGACAATTACAAGCTAGAACTAACTTTTTACAAATGTTATGTGATTGTTTGTAGCGCCTCCCATGCTAACGGCACAAGCCGAACCAAGTGCCGGATGGGGCTAGCTAATCAACATTTTACCCCAAATGTCATACTCTTTCCTGTCCTGTCCTGTCCTTTTCCTTCTCCATTCTTGCAAGCATTGATGAGGAATCAAACCACGAGTATGATGATGACAATGTGGGTAATTTTGTTTTTGTTATATATGCCTTATAATTTTAAACTTTTATTAGCGGTAGGTTTGTCTCTGCCCAGACTCAGGTAGCCCTGCCCAGACACACCTTGAAATAATGGACCCAGTGTAGCTCTAAAGACTGTAAAGGCATTCCATCCTTCAGATCTAAAGGGGGAGATGCTTGGACCAAAATATGTTTTTTGTTTTTTTCGTTGTTCTTCGAATGGACTGAACTGTTAAACCTTCCCTGCCGCAGGAGGACAGCAACGTTTCCTGGTTCACATTGAAAATGAATCAACTTCTTGTTCCAAAGACTGAACATTGGTTCAATGCTTCAGAACTAAGGGGGGATGTTGTGATTGCATTTCTCATAAGATGAACTGAACAGACTGGTGGAAGACCACATTTCCCAGCAATCTTAGCAGTGACCCCAACACACTCCTATTGGTCCATGACCACCCATGGTGAAATCAGCGATAAAATCACAGCCAAAGGGGGCTATAAAGAGTAGTCCTGCCCATTTTCAAACTGTTCTCAAGCCAGAAGTTCTTGGATGAAATACTGCTTAACAGAGGACATCTCACCTGTGAAGATTCTCTTTTGTTCTGACCCGCTGGACCGGGGAAGAACTCATTTCAAAGCTTCGAAGTGCCCCTTTTGCTGTTCGTGTTTCCAGCTGGGTTATATCAGAACTGTTCGAAGACAGTTTGGTAGGCGTCAATCTGTAGGCCATCCAGCCTGCATTTGCGCCACACGGTCCTTAAATCCTGTATAGGTTTTTTTTAATAACTCTTCCTTTTCTTGCTCAACTACAGACGCAATTTGCTCTCCTCCTAGTGGACTGGACCTCCTTCCAAGCAAAGCAGGACTGAACCGGTTCATTTATACTAATATTGTGTCTGGGTGGAGATAAATAGAGAAAATTGAGTTTTTACGAGTTAGATCTCGTTCATTGTTGGGTTAAAGTGTTTTTAAGTGCTGTACCTGTTTGCTCATTTTTGCGTCGCCGCACGCATAAGTCTGAGCTGTAATTGCAGTGTGTGAAACTATTTTTTTTATCCTGAGCAGATCACCCCTTTCTTTCTTTTTCCTTCCTCTCCTTTCGCCTCTCTTTTCCTCTCTCTCTCTCTCGCTCGCTCCCTGATCACCCGGCAAAGTCGGGCTTGGTCCAGCCTGCGTTAGCTGGTCTTAGCTGAAAAGTTTAACTCCATTCTCTTTGAGGCCTTCCACATGGACGCTTCAGCCCATGTGCTCTGTCCATTTTAACCAAAGCTAGTTTATGGCCCTTTGTCTCCTTACACTACATGTGCTCCCCTCCATCTTGGCACAGAACTGAGATTCATGACTTTGTCTCCTAGGCTATCTGTGACTTGAGCCCCCTGCAACACTGCAATGGTGAAGGCTGCATCAACACTGAAGGAGCTTGGCATCGCTGTACAGGTGAGCGAGAGAGAGAAGCTGTACTGGGAGCTCTCACGAGAGCCGTGATAAAGACAAGACAGTGGGTAGACAGGAAGAACAGACACTTTGTTTTCGGATGCAGACCTGCTGTCTGTGTTGCAAGATTCAAATGATGCGTAGAGAGACTCGGGTATCATATTCTTATGTGGTTTCCTAGTAATATTGTAACAATTGGTAATATTTTCGCTGACACTAATAAGGGTTCATTTTATTTTATTTTCGTAAAACAGCTGAACCTTCTGAAAAGAAGTGAATATTACTCAAATGTTTACTTTGAAAAAAAAGGAGTCAACTCTTTTTGTTTATTTTTGATAAGACCCAAGATGGGATTACTAACTCACTGGGGATTTGGTTTTCTTCTCTGGTTAAAGAGTAGATCAGCATTTGATGCCATTTCCCAGAGAAATGAAAAACTCACAAGCCACTGCCTGCTTTACAACAGGGCCTGGAAACATTTTGGTACTCAGCTCGATTTCTGGAAGTCACACTTGTTTTTTGGTATATTCCACTTTTTATGGTCTGTGATTTAATTGTTCTTATTTTCTTGAGAGGTTGGTTAAGTCCACACAAATGCCTTGTGTAAAGAAAATTAGGGTGAGGTCATTTATTTAGTAAGTAGTAGTTTGATCCACCTCTCTGTTGCTTTTGTGCTGTTACCCACCCATTACCTATAAAAACAGTGTCTTGCCCATGGTCAAAATTAAATAGATAAATAAGTTAAGCCAATAAAAGCAAAACATGGAAATCTCATAAAGATAAATACGACTTTGACTGAACAGAAAAATAAATCTATCAAATGTGGTTTATTAAACATAAGATCTCTCTCCTCAAAGACTTTGTTAGTAAATGACTTGATTTGTGATAATCACATTGATTTGCTTTGTCTCACAGAAACCTGGTTGCAGCGGGAGGATTATGTCGGTATAAATGAGTCAACTCCTTACAATCATTTAAATGTTCACATTCCTAGAAGCACTGGGCGAGGAGGAGTTGCAACCATTTTTCGTTCTGATTTATTAATTAGTCCCAGACCAATAGATAGCTACAGTTCTTTTGAACATCTAACCCTTAATTTTCCTCATCCAAGTTGCAAAACATTAAGACAATTTTTGTTTGTGGTTTTGAATCGTCCACCAGGCCCTTACTCTCAATTCTTGGATCAGATCTCACATTTTTTATCTGACTTAGTATTAAATATTGATAGGGTCATTATAGTGGGGGACTTCAATATCCATGTGGACACTGAAAGTGATAGCCTAAATGCAGCCTTTAATGTTATTTTAGACTCAATTGGCATTACTCAAAAGTACAGGGACCCACACACTCGGGTCAACACACTTTGGACCTTGTACTGACATACGGCATTGAGTGTGAGGAAATAACCCACATAACCCGGTCCTGTCTGACCACTTCTTGATAACTTGATAACTAAAGAAATTTTCATTATAGTAGAACTCTATCAGACAATGCTGTAACAAGTTTTAAAGAATCTGTTCCATTCTTACTTTCCTCAGTGTGTCAGAGTAACACAGTGGAGGGGAGCAATTCCATCTCTAACCCTTCAGAAATTGATGGTCTGGTTCACAGCGTTACTTCTTCATTGTGTTTTGCATTAAAAAAGATGGTGTTTTGCCATAGGAGGCTGACTCCTTGGTATTCCGCAGAGTTGCGTACTCTAAAGCAGAATACTAGGAAGTTGGAGAGAAAATGGTGCTGTACACATCTAGAGAATTCCTATTTAACCTGGAATAACAGTCTACTGCTGTATAAAAAGTCCTTCGACAAGCTAGAACAGCATATTTTTCATCATTAATAGAGGCGAATAAGAACAATTCTAGGTTTCTTTTTAGTACAGTTGCCAAACTTACACAGAGTCATAGCTCGGCGTTATTTTTGACCGAGACTTGACATTTAAATCCCATATTAAACAGGTTTCTAGGATTTCTTTCTTTCACCTCCGGAATATTGCTAAAATTAGAAACATCCTGTCCAGGAGTGATGCTGAGAAACTAGTCCATGCATTTGTTACCTCAAGGCTGGACTACTGTAATTCTTTACTATCAGGTAGTCCACAAAATGCCATTAAAAGCCTTCAGTTGATCCAAAATGCGGCAGCAAGAGTTCTGATGAATATTAAAAAGAGAGATCACATTTCTCCTGTTTTAGCTTCCCTTCATTGCCTCCCTGTTAAATCCAGAATAGAATTTAAGATCCTTCTTCTTACATACAAAGCCCTTAATAATCAAGCTCCATCATACATCAGAGATCTAATTGTTCCTTATGTTCCTAACAGAGCCCTTCGCTCTCAGACTGCAGGTTTACTTGTAGTTCCTAGGATTTCTAAAAGTAGAATGGGAGGCAGATCTTTTAGTTATCAGGCTCCTCTCCTGTGGAACCAGCTCCCAGCTTTAGTCCGTGAGGCAGACACTCTGTTTACTTTTAAGGCCAGGCTTAAAGCTTTCCTTTTTGATAAAGCTTATAGTTAGAGTTGCTTGGGTCATCCTGAGCTATCTCTGTAGTTATGCTGCTATAGGCTTAGACTGCTGGAGGACAGACTTACCAATTTTCTTCACTCTGCTACTTCCTTTTCTCCTACGACTCTCCAGTTGTATTACAGTACATTCTGTTATTTCGACTGTTAACTTTGTTTTCTCTCAGTGTTTTTCTCTCCATAGAAGATATACCTGGTCTGGTATCCTGCTTGGCTGCAATGCCCTGTTGGACGGGGGGGCATCGACTGGGATGATGCTCCCAGTAACTGAACATCCACTGTGTCCTGTTATCAACTTTTTACTTTCTGTAACATAGAAAGTTCTCTTATATCAGATCTTCTGTTCCTTCTGTGTCTCTGCTCTGTCTTCTCAAACCCCCAGACGGTTGTGGCAGATGGTCGCTCCTACTGAGCCTGGTTCTGTTGGAGGTTTCTTCCTGTTAAAGGGGAGTTTTTCCTCTCCACCGTCGCTACATGCTTGCTCAGTATGAGGGATTGCTGAAAGATTGCTGTGGTTGGAAAGTCTGCATCAACGGGGCCCAACCCAACCTCACGCCAATGACTGATGCAATCTGCTGGGATTCCTTAAATAGGAAACTTTTTAACTGATTGGAATGTTTGTATAAATGTATTGAAATGACTTCTTGTTAAGTGCCTTGAGATGACATCTGTTGTGAATTGGCGCTATATAAATAAACTGAATTGAATTGATTGCTGGAAATTACAAGGTCATTAACTGTTGTAATCCTCTTGAGGCTGGTCATGTAAATTTAAAAAAATGAAAAGGATATACTTGGTCAGTGTAAGACTTTTTGCTCTTCCTTGGTTTTCAGTTTACAGTGTTGAGACCCCACCCAGGCAGCTGTCCACAATTACCACACCTGTTACAAGCCCATCCAGCTCAAGTAGTCCCATGTCTTCTGCTCTACCATCTCCAAGCACAAACATTAAAAAAAACTGTCCGGAAACCTTCCAAGTGAACTGGAACAAAATGCCACCTGGGTTGCTTACAACAGTTACAAGTGTTAAAAGACCCTCGTCATCTGACAGACGGCAGTTTGTGAGAATACTTGTGGATGATATGAGAAAATATGAAGCAAACCCCACAAGGGCACAGTGCCTCATAATTACCAGAAACATTAAAAGACAGTCTCCACAATCCTTTGCTGATACCTTAGATGAAGGAAAGACAATGATAGGTGGAGGCTATGAATCACTTCTGGGCCAGGTTAAAGTACATGTGGAGCATTTGAACAGGAACAACACTCTTGCTCAACATAGAGTATCAAAGGGTGCTACAGGGGCTATCCCAGCCCGAGGACCGGCAGACAGCTATGGGTGCACAAGATGGTAACCAGAGTTGCCACCTGAGGAAACTGAAGAAAACCTTGAAGGTCTGACACAAAAGATGACAGACATCTATAGACATGATGGTTTAGCAGGTGCAGACAGGGGAGAAATACAAAACTTGATGGAAACAACCTATTATCTGCAACTCAAAAAGATCAATTCTAAACCAGCTGTCCCACTGGAGGACATTAAAAGTCAGTGGCCCTACTTGTTTCTGCCAAGGAGCATGTGTGCTCACTTCGAACTCCTCACAGACATTCGGATACTGAGAGTAATGGAGGCATTTCCTGAGGACCAGGGCAGAATCATTATAGAATACTTCAAGGCAAATCCCAGCAATGATGAAGTGAAGAAAGTCCTCTCCCTGGAAAAAACTGCAACGTTCCCCTACCTTCTGGACCTACTGATGGCACACTTCAAAGAGAGGAGAGATGCCCTTATCTTGCATGCAGATGTGAGTATAATTGATGTCGTCAACTTTGACGATTGAAATGGGATAAATAAAGCTTAGTCTATTTCTTCACCATTTAAGTTAGTCGTTGTTAAAGTAATTGTTAAAACATTGTGTAATTATATCAATAGTAACTTTCTCAAAAAAAAAATTTGTATGATATGTAGGTATCAGTCACACCAGCAACTGCGAAGGAATCCCTTGCTCTGCCTGACAGTCCGCGTTTGATCATTCTAGGTAAGCACAAAGTTCTGTGTTTATACTTGCACTGTACCAGTGTGTTCCAGAGGATTTGAACCTCCTGAGGCCATCCTTGAGCATGCTGCATAGTTGGAAAATTTTGGACATTTCGAAGTTAAATGCATCAATCTGGTGCATTTTGAGATGAGGCTAAATTTATTATGAGTTTAGGGCTTTTATAAGCAATTTTATGACAATAAATGATAAATCCAGCAGAGGGCATTGTCTTGGCCAACAATAGCTTTTGATAAACTGAAAAAAAGAAAAATCATTAATTTAAAAGGCTTCTCGCAGTTGATTTTTCTCACAACATTCTGTTCATTGTGTATTTTGTTGTTTTCCAGATCCATTGACTTCTGACCAATGTTGGATGGTCAGCATTGAGGGTCAGGTGGTTTGTGAAGGAGCATCATTTGTGATGGGGCTTGCTGTTGTCTTCACTTGCTTCTACAATTTCAACCTTCAGTATCAGGATGAGGCAGCCTGCATTCTTGAATTCATAGAGAGGTAAGTTTAAATTCAATATTAAGTCCTTAGTCTCAGATGTTTGGGCTTTAAGTAATCTTTCCATCCATCTATGTACAGATGACACTCAGATCTTAGTTTCACTGACGGCAGGTGAGCATGGGCTCGTAGATAACTGTCACTGCATCGAACAGATACGTGTGTGGATGCAAAACAATTTTCTCTAGCTAAACTCAGACAAAACTGAAATCATTCTCTGTGGCCCACAGAAACAAGAAGAAAGTGTTATTAATCACCTTGACAATTTTTCTCAAAAGCCTGAGAATCAGGTTAGAAATTTAAAAGTAATTCTAGACTCATACTTGAACTTTAACAGTCACATTAAATCAATAACATAAAGCAGCTTTTTATTATCTAAAAAACAATGCCAGAATCAAAGGAATTATGTCTCCAGCAGACTCGGGCTACGTTTACACTGCAGGTCTTAATGTTTAATTCCAATTTATTGAACATAATCCAATTTGTTTGTGCGGTTATTCATACAATCATTTCCATGCGACCTCCATCAGACAGTGTGAACTGTACACGGCTTTGAAGTGACCCACATGTGCAGAAGAAAGTACAACGTCACACTGTGTTTATGGAAGTAAATGTGGATGCTGCACTTGTTAGCATGTGTTTAATCATGTGTTTCGTAATGAAACACATGATTAAACACTGTCTTCTCCAGGGCCGAATTAGCTTTTCCTTCGGTGCTAACACCCAGACTTAACTCTACACCTGTTGTAGCAGGCCGCTATGCCGAAGAGGAAGGGCTTTTTCTTTTCTAGTCTTGTCCACAGTGGCGCGCCTCCACCGCACGCGCACACTCACTCACACACTGAGCTGCCTGGACCACATATAAAAGTTGTCCCACAATACTTTCATTAGTTTTGAAGTTGATGTGCAATCAGAGCCAGCAAAAATATATAATTCAACATTGCTCAGTCCATTGTTTACATCTTGTGTCCCGTCTCCTCTGGCGCAGAAATAAGGACGTCTATCTTGGTCTCACAGAAGAGGTCGGAAGGAATGCGACATGGACGTTCAGACTGCAGTTGCTTTGACACAGATCGGATATGCATCCGATTCAGTACCACATATGAATGTGCCCTGAATCTGATCCAAAAATATCTGATTCCATGTGACGTTTGCTGTTCACACTTTCAGAAACAAATTGGATATGTATCACATTTGAGCGGAAAAAAACGGATTCAGGTCACATTTAACTACAGTGTGAACCTAGCCTTGGAGAGACTAATCCATGCGCTTGTCTCCAGCAGGTTAAATTACTGTAATTGCCTGCTCACTGGACTCTAGACAAGTTTTAGGACAGCTGCAGTACATCCAGAATGCTGCTGCTTGCGTCCTGACTAGTACTAGGAAATCTGACCATATTAGTCCAGTGCTCAGGTCTTTGCACTGACTTCCTGTTGTTCAGAGAGTAGACTTTAAAACAGCTCTGCATGTGTACAAGTCTCTTCACGGTCTAGCACCAGGGTACTTCTCTGACATGTTAGAGCCGTATGAACCATGTTGGGCTCTGTGAACAGGGAGGGGGCTCCTGGTAGTACCCAGAGTCAGGACTAAACTTGGTGAGGCTGCCTTCCAGTTTTATGCTGCTAACATCAGGAAAAGTCTTTCAGAAGATGTTCAAATCCAAGTTGAAGAAGTTCCTGTTTGTTATGCATATGACAACTGTAAGTATTTTATCTGCATTTTCATGTCTTTTTAATTTATTTATTACTTTTTTAATGTTATGATTGTATTCTTGGGGTTTCTTTTGTATTTGTAAAGCACTTTGAATTACCCTGTGTACGAATTGTGCCCTATACATAAACTTGCCTGCTTGCTTGCCATTTGTGTATTGCTGTGCACTGAGGTCCCACTCAGCTTAATTCCAAAGTTAGTAGATAGCTGATCTAAAAATTCTGCAGTGGGAAAAATATACACTTTAACAAGATTAATATTATGTATTTGCTTTGTGATGATGTAGAACAAAATTCAATAATTCTTTCTGTCTTTTTGTTTCACCTTGCCATGTCTCATAGAAGCTGTGTAGGGATCAACCCAGAGAGAGGGACAAAGGCACGACAGGGTAAAGGGACCAGCAAGAAAAGCGGGAAAATGGTCCAGAAGAAAGTGACATCCCTGAACCCACGTGTGCACTCTCTTGAGAAAGCCTATGGATTTTGAGTGGGACTTTGTGTGAGTTTGATAACAACTCCTGTTGAGTTGACCTGCACATGTACACACACACCACATAGAGTTCAACTTTAGTGGTTGTGACTGTTTGCTTCCTCAAACTCATTCATAACTCTATTATGTGGAAGAGTTATATTTTTTTATTACTGTTTATTTTGTGCTTTGAAGGCAATATAACTGGTACAAGAAAAGGATCAATAACGAATCAGAACAATACAAACAACGGTGGAGAAAAAAAACTAAACAAAAAAAATTAATGCCACTTGTGTCTTGGGGGGGGGGGGGGGGGTACTTTGTTATTTATTGAGTGTGGATGAAGAGTTATATTTTTTTTTATATATTTTTTAGTTCTGTTTATTATACACAACCTAAACCTAAATACTGACAGTATTTGGGCAGCATACTGTAGGGTTAAACATTTCTTTCTGTTTAGTGAATTCCCAAAGTTTATTGGGTGCTGCTATTTCAGGTGCAACAGATAAATCTGTCCGATACCCGATGTGTTCTCTCTTTGAACAGATATTAGAGAAGTTAAGTATTTGCTGTCTGTATAATTTAAAAATGGCTCGTGGGACCCCTGAAGCAGCTGATAGGTACCGACAGGCCAAGCGGGATGCGGCTCGGATGGTTGCTGAGGCAAAAACTATGGCGTGGGAGGAGTTTGGAGAGACCATGGAAAACGACTTCCGTACGGCTTCGAAGCGATTCTGGTCCACCATGCGGCGTCTCAGGGGGGGAAAGCGGTCTGCCACCAACACTGTTTACAGTGGGTATGGTGTGCTGCTGACCTCGACGCGGGACGTTTTGGGTCGGTGGATGGAATACTTCGAAGACCTCCTCAATCCCACCGGCACGCCTTCCAATCTGGAAGCAGGGTTTGGGGACTTGGGGTCGGGCTCTCCAATCTCTGGTGCCGAGGTCACCGAGGTCGTTAAAAAGCTCCTCGGTGGCAAGGCTCCGGGGGTGGATGAGATTCGACCGGAGTTCCTCAAGGCTCTGGATGTTGTGGGGCTGTGTTGGTTAACGCGGCTCTGCAATATTGCGTGGACATCGGGGGCAGTTCCCTTGGATTGGCAGACCCCTGTGGTCCCCCTGTTTAAAAAGGGGGACCACAGGGTGTGTTCCAACTACAGGGGGATCACACTTCTGAGCCTCCCTGGTAAGGTCTATTCAGGGGTTCTGGAGAGGAGGGTCCGACGGATAGTCGAACCTCGGATCCAGGAGGAACAATGCGGTTTTCGTCCTGGCCGTGGAACACTGGACCAGCTCTACACCCTCAGCAGGGTCCTGGAGGGTGCGTGGGAGTTCGCCCAACCGGTCTACATGTGTTTTGTGGACTTGGAGAAGGCGTTCGACCGTGTCCCTCGGGGGGCCCTGTGGGGGGTGCTCCGGGAGTATGGGGTACCGGGCCCCTTGATACGGGCTGTTAGGTCCCTGTACGACCGGTGCCAGAGTTTGGTTCGCATTGCCGGCAGTAAGTCGGGCTTGTTTCCGGTGAGAGTTGGACTCCGCCAAGGTTGCCCTTTGTCACCGATCCTGTTCCTAACTTTTATGGACAGGATTTCTAGGCGCAGCCAAGGCGTTGCGGGGATCCGTTTTGGTGGCCTCAGGATCGGGTCTCTGCTTTTTGCAGATGATGTGGTCCTGTTGGCTTCATCGGAGCGTGATCTACAGCTTTCGCTGGAGCTGTTCGCAGCCGAGTGTGAAGCGGCTGGGATGAGAATCAGCACCTCCAAATCCGAGGCCATGGTCTTGAGCCGGAAAAGGGTGGGGTGCCTCCTCCGGGTCAGGGATGGGGTCCTTCCCCAAGTGGAGGAGTTTAAGTATCTGGGGGTCTTGTTCACGAATGAGGGAAAAATGGAGCGGGAGATCGATAGACGGATTGGTGGGGCATCTGCAGTTATGCGGGCGCTCTACCGGTCTGTCGTGGTGAAGAGAGAGCTGAGCCAAAAGGCGAAGCTCTCGATTTACCGGTCGATCTACGTTCCTACCCTCATCTATGGTCACAAACTCTGGGTGGTGACCGAAAGAACGAGATCACGGATACAAGCGGCTGAAGTGAGTTTCCTCCGCAGAGTGTCTGGGCTCTCCCTTAGAGATAGGGTGAGAAGCTCAGTCATCCGGAGGGGGCTCAGAGTAGAGCCGCTGCTTCTCCACATCGAGAGGAGTCAGTTGAGGTGGCTCGGGCATCTGGTCAGGATGCCTCCTGGACGCCTCCCTGGTGAGGTGTTTCAGGCACGTCCCACCGGGAGGAGGCCCAGGGGAAGGCCCAGGACACGCTGGAGGGACTATGTTTCTCGGCTGGCCTGGGAGCGCCTTGGGGTTTCTCCCGAGGAGCTGGAACAAGTGGCTGGGGAGAGGGAAGTCTGGGTCTCTTTGCTTAGGCTGCTGCCCCCGCGACCCGACCCCGGATAAGCGGAAGAAAATGGATGGATGGATGGATGGATAATTTAAAAATATTTCCAGCCCTTAGCTCACTCAGTAACTCAGCAATACACACATTCACTCATTCACCCAGATACACACTCTCGTGCACATTCACACACTTACACAGACACTCACTTAGAAACACAGCTTCTTGTGTTGTTTCTTGTAAGGGTTTGAGTTTTCGATTATAATAAACAACAATAATATGAATATGTCCTGTTGTCTTGTTTATTATTCCTGACAGTTACTTTCAGTTAATACAAATTCTTCCAAAAATATTGTTTGAAAGTTAGGCTAAAACACCTGGCATTTAATTACTGTAAGTTTATACTGTACTGTACTATGCTGTAAGTTCTTTTACATCAAATCTTGCATTTAATTACAAGTTACAATAGTTCTTGAAAACAGTGGAGCTACTCTGTTTTACAGTAATTTGCTGACAAACCTGCTGCAAGTAGTTTACTGTAATTTTGAATTTGTACAGCAAAATACTATTAATTTAAATTACAAGAAGTTACTGTATTTCTGGGATACAGTAGACCTACTCTATGTTTTACAGTAACTTACTGGCAAAACTGCTGCCATTTATTTACTGTAATTTGGCATTTCTACAGCAGGATACTGTACATTGTAATTACAATAATTTACTGTATTTCCGTAATACAGTAGAGGTACTGTAGATTTTACAGTACCTTACTGGCGAAACTGCTGCCAGTAATTTACTGTAATTTTACAGTAAAATGTTTTACAGTGTGATTGTCTCAGGCAGACTGTACAATACATTAGTAGCTCTTGTCAACGTATATGCCCAAAATGCGGACGACACAGAATTCTTCAAACGAGTATTTTCTCTACTTCCAGATCTGAACACATACTGTCTTATTCTATGGGGTGACCTAAATTGCTGGCTAGATCCTATCTTAGACAGATATTCTAGCATCCCCAGCACAGCCAGTAGGTCAGCCAGTCTTGTCCGCGATTTCCTTTCTCAGTTTGGTGTTCGTGATATCTGGTGTTTTTTGCACCCACCGATAGGGAGTACTCATTCTTTTCACAAGTTCACCACACCTATTCTAGAATTTACTAATTTTCTGTTGATAGCCAACTTCTGTCCTTGGTTTAATCCTGTGAATACTAACCTATTGTAATTTCTGACCACGCCCCTCTTACATTATCTATGTCTTTCCCTGGTCTTATACCTGGAAGCAGGCAGTGGCGATTTAATTCTACCCTTCTATCTGATGGAAACTTTATTAGGTTTATTGAAAAGGAAATAGCTTTTTTTATTGACACTAATGCAGATCCCGAAATCTCTTTTCTCACTTTGTGGGATACACTCAAAGCCTACCTGCAGGGTTAAATTATTTCTTATACTGCTCGCCTGAAACGTGAATCAAATAGAGAACGAAATGAGCTAATCCGCCAAATCGGACTGATCGATGACTGTTATGCCCAAATTAAGTGCCCAAGCCTATACAAGAAACGAGTGGAACTGAAAACTAGATTTGACCTGCTTACCATTCACCATACTGAGCGACTTCTCTTGAGTAATAAAACCATGTTCTATACCCATGGAGATAAGTCTGACAAATTGTTAGCTAACCAACTTAAAGGCTTTAAAGCAAAACAAACTATTTCTAAAATACAGTCAGAGGCAGGTCAAATCACAACTGACCCTTTGGAAATCAATACTATTTTCAAATAATTCTACTTTAAACTATACACCTTAGAATCCTGTGGGGATACCAGTGACATTTTTAACTTCCTTAATGACCTTGATAGTCCTAAGCTTTCAGGAGAATCTAGAAAAAGGATGGAAGAGCCCATATCAGTGGCTGAAATAGTTGCGGCTATCACGGTCAATGCAGTCTAACAAATGTCCCAGTCCAGATGGCCTCTCCACAGAATTCTTCAAAAAAAATTCCCAGTTACTCTCACCGTTGTGTTGTTCAGTCTTTTCAGAATCTTGTAAACTGGGTCACTTACCCATGTCCTTTACTGAGGCCTGTATCACACTTATTGTAAAGAAAGGCAAAGATCAGACCAACTGTACATCGTACAGACCCATCTCACTCTTAAACACGGATGCTAAGGTTCTAGCAAAAGTCCTTGCTCATAGACTGGAGAGCATTCTTCCTACTATTGTATCTGCAGTAAGCAGTTTTTCAGAATATAAATTGAACATCAGTAAAAGTGAGCTCTTCCCTGTTAATGAAGCAGCTCAGACCTTGGATTTTACAAATCTCGCTTTTAAAGTTGATTGTAGCAAGTTTACCTATTTTGGAGTCACAGTTACCAAAAAGTATTAAGATTTATTAAAAGAAAATTTTACTGTTTTACTAAACCAGATAAAACAGTTATCACAATGGGCTCCCTTATCAATGTCTCCGGTTGGATGTGTAAACTCTCTTAAAATGGTTATACTGCCTAAACTTCTATATCTTTTTCAAACTTTTTCGTCATTCTTTCCCTGTCTGTTCCTGATTCCTGCCCAGTTCCTGTTTTTCCTTCCTCATCCCAGTATTTTTGGTTCTCCGAGTTCAGTGGTGAATGGATGGACGTTGTGGTGACGGGGTAAGCCGTATTGCGTCATTTCCTGTTGTCACTGCTGTGCTCCGTGGAGCTGTTTTGGTGTTCAAACGCTCTTGAATTGATCTTATTTTCTCTGTGCTGATGCTTTTCTAAGTTATTTTAACACACAATCACACTAAAACACACATTTTGTGGTGGTGTACTTTACGTTTTGGGAACTCCTCGTGTTTCACACAGTTTTTCTTTGGGTGGAAGGTCTCGCTAGCTCAGTTAGCTTAGCTTCATTGCGGCTATGGCTACTCTTCTTTCTCCTGTCTCTAACTCTTCTCTTCTCTCTTGCTCTCTCTGTCAGATGTTTAGTTACTTCCCTGCCTCCTTTAGTGATAATGGTAACTGTAATAAATGTAATACTTTTGTAGCTTTGGAGGCGAGGGTATCAGAATTAGAAGCACGGCTCCGCGCTGTTGAAAAACCAGCAGATAGCCGAAGCCCATTAGCCAGCGCGGAGCCAACAAGGATAGAACCCCCTAGCTGTCCTCCGGTAGAGCCCGCGCAGCCGGGACCTCTAGGCGGCTGGGTGACTGTACGTAGGAAGCATAGTTCTAGGACCCAGCCCCCGGGCCACCACCAACCGGTCCGCGTTTCTAACAGATTTTCCCCGCTCAGCGACACACCCGCTGAGAAGCCGGCCCTGGTAATTGGCAGCTCCATAGTCAGAAACGTGGCATTAGAGACACCATTGACCATAGTCAAATGTTTGCCAGGGGCCAGAACGGGCGACATCAAATCCAATCTGAAACTGCTGGCTAAAGATAAGCGTAAATACAGTAAGATTGTTATTCACGCTGGCGGTAATGACACCCGGTTACGCCAATCGGAGGTCACTAAAATTAGTGTTGCTTCGGTGTGTAAGTTTGCCAAAACAATGTCAGACTCGGTAATCTTTTCTGGTCCCCTGCCTGATTGGACCAGTGACGACATGTTTAGCCGCATGCTGTCATTCCATCAATGGTTGTCTAGGTGGTGTCCTGCAAACGATGTGGGCTACATTGATAACTGGAGAACTTTTTGGGGAAAACCTGGTCTGATCCGGAGAGACGGCATCCATCCCACTTTGGATGGAGCAGCTCTTCTTTCTAGGAATATGGCCGAATTTATTAATCCTCCAAAACACTGACAACCCAGGGTCCAGACCAGGAAGCAGAGTCGTAGTTTAACCCACCTCTCTGCTGCTTCTGTACTGTTACCCACCCATTACCCTATAGAAACAGTGTCTTGCCCTCGGCCAAAATTAAATGGATTAAAAGTTAAGCCAACAAAAGCAAATTATGGAAATCTCATAAAAATAAATACAACTTTGACTGAAAATAAATCTATTAAATGTGGTTTATTAAACATAAGATCTCTCTCCTCAAAGACTTTGTTAGTAAATGACTTGATTTGTGATAATCACATTGATTTCCTTTGTCTCACAGAAACCTGGTTGCAGCAGGAGGATTATGTCAGTATAAATGAGTCAACTCCTTCCAGTCATTTAAATTTTCACATTCCTAGAAATTCTGGGCGAGGAGGAGGAGTTGCAGCCATTTTCCGTTCTGATTTACTAATTAGTCCCAGACCAATTGATAGCTACAGTTCTTTTGAGCATCTAACCGTTAATTTTCCTCATCCAAGTTGCAAAACATTAAGACCATTTTTGTTTGTGGTTTTGTATCGTCCACCAGGCCCTTACTCTCAATTCTTGGATCAGATCTCACATTTTTTATCTGATATAGTATTAAATACTGATAAGGTTATTATAGTGGGGGACTTTAATATTCATGTGGATACTGAAAGTGATAGCCTAAATGTAGCCTTTAATGCTATTTTAGACTCAATTGGCTTTACTCAAAAAGTACAGGGATCGACCCACTCAGGTAAACACACTTTGGACCTTGTACTGACATACGGTATTGAGTGTGAGGAAATAACAGTCCACCCACATAACCCGGTCCTGTCTGACCACTTCTTGATAACTTTTGAATTTACTTTAACTGACCATCTTAAATCTGAAAGAAAATTTCATTATAGTAGAACTTTATCAGACAATGCTGTAACAATTTTTAAAGAATCTGTACCATTCTTACTTTCCTCAGTGTCTCAGAGTAACACAGTGGATGGCAGCAATTCTATCTCTAACCCTTCAGAAATTGATGGTCTGGTTCACAGCGTTACGTCCTCATTGCGTTTGGCATTAGATAGTGTAGCCCCATTAAAAAAGAAAGTGGCTAGCCATAGGAGGCTGACTCCTTGGTTTAACGCAGAGTTGCGTACTTTAAAGCAGAATACTAGGAAGTTGGAGAGAAAATGGCGCTCTACACATCTAGAGGATTCCTATTTAACCTGGAATAACAGTCTACTGCTGTATAAAAAGACCCTTCGACAAGCTAGAACAGCATATTTTTCATCATTAATAGAGGCGAATAAAAACAATCCTAGGTTTCTTTTTAGTACAGTTGCCAAACTTACACAGAGTCATAGCTCTGTTGAGCAAACTATTCCCCCAGCTCTTAGCAGTGATGATTTTATGAGATTCTTCATGAATAAAATAAATTTTATTAAAAATAAAATCATTGGCACCCTCCCAAACATGATTACTTCTTCCTCAGTAAATGAGTCAGTATCGGAAAGAACTGTAGAACCTCAGTATTGCTTAGGCTGTTTTGATTCAGTCGAGCTTTCAGAATTATCAAAAATATTAGCCTCATCTAAACCTTCAACTTGTATTTTGGACCCAATCTCAACCAAATTATTTAAAGAAGTGTTCCGTTTGGTTCCTGGCCCCATTTTGGATATGATGAATCTATCCTTAGTAAACGGATACGTACCACAGGAATTTAAAATAGCTGTAATTAAACCTTTACTCAAGAAACCTTCCCTTGATCAAGATGACTTAGTGAATTACAGACCTATATCTAACCTTAATTTCTTATCCAAAGTACTTGAGAAAATAGTTGCTAATCAAGTCTGTGAACATCTAAACAGTAACGAGTTGTTTGAAGAGTTTCAGTCAGGTTTTAGAGCTCATCATAGCACTGAAACAGCACTGGTGAAGGTTACTAATGATATTCTCATAGCCTCAGATAATGGACTGGTGTCTGTTCTGGTTTTGTCAGATCTCAGTGCTGCTTTTGACACAGTCGATCATAATATTCTCTTAGAAAGGCTTGAACATGTTGCAGGGATCAAAGGAACAGCACTAGGCTGGTTTAAATCATATTTGTCTGATAGATTCCAGTTTGTTCATCTAAATGATAAATCATCTTCACTCTCAAGGGTTACTTGTGGAGTTCCACAGGGTTCTGTCCTTGGACCAATTCTTTTCACCATATATATGCTTCCAATTGGTAGAATCATTAGACAGCATGGGATAAACTTCCACAGCTATGCCGATGATACACAACTATATTTATCCATAAATCCTGATGAACCCAGTCAGTTAGGTAGATTACAGGCATGTCTGGAAGACATAAAAGCATGGATGACCCTAAACTTTTTGCTTTTAAATTCTGACAAGACAGAAGTTGCTGTCTTTGGACCAGAAGTTCTTAAACAGAAACTGATTAGTCAATCACTTCATCTGGATGGCATTAAATTGGCCCCCAGTAATAACGTAAAGAACCTCGCCGTTATTTTTGACCAAGACTTGACATTTAAATCCCATATTAAACAGGTTTCTAGGATTTCTTTCTTTCAACTCTGGAATATTGCTAAAATTAGAAACATCCTGTCCAGGAGTGATGCTGAGAAACTAGTCCATGCATTTGTTACCTCAAGGCTGGACTACTGTAATTCTTTACTATCAGGATGTCCACAAAATGCCATTAAAAGCCTTCAGTTGATCCAAAATGCGGCAGCAAGAGTTCTGATGAATATTAAAAAGAGAGATCACATTTCTCCTGTTTTAGCTTCCCTTCATTGGCTCCCTGTTAAATCCAGAATAGAATTTAAGATCCTTCTTCTTACATACAAAGCCCTTAATAATCAAGCTCCATCATACATCAGAGATCTAATTGTTCCATATGTTCCTAAAAGAGCACTTCGCTCTCAGACTGCAGGTTTACTTGTAGTTCCTAGGATCTCTAAAAGTAGAATGGGAGGCAGATCTTTTAGTTATCAGGCTCCTCTCCTGTGGAACCAGCTCCCAGCTTTAGTCCGTGAGGCAGACACTCTGTTTACTTTTAAGGCCAGGCTTAAAACTTTCCTTTTTGATAAAGCTTATAGTTAGAGTGGCTTAGGTCATCCTTAGCTATCTCTGTAGTTATGCTGCTATAGGCTTAGACTGCTGGAGGACAGACTTACCAATTTTCTTCACTCTGCTACTTCCTTTTCTCCTACGACTCTCCAGTTGTATTACAGTACATTCTGTTATTTCGACTGTTAACTTTGTTTTCTCTCAGTGTTTTTCTCCCCATCGAAGATATACCTGGTCTGGTATCCTGCTTGGCTGCAATGCCCTGTTGGACGGGGGGCATCGACTGGGATGATCCTCTCAGTAACTGAACATCCACTGTGTCCTGTTATCAACTTTTTACTTTCTGTAACATAGAAAGTTCTCTTATATCGGATCTTCTGTTCCTTCTGTGTTCTGCTCTGTCTTCTCAAACCCCCAGACGGTCGTGGCAGATGGCCGCTCCTACTGAGCCTGGTTCTGTTGGAGGTTTCTTCCTGTTAAAGGGGAGTTTTTCCTCTCCACTGTCGCTACATCCTTGCTCAGTATGAGGGATTGCTGAAGGATTGCTGTGGTTGGAAATCTGCCCAACCTCACGCCAATGACTGACGCAATCTGCTGGGATTCCTTAAATAGGAAACTTTTTAACTGATTGGAATGTTTGTATAATTGTATTGAAATGACTTCTTGTTAAGTGCCTTGAGATGACATCTGTTGTGAATTGGCGCTATATAAATAAACTAAATTGAATTGAATTGAAACTTTACCAGTTAAAAAGTTTTTATTCCTTGCTCCATTTTTCAACAGGTGGATTCTGTTATATCCTCATATATATATATATATATATATATATATATATATATATATATATATATGGCAAGGTAAGCGACCACGTCTAAATAGAATCTATCTTCAAAAAACTAAAACAGACAGGGAGCTTGCTTTGCAGAACTTCCGCTTCTATTATTGGGAATAGAACTTGAGAAATCTGGTGCACTGGTCCTTTTATTATGACCACCCTGACTGCCCTGACTGGGTTGCGCTAGAGCTTCACCAACATAATAACTTTAATCCTCTGGCCTCTGTTGGGTCTGCGCTGCCTTTACGTTCTATAGCTTTTCACACCAACCCTGTAGTTAAATACACACTGAAAATATGGTCTCAGTTCAGGAGAAACTTTGGCATTTGCAGTTTCTCTGTTTGGAGAGCTGTTGCCATAAACCACCTTTTTAAGCCATCTATTACAGATCCAGGCTTTCTGCGATGGCACCGCAGTGGTATCATTCGTTTTAGAGATCTACTTATAAATGATACTGTGGCGTCTTTTGCGCAGTTGAAAGAGAAATTTGACCTTTCAAACTCTGATTTCTTTCACCATCTTCAGATACATTTTTTTGTTTGTTTCATAACTACCCAAACTCTCAACTACATTAAATCTATCCAAGAAGGGTCTTATTGCTAAACTATATAACATTATGTTAGATCTCAAAAAACCTTCTGTGGATAAATTTAAGATGGCTTGGGAGCTCTCCAACGCAGAAGCAAGGGTTGAACTGACTGAAAATAGACTTAAGGAGCTAGTGGTAGCTAAGAACAGGAGGACCAGACTCCTTCCCACAGAAAAATATTAAATATTACCTTATAATATTAGCCAAAATCCCAAGTACATTGATTTGGGAAGTGTTCCCTTTGGTTCCTGGCCTCAATTTAGATGAGTCTGTCCTTATATATAGGTATGTAATTAAGTCATCTTGATCGAGTGAAGGTAAAGGTATAAGTACAGCAACTTTAAATTCATATGTTTTTAGAGCTCATCATAGCACTGAAACAGCACTGGTGAAGGTTACTAATGATATTCACGTGGCCTCAGATAATGGACTTGTTACTGTTCTGGTCTTGTTAGATCTCAGTGCTGCTTTTGATACAGTCGATCACAATATTCTCTTAGAAAGGCTTGAAAATGTTGTAGGGATCAAAGGAACAACACTACGGTGGTTTAAATCATATTTGTATAACAGATTCCAGTTTGTTCACGTAAATGATAAATCTTCTTCACACTCAAGGGTTACTTGCAGAGTACCACAGGGTGCTGTGGTTGGACCAATTTTTTTTACTATATATATGGTTCCAATTGGCAAAATCATGGGTCAGGGGTTAGCATGGGATAGATTTCCACAGCTATGCCGATGATACACAACTATATTTATCCATAAATCCTGATGAATCCAGTTAGTTAGGTAGATCATGGGTATGTCTGGAAGACATAAAAACATGGATGACTCAAAAAGTTTTGCTCTTAAAATTCTGACAAGACAGAAGTTGCCGTCTTTGGACCATAAGCTCTAAAAAAGAAACTGTGTAGTCAATCACTTAATTTGGATGGCCTTAAATTAGCTTCCAGTAATAATGTAAAGAACCTCAGCGTTATTTTTGACCAAGACATGACATTCAGAGTTCTGATCAATATTAAAAGTGGGTGTAATGGCAGAAAATTCTTCAGCGTTTCCATAATAAAGAAGACTGAGTCCCAGAAGGCGTTTAAGTGTTAAATACAAACATGCTGTGGCCAGAACATGGAGGGGATAGGGATTGCTCATGCATCGCCCTACCCAACCTTTCTGACTAACAGCTTAAATAGTATTCAGCAATCACTGTTTATCTCTGCAGCACGTCTTCTCCAATCTTCACACCCAGCCTCTGGAGAGCTGCCTCATGACAGTCTGATATCAACGCATGACCCAGCTCATCCCAGGCCAGACTTGTTAAGTTACTTTTACCACATTTACTTGGTTTTGTCGTTTGGGACACTGTTGCTGAAGTGGGGGTTTCGGGGTTGGAGGCGTCTGGGGGGGGACCCCAGGGGGTGGGATCACTGTGCGGATGGGGCGCTGGATGTCGTGGCCGGCCTGGGGTTGGGCTTTGGGTGGTGACTCCTGATGGCTGCATAAGGTGCCTTGAGGGGGTTGCACTGGCGGACATGGGTTACTGGCCTGGTGGCCGTGCTGCGCCTGGGTAGGGTCTGGGGATTCGGGGCTCGGGGGCGCCGCACCCCCTAGCTGTGGTCCTGGCTGGGGGTCGGCAGGCGTGGGGTCTCTGTTGCCTGTGGGGGTCGGGGCCGGCCGGCGGCCGGCATGGGCAGCCGCCTCTCTCTTTTTCTCTGGGCCGATTGTCATCACCGGTCCCTGTATGGCGTCTCGCCTTGTTTGCTGGTTGGGGTGCCTGGCTGCTGGTCGCGGAGGCTGGGTGGCGTTTCTGGGCCGGATCAGTCCTTTTTCGCACTGGACTTGGCTCCTGGGTCTTGGTCTTTGTGCGGGGCGCTGGGGTTGGGCATTTGGCCGGGTTCGGTCGGACTTGCGGGTGGACTGGTGGTGGGCGTGCAGGGCAGGTGGGTGGGGCGCTGGGTTTGGTCTCCTGCCGGGCCGTTGAGCAACAGTTGTCGCTCCACAAGGAATGAGGCTGGTGGATGTTGGCCTGGTGGGTCGGCCGCCCGGCTCATCGATTTGCTCCTGGTCTGGGCAGGTACGTCACCGTGGTTCGGGCTACGGGGGCCTCCGGTGTGCGGGTGGCGCTGGGGGCCTCCTTTGCTGGTGGGGAGGCTGCTGCTGTGTAGCGACAGGTGCTCTCCCCCTACGAGGGCACTTGGACGGGGAGGAGGGGTGTGCGGGAGGGGGGTGGTGTGGGATGGGGGCGAACTCAACTTGGGTGTCTAGTGTCTTTTGTGTTTTGAGAGTAAGTGAGGGAGCTGGCTCCCCGGGAAGACATTTTGTCTCCCAGTCCTTCCCTCCCCATCCTTGGACACCTCTGTCCACCAGCTCCATCACTTTACCACTCATATAGGGTCTTGGGGCATGGGCACATCACTGGGGTGCGAGGAGGGGCTTCCCCCCTCGCTGTCCCGTGGTGTCCTGGGTCCCAATTTTAATATACAACTTAGACACTCCCACTTATAACATTCTCACGCGACACATATGCAGGGACTTTGGGGTGGGCACACTTTTCGGCATCCAGAGGGGGAGCGGTTCAATCAGCTTCACCTCTGGTGCCGGTGCCCACTGTTAAACCACATATAGACACTGAGGGGTCGGGGTGGGGGTTGGGGGATGTGTGGCTGCCTTCCCCACATCCCACCCCTCTGTTTTATATGGACATTATAACAACACGCATCAACACCATACTCGAGCGGGAGGATGGAGGCTAGGGGTCTTTTCACACCCCTGTTCGCTACGGGCCATCAGGGGTTGGGGTCTGGTCGGGGTCCTGGGCTGTCGGGCTGCTTTGCCACTGTGGGGCCCTTGGCGGTCTGCTTGTCTCCGTCCTAGAAGGTAGGGGGTCCATCTCCCGGGTCCGGGGGCTGGTGGCTCTACTGGGGCATCGGTACCTGGACCTGGGAGCATAAAGTGTGTATGGGGTGTGTGAGTGAGGGTACAGCGTCATTTTTTCGGGTGTCTTGGTGAGTCAGTGAGAATGTATGGGTTTAAGAGGGAGGGAACGTATGACTGTGTCTGTATGTCTTTGTCTACCTGTCAGGTTGGATCTCGGTCTGCCCCCTCGCCTGGCGCACCTCAGGCCTTACAGTTAATGGGGGGCCTATTTCCCCTCCGTCACTCCCCGCCACTGACGGGGGCCCCTGCTTGCCGGTGCATCAGTGGTCAATCCGGTTCGGACCTGGTGCGTGCCTGGCCGGGCCTGGGGGGGCCGGTGTGTCGGTTCGGCCGATGCACTGGGCCGATATCGTCCTTTGGTTGGTTGGGGCACCTCTTTTAGAGGTGCCAGGTTTGGGATTGTTAGGTGGTGCCTGCTCGGTGGCTCGGCGGGATGCGGATCCGGCGTCTCTGCTCGTTTGATCACCTGTTCTGTGCGCACCGTGCGTGGCCGGTTCATTGGCGGGTTGGACCGGCCCTGGCCCTCGTTGGATGCCTTGTCTCGGCGCCCTGCGTTGCGCGGAATCAGGACCCGGGAGCTGGTACAACTTGGTGTCCAGAGGCTGGCTGAGCCCGGCCTGGGGTTGCTGTCCGTCCCCTGCGGCTATCCGTGGGGCGCTGGGATGTTGGCGGTGGGGATTGGCCTAGGGTGGAGGTGGTGTGTGGCGGCCGGCAGCCGGCCGCGGCCCCTGCAGTGCCGGGGGGCCCTTGTCGGCCGGTCCCTTGTCGGGTCCCTGCTGGGGGGTGGGGTGCCCCTGGGCCCCGGCTCTCACGGTCCATTGACCGGCCCGCCCTGGCGCGGCCGGTTGCCGGCGGGGCCCGTGGGGTCGTCACTGCTGCCCCCCTGGACCCCTGCTAAGTGGCCGCTGGATGTTCCCCTGGGGCTCTCCTTTGCTCCACTCTTGGGGGATGCGGTCGGCCCCGGCCGGGTCCGCCTTGGGCTCTGGGGGTCCTTTGGACGTCTTTGCTCCGATCTCCTTCATGTCTGCATTGATTCCTGGGAGACGGATTGATGCCTGCTCACACCAGCTATCGAACACTCTTATGAAGAAACCTTATATGCACCAGCATGCTAACACACACACATAGATGTGGGGTCTCTGGTGTTTAAGGATATATTCTTGGGCTGAGGTTATCATTACTAGAGCTTGATTAATCGGTACCATGAGTTTTTCTGTGACATTGTTGTTGTATTTTTATATCTATTTTTGTGTGATGTGGTTGTGTAATTCTTAGTTCACAATGTTTGGTTTGTTTTGTCGATGTTCCTTTTTCGTGTTTTGTTTTGTTTTTCCCCCTCTCTCTGCCGTCCTGTGGGTATGGAGGCAGACTTCAATGTCTTCCTGTGTTTTCTTTGTTCCCCTTCCTCTCTTGTATTTTCAACTCACCCTCTCTCTTGACTTTTTGTTTCCTACCTCTCTTCTTCATCTTCCTTCTTTCTTCTCCTTAATTTTCCATTTCCCTGTCCATAACATCAGGAAATAAAAACCCCAACAATTCATAATAAAGATTTTTCACACATATATCAAATGGAGGACTATAGCAAGAGCTGTACTGCTCCGCTTGTGAAAGTAAATCTGTTGGGCTTCTACTTGGTACTCAGACATCAATTCTGAGCTCCACACTGCCAAACAGGACACGTAAAAAAAAAAAAAAAAAAAAAAAAAGTTATCTTGCTGCCCTGGCATCCGTCTCTCTGGTGACCTGACACATCCTTATCAGAACATTAAGCTTGCTTCAACCTAACCTTGTCATCTGCCCTAGATACATTCACTATACAGAGAATGTATACTTAAATCCTAATTACATAGGAATTTTTCCACCATAATTCTTTGCTTTTATTAATTTAATTAATACCATAAATATAAAGGGGAAATTCCAAAGTGTCATCACAAATCTCCCTAAAAGGTTTGGTTGGTTGATCAAAAAAAGACAATGTTCAAAACACAAATTTACAATCAGACATGAGACATGTTTTGTCATGGAATTAGCTCAAAGTGACAAATATTAGATCCTTCCAGATGACTTTGCTGAGACTCCTGTGCATTGAGACCGAAAACCCTATTTAGGTCTTTTTACGCCATTTTCTGGTGGGCAAAATGTAATCTCAACAGCCCCTCGCCCCAGAGGCGGCCATCCACAGGTCTTGTCATCTGTCAGGATGCTCTAGATAAAAACACAGAACAAAGGAGAAATTATGTAGCATCTTCCAGTACACTTCAGAGGGTATTACATCAACACTAGATGTTGAATCGTGTACGCTTCCCTTGCTGTTGTCTGTTGCCGTGAAGTCAGCCTCCGCAAGCATCCAGTGACCCGTAGCCACTGATCAGTCCTTCCTCGGTAAGGAGAGAGTGGTCACCCCTCAGAAGGTCCTCCAGTGAGAACCTCCCTATGCGACCCTTGGAAGCTGAGCTAATTAGCTATTAGAGCATTGATGTTCAAACACAGGTGAGGCAATTCACAAAAGGTGAATAGGATGATTATGACAAGTGATCAAGTAGAACCAACACACTCGGAGTATGGTTTCAGATCAAGCTGATGCAACTGTATGCAAAAGCAATTCTAAACAAACTCACAACCTGGTTAATGAGCCAAACCTCATCAACTAAAAGCTAGATTAATTCAATTCAATTCTGTTTATTTATATAGCGCCAATTCACAACAGATGTCATCTCAAGGCACTTAACAAGAAGTCATTTCAATACATTTATACAAACATTCCAATCAGTTAAAAAGTTTCCTATTTAAAGGAATCCCAGAAGATTGCGTCAGTCATTGGCGTGAGGTTGGGCCCCGTTGATGCAGACTTTCCAACCACAGCAATCCTTCAGCAATCCCTCATACTGAGCAAGCATGTAGCGACGGTGGAGAGGAAAAACTCCCCTTTAACAGGAAGAAACCTCCAACAGAACCAGACCAGGTATATCTTCTATGGAGAGAAAAACACTGAGAGAAAACAAAGTTAACAGTCGAAATAACAGAATGTACTGTAATACAACTGGAGAGTCGTAGGAGAAAAGGAAGTAGCAGAGTGAAGAAAATTGGTAAGTCTGTCCTCCAGCAGTCTAAGCGTATAGCAGCATAACTACAGAGATAGCTCAGGATGACCTTAGCCACTCTAACTATAAGCTTTATCAAAAAGGAAATGTTTAAGCCTGGCCTTAAAAGTGAACAGAGTGTCTGCCTCACGGACTAAAGCTGGGAGCTGGTTCCACAGGAGAGGAGCCTGATAACTAAAAGATCTGCCTCCCATTTTACTTTAGATTAGAATTAGATTAGATTAGAATTAATGTGAATGTCTCCAGATCACTCTGTACTAAATCCATGCCAAGAAAAAGACGAACAACCATTCTAATTTGTTAGAGCAAAAATCCCAAGAATCAACTAATCCCAGCAAGAAGTAAAGAAGGTTTTCATATCAAAGTAAAACTTGTAAAGTGCCCAGATACATTATGTACTACGACTCTGAACCCCAACCGGAATGGAATATGAAGTCAGACGTCAAGTCCCAGGTAGTAAAACCCCCATTAATTTATGACAGAGTTATGATTCACAAGAAACCAGATTTAACCTGCAAATTACAATTCTCTTCATAATCTCTGAAAAATCCGTTCCAATTACTATCAAATCCACTTCTCCCCTTTTTAAGGCATCGGCTTGCACATGCCTTAAAAAATCAAGAAACAAGGAAACAATTACTTCAACTGCTTCTCCAGTATCCAGAAAAGAAACATAGTGGGATTAAAGGTCATGCAATAGACATAACCTCAAAAGCTGTGTATTCTGCTGCTGTCGCTGCTGTGGCAGCTTCAACCCCCAGATGAGCATATCCCAATAATTTTGGTTCGCAAAAACAAAACAAACTAATAAATTCCCCACATAGTTCCATCCATCCATCCATTTTCTTCCGCTTATCCGGGGTCGGGTCGCGGGGGCAGCAGCCTAAGCAAAGAGACCCAGACTTCCCTCTCCCCAGCCACTTGTTCCAGCTCCTCGGGAGGAACCGCAAGGCGCTCCCAGGCCAGCCGAGAAACATAGTCGCTCCAGCGTGTCCTGGGCCTTCCCCTGGGCCTCCTCCCGGTGAGACGTGCCTGAAACACCTCACCAGGGAGGCGTCCAGGAGGCATCCTGACCAGATGCCCGAGCCACCTCAACTGACTCCTCTCGATGTGGAGAAGCAGTGGCTCTACTCTGAGCCCCCTCCAGGTGACTGAGCTTCTCACCCTATCTCTAAGGAAGAGCCCAGACACTCTGCGGAGGAAACTCATTTCAGCCGCTTGTATCCGTGATCTCGTTCTTTCTGTCACCACCCAGAATTCGTGACCATAGATGAGGGTAGGAACGTAGATCGACCGGTAAATCGAGAGCTTCGCCTTTTGGCTCAGCTCTCTCTTCACCACGACAGACCGGTAGAGCGCCCGCATAACTGCAGATGCCCCACCAATCCGTCTATCGATCTCCCGCTCCATTTTTCCCTCATTCGTGAACAAGACCCCCAGATACTTAAACTCCTCCACTTGGGGAAGGACCCCATCCCCGACCCTGAGGAGGCACCCCACCCTTTTCCGGCTCAAGACCATGGCCTCGGATTTGGAGGTGCTGATTTTGGTCCACCATCCGGCATCTCAGGGGGGAAAGCGGTCTGCCACCAACACTGTTTACAGTGGGGATGGTGTGCTGCTGACCTCGTCGCGGGACATTTTGGGTCGGTGGATGGAATACTTTGAAGACCTCCTCAATCCCACCAGCACGCCTTCCAATCTGGAAGCAGGGTTTGGGGACTTAGGGTCGGGCTCTCCAATCTCTGGTGCAGAGGTCACAGAGGTCGTTAAAAAGCTCCTCGGTGGCAGGGCTCCGGGGGTGGATGAGATTCGACCGGAGTTCCTCAAGGCTCTGGATGTTGTGGGGCTGTGTTGGTTAACGCGGCTTTGCATTATTGCGTGGACATCGGGGGCAGTTCCCTTGGATTGGCAGACCGGGTTGGTAGTCCCTCTGTTTAAAAAGGGGGACCACAGGGTGTGTTCCAACTACAGGGGGATCACACTTCTCAGCCTCCCTGGTAAGGTCTATTCAGGGGTTCTGGAGAGGAGGGTCCAACGGATAGTTGAACCTCGGATCCAGGAGGAACAATTCGCTTCTCATCCCCCCCACATAGTTACCTAATGTATTTAAGTATTTAGTCCTGCTTGCATGTGTTCTTCAGACCCTGCTTTTTTCAGAATCTAATTGATGTTACACTAAGGATTATCCTTGCAGCCACCTTAATTAGAAGTTCATTAAAACAAATACCTCCTGCTTTTTGTTAATACATTGTTTTACTCAGGACACTGTTTATTTACCTAATTAATATCTCTCCTGCTGCTATTTGCTCATCTGTTTCTTACAGTTTGTTATGTTAACTTCTTGGAAAAGTAATAACCCCCCCAGCAAAAGTTCTCATGCATGACGGATCAATTAATGGTGTCGAAGATTTTTGTAGCCAGAACACTAGCGTTATCAGGTGCCCCAAGAGTACAGTGAGAGAAATATCAGAAGAAATCCATTTTGGAACAACATCCCAACCTGGAAAAGCTTGTAATTCACGCAGGTGTGAATGATGTAGCCAAAAAGCAATCTGAAGTTCTCAAAGCAGACTTCTCTGATCTGCTACGGAGACTTGGTGGACTCAACATAAACATTTTTTATCAGCGGACCAATCCCTGAAGGAAATGATGAAAGATACAGTAGACTTTGCAAGCTCCACAAATGGTTGAAGAGAAATTCTGTTGAAAAATCCATCCCATTTATTAATAACTTTAAAATATTTGGATGTGCCAATCACTTGTTCAAGCCAAATGGACGTTATCTTAATAGAGCTGGACTGAGACTCTTGACCTCAAATATTTTTTGTTATCTGAATAAACACTTAATAAGGCATGCAAAAGTCTACCTTATGGCACAGCCTGTTGACACTACCAGAGAACAAAAACAAAAACTCAAGATCACACCACCCTCTCAGACACCTGCAAGGACTGACACAGAACAAACTTTTCCAGCAGCGAGTAAAGATGAAGAACACTTTTTAGTGCAATGTACAAGTATCACAATGTCTTACGACTCATCGAGTCGTCTCTCGGTTTAGAGATTTCTGGTGTTTCGGTTTAGACAGGCTGAAAGCACAAATTAGAATTGAATCACAACTAACACCGAAACTTGGACTACATCAGGCCTCTGGGACTAACACTGGATGTACTCTGCCAATGCCAGAACTAGTAATAACGGACATTTGATGGGCAAGGGAAGCTGACAGTAATCCTACTCCAACCGTCTCCCAAAAGTTGTCCGGCCACCCTGAAAAAAATTTTCAGGTCATTATTAGCTAAAGAAAACAAAAACTAAAGCCAAACACACTTATAATAAAACAAATCTCAAGTTGATCATCTGTCAGAAAGCTCAGCTACCAATTATAAAATCACTTATGCTAGCTTTATTAAGTATTAGGTCTCTATCAGAAAAGTCACTCCTAATTAATGAACTCATCACTGAACATAAAATACATGCCCTTTTTTATCAGAAACATGGCTAGATATAAATAATGAAACACCTGTTTTGATAGAATCTACTCCTCCAAACTACAATTTCTTAATTGAGAGCAGGGAACACAGATGAGGTGGAGGTGTGGAATTTTCACAATTCAATGAACTTTAAAAAGGTATCCCTGGGCACATTTGACTCTTTTGAATACCTAGCCACCCAGATTAATGAGCCTAAAAAAAGCTCTATTCCTAAGTTTATATAGGCCTCCTAAACATAACTCTAACTTCTTTAATGATTTCGGCGACCTTCTCTCTGTAATATGTGTCGATTATGACCAATTAATCATTGTAGGGGACTTCAACATTCATACTGACATCCCCCAGGATAGACTAGCTAAAACATTAAGTGACACTCTTCCCAACTTCGGCCTGACCCAGCATGTCAAACAGCCAACACACAATAGAGGACATACTCTGGACTTAATTATCAGCAAAGGTTTAACTATATCTGACAACTCAGTTATTGATACTGCATTATCTGACCCTGTTAGGTAAAAAATAGTGGTTGACCTAGAAAGAATCATACACAGGGGTCGGAGAGAATATGGTGTCAATAAGCTCTGCAGAGGTAGATGCGGATAATCAGTTCTGCAGAGGGAGACCAGGAAAATACTATAACGAATGAGCCAACCGTGTCTGTCTGTTTTCAGCCTCCCAGTGTCCTAGTCTCTGGTCTCAAAGAGCATCCCCTCTGCAGTCTCTCTTTATTTAGTCACACTTCATTAACATATTAAAAGAACAGGATGTCATGCAAAGGAGCATGTGACTGAAACCAAAATGACATTTAAAAAGTACATTAGAAAGACACCCTAAGAAAATAATAATACAACATTATTATTTTACCTAACATTTCCCCCCTGAAATGTGGTTTTTAAATGTGATCACGAACAACAAAAAAATGTAAAATAGGTAACAACTCCAATAATGTAAAAATATAAGAATCACAAAGACCAGACAAAATGTTGCAAAATAAGTAGCATCCCATATAAAAAATAAATAAAAAAAATAAGACATACAACAAAGAAATTGCAAAAGTAAGTAGCAATTTCAAAAAGATATTAATGCGAGCTTCACCTAGACATCATCCAATTAATCGCTACCTGAACAGTAGTTTAGATTAATGGAATCATAAAAAGGTTTTTACACATGTTAATTACACCCGATCTTCTTCATTTCTGTCTTCATCTTCAAGCCTCTGATTAAGAAGAGAGTATTGGACCATTGTGTTAGTTATCATCTTATTCATCATTTGTTTTATACATGGGAGAACACAACTAACAAAAACGCAGAAAAGTATCAAAATTACAATGAATGGCATAGCTATTTAAAAAAAATACCTGATACCACCTGCCAGTTGTCAGCCAGCCCATGAGATCCCATTGTCCATTACTGCTTTCCTGTGATTCTAAAAAGTCAGCTAATCCCTGCACCCGGTCTCAGCAGTGCAGCAGTGATGGTATTATTTAAGGTGGTTGGGACATCACTCATCGATGAGACTTCTTCAGAATGGTGTGGGATCCATGAACAGACATAACAGCTGGTATTGAAACCTAAACGTTTTGCAGTCAAATTAACTATTTGGTACCAGGTGTTCTTGAACGCATGGTGAATTAAAATTTGAGCTCTTCTTTCCTTTGATGTCTGGGCGTCATCAGGTGTGAGGAAAAAGCAGTGGAGCAGTGGAGCAGTTTCATGTTGGCTAGAGGCAAATAAGAGGACTAGCCCTCCAAAACAGAGGTTTGACCGCTAAGGGGACAGGGATGCTGTTCTGTTGGGTTTGAGACCAGAGGCACTATTGGTCACTCTGTCCTTTGTAACCCAGACTTCCCCACTGTCCCGTGTCTAGTCCCCTAATTGCCTTTGCAATTTGCAGTGTGAGATGTGTATCCACGAGGGTCTCTCAGCGATTTTCACAGCCGTGGGCGTGGTCAGCAGGACTTCAAAAGGTCCTTCCCAGCGGGGACTCGTCCAGTTCTTCCTTTTAATCACCTTGATGAATACCCAGTCTCCAGGTTTGATTGGCTTTTCAGGATCCTGCAAAACAGAAGGAGAGATAGGCAGATTGTGTGCGTTTTGCACTTCTTTGGGTAGGATAATTTTCCTCATGTAATCAGCTAATGTGAGTTCTTCGTCTGCTTTTGGCAAATCAGGCGCAACTAGAGGTAACCTGTAAGGTCTGCCATAAATGATTTCAAAAGGTGTTAAACCTTGGTTTGTTGGCGTGATTCTCATGTAAAGTTTTACTAGGTCCAAACACTCAGGTCATGGTCTTCTAGTCTCTGCAATGCATTTCCTGAGTCTGCTTTTGATGGTCCCATTATGTCTTTCTACTAAACCTGCACTTTGGGGGTGATAGGCACAATGATTTTTTGGTTGGATGTCTAAATGTTTTGCCATATTTTGAATAACCTCATTCACAAAATGTGGTCCATTATCTGAATATATTACTTGTGGGATACCATGGTTTGCAATGATAGTTTTACATAGTGCTTTTGCCACTGTTAGAGCATCATTCTTTGCAGTGGGAATTATTTCCAGCCATTTGGAGAAAGCGTCAATTATTACTAAGCAATATTTGTATAAGCCGCTCTGTGTTAGTTCAATGAAATCCATGTGGATTGTGTGGAATGGGTAGGCTGGTTGAGGAAATTGGCCTCGCTTGGGTCTCATATTCCCTTGTGGGTTGTGTTTGATACATGTTAGGCATGTTTTGCAAAAATGTTTTAAGTATGTTTCAAGGTAGTATGTTGTAAAGTGTTGCTGTATTATTGATACCAACCCCCCTGTGGAGACATGGCGAGGCCCATGGCTCACAAGGGCAGCAGCTTTAAACAGGGATTTGGGTAGGATGGGTTTATTACGAACTTCATAGAGTCCATTTTTGTTTAGAATGGCACCTTTTGTTTTCCATAATTGTTTTTCAGAAGAGGGAGCGTTTGTTTGTCTTTCAAAACAGTATGATCTATAAGTTCCTGTTCTGTGGTCTGTGTAATTCCTAACGCTGCTTCCGCAGAGAGGGGATATTGTCTCACTCTAGGTGTAAAATGTGATTTAGCAGTTATTTGAATGGGAGCAATGGATGACAGTAGGCCCACATCAGTGGGGCTTTTAGACCATAATGTGTCAGGGACTTCTTTGAGTTGCTTTTCTTCCTCTTCAGTCAAAAAAATGGTTTCTGCTTCTGATCATTCTAGTGGTGCAACTTGAGTGGTGCAGTGGAGTGGCATGATAAGGGGCAGTCTATATAAGCCTGTGGATTCACTGTATTGCCAACGATCTTCTTTATTTTCTTGCAAAGTTGTAAAATCTGTGGCGTTATTTGCTTTTCGCACCATATATCCCAAATCTTTCCAACGTGATGTACTGCTTTTTGTCAGGGATATATGCGGATCTGTAGGCAATTTGAAGAATGGTTTAAGGCTGGTAGACAGTGTTACTGTCACGCTGCCCTATTCCTGCCTCATTGTCTTCACCTGTCTGTCTCATCATCCACACCTGATCCTACTCACCTCCTGCCTTTAAGACCCCTCACTTCCTTTCACTCCCGGCCGGATCATCCTAGTCCTCCTTCCTCCTAGTCCTCTGTTGTCTTCATCCCCATGGTGTGTCGTCTTCCTGCCTCTTCGTTCCAGCCCGATGTCCAGTGTCTCCGTTCACCACCATCATCACGATCTCCTCACTTTAATAAACATCCTGCACCTTCCTTCAGCGAGTGCGTTTGGGTCCATTCTCCGCACACCCCGTGACAGAATGATCCGGCCCTAAACATGGACCCAGCACTCGCCCAGGAGATCGCCGCCCTGCGCCAGGACGTCTGGGCTAACCTGGCCAGACTCGCTGCCTCTCCTCACCTCCCTGTGCGGGTCTCCGGAGCCGGGGAGATCCTCGGAGTGCTCCCTCACTTCCAGAGTGTCTTCTCGGCCCGGGAGCTCGCCGATCTGCGGCGCGAGGCGGAGAGGATTCGCCAGGAGGCGTTGGACCAGACGATCGGTCCGCCCTCTCCGCCTCCACCATCTGGCTGTAGGTGACGGACCCGCCGAACCGGTGTTTCAGCGAGCAAGGAGCAGGGCGGCGCGGCCACACGGACCACCAACGTCGGCTCCATCTCCGCGTTGCACCCACCGCCGGTTCTCTCCCCCGCCGTCTTTATCCCTCCTCCAGCTGGCTCTTCGGGGGCTCCTCACATCAGGGAGGAGGACCTCTTCGAGTTTTTCTATGGGGACAAGACGGCCTACCTCTGCTCCAGGGGAGCGCCTCGCCGCAGACAGCGACGCCGCCGAGGTGGGGCCGCTCCCGGGGAAGTTCCGGCTCCGGTCCGTGAGCCCGTTCCGGCTCCGGTCCGTGAGCCCGTTCCGGCTCCGGTCCGTGAGCCCGCTCCGGCTCCGGTCCGTGAGCCCGTTCCAGTCCATGAGCCCGTTCCAGTCCATGAGCCCGTTCCAGTCCATGAGCCCGTTCCAGTCCATGAGCCCGTTCCAGCTCCAGTCCATGAGCCCGTTCCAGCTCCAGAGCCCGCCGTTGTTGTGGCTGCTGTGTTTCTGGCGGTCACAGCGGCGGCTCTCCAGCGATGGACATTTCCCCATGCGTCGCTGGAGCTCCCGGGGAGGGTCAGGGAGGACCCGTCCCTGTCACTGGAGCCTCCAGAACCTCCGTCTGAGGAGGCGTCCGATCCTCCAGAACCTCCGTCTGAGGAGGCCTCCGAGCCACCAGAACCTCCGTCTGAGGAGGCGTCCGAGCCTCCAGAACCTCCGTCTGAGGAGGCGTCCGAGCCTCCAGACTCTCCGTCTCAGGAGGCGTCCGAGCCTCCAGACTCTCTTTGTCTCGGCCGACCTTTACCGGCCAGGCATCTTTGGCACTACCTGACCCTCAGAAGAGGACCTAAGGGCCGTCCGCCCGACCTCCGTCCAGCCAGAGGACGCCGCCGGGGCCGTCCGCCCGACCTCCAGGTCCTCAGGGGCCGCCGCCGAGGCCGTCCGCCCGACCTCCGTCCAGCCAGAGGACGCCGCCGAGGCCGTCCGCCCGACCTCCAGGTCCTCAGGGGCCACCACCGGGGCCGTCCGCCAGACTTCCAGGGGCGTACCCAAAGAGACTCGGGGCCCTCCTTCCGTGGGCCCCCTCCACCCACCCTGGCAAGGGTGCTTGTTTTTTTTCTCTTCCCTTTCTTTTTCACTCTCTCCACGGTGTCTGGAATCCACCTTTAAAGGGGGGGGGGGTCCTGTCACGCTGCCCTATTCCTGCCTCATTGTCTTCACCTGTCTGTCTCATCATCCACACCTGATCCTACTCACCTCCTGCCTTTAAGACCCCTCACTTCCTTTCACTCCCGGCCGGATCATCCTAGTCCTCCTTCCTCCTAGTCCTCTGTTGTCTTCATCCCCATGGTGTGTCGTCTTCCTGCCTCTTCGTTCCAGCCCGATGTCCAGTGTCTCCGTTCACCACCATCATCACGATCTCCTCACTTTAATAAACATCCTGCACCTTCCTTCAGCGAGTGCGTTTGGGTCCATTCTCCACACACCTCGTGACAGTTACTGAGGCAGCTGAAACAAATTTTCCATCAGTAATGATGTGTGAGGTGAACACTACAGCAGGTGAGAGTTGTATAAAATAGTCTTGGAACTTGGGATCAGGTTCAGGCCTCAGAGCCATAGTCACAGGTAACTGTGATGTAGGCATGATTTGTTTGTCGGGTTCAGGAACTACCTGCAAAGCTGTCCATCATTGTTGTTGTATCGTTAAGGTTTTCTTTAGGTTCAACTCGTAAAAAATAGTACAGACCGAGTCCCTGTGGTCTATGAGTTGTATTTAGGTAAATGTCATCATTTCCTGTTCTCACAGCTCTCATGCCGTCTCCCACTGGGATAATTGAGATTTTTAGGGCTGACATTATGTCTCTGCCCAACAAATTGAGTGGACATTGTGGTGAAATGACTATTGAGTTTTTAGAACTAAACCTAGTTTCTGGATCTGTTATTAACACTGGTTTAGATAAAAATGAGCGCGTAGTAGCACCATCTGCTGATTTGACCAAAATGCTTTCTTTAGATTCTGGCAGATTAACGCCAGAGGAGATCACTGTTCTGCAAGCTCCAGTGTCACAAAGGAGCTCTACCATTTGTTCATTAATTTTAAGTGTTATGTAAGGCTTCTCTTTGAGAACATTAAGTAATTCCCAGGCGCCACAGCAATCCACCACCTCATTAGAGGCGGTAAAAGTATCTAGTCATTGCTGTGTGAACCGCGAGTGGTCTGGGGCACTTGGACCCTGTGTATGGATCTGACCTCGCCCTCTGCCCCCTCCTCGGCCTCTGCCCCTGCTACATTCATTTGAAATGTGACCTACTTTCCCGCAGATCCAACACGTGGGGGCACTGTGGCCACCTTGATGTCTCCATGAACCCTGGGGTGTGTGATGATGTGTAATCTTCGTGGTCTAAACCCCCTTCGTTTGTTGTGATTGTCACTTTGTTAATAAACTTCCCCCTCATCGTCTTCAAGCTGGGTGGGAAATACCTGTGTCGGAGTCCTGAGGTTTTTGTTTCTTCCCCTTTCTTTCCATGACACCTTCTGCAAAACGTGCATTGGCCATAAGGGTAGTAAGGTCGCATATTTCCCATGTCAGACGGTGATTTTTAATCCAATTAGTGATAGTGGGGTGGAAACTATGTAGCAGACCATTACACAAATGCCGCATATATGGGGTATCATCACCACCCTCTTTAGTAAGGCCACTATGGATATCATGTTCTTTTTGGTATCTGTATTTAAAATCATCTACAGTTTCCCCAGGCTTCTGTTTTATGGAGGCCATATGCCCATAATCTGTTTTCTTTTAAACTGTGCACGAACTTTATCCGCTAGTGCATCGAATTGTTGCTTTAGTGCTCCCTGGAAATCATTCTGAAATTGTAACACAACTCCGGCATCATCTCTTCCTGTGTAATTTCCTCCTACATGGTGCCAGTCTTTTCCCAACGATGCAGCCATTGCCTGTCCTAATTCATGACCGTTTAACCGGTAGGATTTGACAACATCAACCATATCCTCTGTCCATTTTTCTGGATCCTCCTTATGGCTAGTGATTTGTTCTACAACCTCTTTAACGTCTTTAAGTGACCATGGTCAAAAAACATATCTCGGAGTGCCATTGGCAGATGGTACTTGAATTATAGGGTTAACATCTATTGAGTCCTCTGGTTCACTCTCATAAGACTTATCCTCTGATTTTTTTGGACTAACCCTTATTGGGTTCTATTAATTGGTCTGGTAAAGTCTAGTGTTAGAATACCAAATAGTTCTAGGAGGATAACGACAATTATTAATATTAAGATTAAGGTGAATGAAAAAGCAAGAACTATTAAATTAGTCTGTCGATGAGTTAAAGTTAGTCATTTATTCTTTAATTAATTAAAATAATTTTTTGGTCATTTATTTGAGATTTTTAATTGTAATCAAATTCTGCTAAAACTGGATCGTATAGTTTTTACTCTAAGTGTCTCTTTTGTGCAACTAGATTGAGCCGTTTTATGGCTTTTTTAATCTAAGGATGTGTTGTGTAACCTATAATTCCGCACAGAACGTCTCTTGTAGTGCACGTCAAACCGTACGTTAACACCGTTAGGTTTCAGGTTGGACTGGCATACATAAAGATTATGTCCTGTGCCTATCTTACGATACCCACCTGGGGTGCGGTATATCGTTTTGATTCTGCTGTTTGTGTTTTTACTCCCATACACTGGCGTGCTTTATTTCCCAGCGAGGTGGATTGGCTCGCAAACCTAACCCGTTACAACCGTTTCCCAGCAAGGTGGACCAGTGCGCAAACCTGGTCCGTTACACCCTTTTTTCAAGGTGGGCAGGTTCGCAAATCTGTACCGTTACACCCTTTTGCTGTAGTAATTAACGCATTAATCACTTAAGCATCAACACCTGATATTTTATCAGAGAGGCTAAAGCGTCCTTTAGGCCCAAACAGCAGAATATACCCTGACTATCTTAGAATTTTTTTTTTATTTTTTTTTATGTGAAGGTGCACAAAAAAGACGTTCTCACAATCTCCCCCCTATGCCAGTGATTCAAACCGAATTGATCGCACGGGAGCACGCGCAGGGGGTCCTCGTGGAAGTTATGCAGCCGGCCAGTGCAGCAATTCAGCGATCTGGACATCAAGAACAGCCCTTCGACGGAGACCACCGGCGGGAGTGCTCCGTACGTCGAGTCACAGCACCAAGATGTTAGGTAAAAAATAGTGGTTGACCTAGAAAGAATCACACACAGGGGTTGGAGAGAATATGGAGTCAATAAGCTCTGCAGAGGTAGATGCGGATAATCAGTTCTGCAGAGGGAGACCAGGAAAATACTATAAGGAATGAGCCAACCGTGTCTGTCTGTTCTCAGCCTCCCAATTTCCTAGTCTCTGGTCTCAAAGAGCATCCCCTCTGCAGTCTCTCTTTATTTAGTCACACTTCATTAACATATTAAAAGAACAGGATGTCATGCAAAGGAGCATGTGACTGAAACCAAAATGACATTTAAAAAGTACATTAGAAAGACACTCTAAGAAAATAATACAACATTATTATTTTACCTAACAGACCCTTTCTGTATTTTCTTTGAAAATACCATCTCTGCTAAAATATCTAGCTAGAGTGAGATAACTGTAAAAAAGCGTTTTCTAGGGGACAGTTCTGTTGAAACCTTTAAAAGTATTTACCCTTCCACCACATCCCCCTCATCTCCCAACTCCAGCTCAGTAAACAAGCTGATAGATAATTTCCTCGTTAAAATCTCAGACATCATTGATTCCATTGCTCCGAATAAAGTGAAAGTAGTCTCAGGCAGAAAGAAATCTCCGTGGATGAATGATCCACTGGTACGTAGCGAAAAAATGGAGTTTCGACAAGCCGAGAGAAAATGACGGATAACTCGACTCCAGGTTCACTATGAGATCTACAAAGAGGGACTGAACAGATATCAGTTAACTTTTAAAGAAGCTAGGGAATCGTTCTTTTCTGAAATCATTAGCAGAAACATTAATAATGCAATGACTCTGTTTGCAACAGTGGAAAGACTAACTAATCCTCCAGTGACAGTTCTCCCTGAACTAAATTCTACGAGGGCCTGCAATGAATTTGCCAGCTTTTTCACTAAAAAGATTTTAACAATTCGAAGGTTGGTATGTACCGCAGCACCAAACCGACAACCAATGTTATACCCAGCTAACACAAATGTAGAAAAATTATCAGAATTCAGATGCAGATGATATTCAGCTTTACATTACGATGTCGCCAGGTGACTTTGAACCACTTCAAACCCTAAGTAAATGCATCGAGCAAATCAATGAATGGATGTGCCATAACTTTCTCCAACTGAATAGAAACAAAACAGAAGTAATTACTTTTGGACCTAAAGAGGAATGATCAAGAGTCAGCACACAGCTTCAGCTGTGTGCTAGAAACTACTGATCAGGCATGGAATTTAGGTCTAGTAATGGACTCAGACCTGAACCTCCAGGGTCACATAAAGGCAATCACAAGGTCAGCTTTCTATCACCTGAAGAACATTTCTAGGATTAAAGGACTGATGTCACAACAGGACCTCGAAAAACTCATCTACGCGTTTATCTTTAGTCGGATTGATTACTGCAACAGCGTCTTCGAAGGTCTGCCTAAAAAGTCAATCAGACAGCTGCAGCTGATCCAGAACGCTGCTGCTCGTGTCCTCACTAGAACCAGGAAAGCAGAGCACATCACCCCAGTTCTATAGTCCTTACACTGGCTCCCTGTAGCTCAGAGAATACACTTCAAAATACTTTTACTAGTTTATAAATCAGTGAATTGCTTAGCACCAAAGTTTATTAAAGATATGCTGTTACTATACCAACCTACCAGACCACTCAGGTCCTCTAATTCCAGTCTACTCAACATCCCTAGCATCTGAGTTCTTTTAAATCAAAACTAAAAATGTATCTGTTTAGAGCTGCATTTGAGTAATGCTTTGTTGTATCATGTTTTGTTTATATTTATTGCTGTTTAATGCCTTGAAGTATCTGTGTGCTTCTTCCTTTGTTGCTGTTTTTACATTATATGCTTTGTGTTTTAATGCTGTTTTTATTTTACCTCTAATCACCTTGAATCACCTTGTTGTTGAAAGTGTGCTTTACAAATAAAATTGCCTTGCCATGTCCTATAATGCGCTCAGATGTTAACTGAATATTTTCCACATTGGTCCCAGCTTTAGAACGGTGACCAAAATTCTGAATCTATTTTTACTTATCATTTGTCTTAATGAAGTAAACAAAATTTTAAAAATAGAAACCAAGTAATTTTTTAAAACCCCACTGTGTGTGTACGTCACACCTGTTAGTTAGCTTAAAAATTGCACTAAACGCATAATTTTCATATATGCAGCTGAAACAGGTAGCCTAGTGTGCCCCAAATGCTTCGTTGTTATTAAACATTTTTATTAAATATTACAATCATTATGGCCTTAAGTCAAAGTTATTTTGGGGTGGAGGTGTGGCCAAAGCTTAATTCTTTATTATTTAATGTTCTAGTTTGTTAAGTTTGTTTTATGCTTTCTACCTCCCTTGTGTGAATCTAAATCTAAATGTATATACAGTGTATGATCTAAATGTTTCTATTACTTGTCACTTTGCTGCGGGCACAGCAGAAGTTCCCCTTTGTGGGAAAATAAAAGGATTATTCATGAAGTTAAGCATAACCATATTTTAATTTGAAAAGCTCATGTTTGAAAGATAAAGTGGTGTTGCGCAAAAAAAATAACAGATTGACTAATCTGCAATTCGTTAACATCCAGGAAGTAAGTGGAGATTCTGGACTAAACTTCATCAAAACAGGTATTTAACGTGTGATTGTTCTCTCTTGTGATTGCTTACAACCAGAGAATCGTGACACATCAGTCGTAAGAAAGAAGTTTGTGGCTCAGTTAGCTGGTTAGCACCATGCCTGCAACTGACTTTATTTCAGATCATTTTTACCACATTTTAGTCAATAACTCGCTGGCTAAGTGGAACCTTAGAGTTTTTGCCCGCATTTTTTCTGATGCGTTTTCTGTAAATTACTCAAAAGACTGAAATACTTTCAAACTGCTACTCGGATCTGTATTAACTTGAGTTGGTTTTCAATATAAATGTCCGATTCTAACCGTGCGTTTTCCATGTTATTTCTATTTACTACTGTTGAAAAGGTGTTTTCACTCCAATTTAAAGCCTATTTTAAAGGAACAGACACACATTTAATTTATGACCCTGGGCTCTCTGAGCTCTCATTTCACCTTCCCGCGTGCTCGTTCATTTCTGTAAAAAGGAGCAATAAGAACAACAAACAACAATTATATATTTTAACAGTGAGACGTCGTTCACTGGACTCAGTTCTAGTAACTAAGTACAGCTTTATCTCAGCATAAGGTTTTTATTTGAAACAAGTTAAAAAGAAACTCCTCCCACATAGATCTTCGTTCACAGAATGGTCACAGCTTCTTTACACAAGGCACACAGGATGTAGCACATTCCTCTTGATTGTTCACGGTTTCTAAGTGTTTCCACATGCACTACAAAATTAAACCCTCATACAACATTAACAGAATTCATATCTCTTCATCTCCCCCTTTTGATCTCTTATTTTAAGAGATCACTATATATATAAGGAAAAAATGTCAGGCAAAGAATCATATCAATTTTGAGTCCCTCTTCTCTGGAACTTTTCGGATCAGCAGTCAAGTCATCTTGTTCTGGCCAAGAATTGTGGTCGTCCGGCTCGCTCTTCTATGACCTAAGGTGAGAGGTTGCCAGCACATCACCTATATGCAGCTAAAATGTATCTTTTCAGTAGCCCTGAGTTTGAAAACTCTAAGGACTGCACGCAGACCAGAGGATCGTTCAGCCCCTTTTGGCAGGGGTCTCAGTTTCTTTTCCTTCAAACCCTGCTGCCCCAGCTGGGCAGCTCTGTGCTCCAAGCCGCCCTGCCACCTGATGGTGCAGGTGTGCTGAAGTTGGAAACCTCTCAGCAGAGCGTTCAAGTAGGTTGTGTGGTCTGCTCCTTGCTGTTCTTCTCCTGCTCAGGCTTGCTGCTCCTGCATGTCCTCTCAGGTGCGTCTTAACTCCTCAGTGGGAGTGCATTGGCTCCAGCCTATTTCTTTAGTATGATTACCTGAGAGGTCTTGGTCTGGTTGGCTGCTGGTCTCTCACCTGGTCAACAAAGCCTAAAAGAAGAGATTGCAACTAATTTGCTTTTTCCTGTTTGCTTTATCCATAATTGTATCTGTTTTGAGATTCATTTCTTATGGATTTGTCCTCTTTAAAAAAAAAATCAAATCCCTCACTCACCTCGTAAATTTAGGTAGTACCGCACTGATCAGCCGCACTAACACAAAATCAAACTATTATCCAGACTGCTTACAAACTAGGTCTATCTGTAGAAAAAGCTAATACTTTTGCTGTATGTAAATCACAAAAATCATCATTGATGCAAAGTGCACTCTAAAAATCCTGTATCAAAAATGAGCAACACTGGAACAACCTAGACCCTAAAGAATATTTCTTCAAAATATATAGTAGAGGTTATAATGTAAATAAAAACTTCCAAACAAAGACTAAATGCATAAACATGCCACAAGGTAAGATGAATGGGTTGTGTCCTAAAACAACCAACCACACAAAGGTGCCAAAACAGGATGGAAAACAGGAAACATCTGGTTTTTGGATTGTGGAAATGGCATCATGAGCATGACAGACCGCTCAAAAGAAAAATGTGCTGCTTTAAAGCTCAACCCGCAGAAAACGATCAATTTAATTTTATTCATTTACACTGCTAACAGCCTAAGTTCATTAAACCTATAGTCCCATAAGATTTTACCACATCACCGACTATTGTTATTCATTTTCTGAGCTGATGAAGCCCAATACTTATAAAACTATCATTTCAACCTATTTAACCAAAAAAGTGTTGAACCCTAAACAAATGCTGTTTTTTATTTTGTTTTTTCATTTATCTGAAATGCTTTTAAAGCAACAAATTGAAAGGCTTTGTTTTGTAAAAAATGAAATTTAAGTTGAAATTTAAGTTCCCCTAGTGCCTAAGAATCTCCTCCCTTTTTCTGAAACAGAACTGTTTCAGAAACATCCAATTATTTAAGTCTCCTGTTAATCAGGTGTGACTAGATCTGCAGCTTTTTACGGAAAGATGTTATAGTTCAATAAACACCTGTATTGTAGATCAATCTCCTTGTATATTTATAGTTGAGCTCCATTCCTAGCTCTCAGCTGCTATACCTTTTAGAACTGCCAGGGAAGAATTAACAAAACCACTGAATCTATAATTTAATGTGTCCAATCATAACATGACCTTACCCACCTCGGTCCATGGGAAAAAAGATAATAGAACCTTATTTCCATCACTCCATAATTTGTTTTCAGGGGGCATATCGGAGCCCAGATGGAACCATGAGGGGCTGAAATATCACGCCTCCTCCTTCTGCTGTGTCGGATCTCCTCTGCAAATACAAGAAAAGAATGCTCTTTAAGTCTCAACAGAAGCACATCCACCGTTCTCCTTTTGAGGGTAATTGTGTCAGAGCCAAAATCCGCAGAGAATCAGCAGGTCGTCCATAGAAACGTTCCCATCACATTCACGATATGGAACACATACTATATACCTTTTTCCCATGTACCCAGAGTGGTATGAAAGTGTGGTCAGATTTTTATCATTTTCAAAACAAATAAATCTTTGGTCAGGTCTTAAGTGTACTGGTCCAGCTTTAACTATTTAGATTAATCCCATGTCGTCCCAGTCTCCAATTTACCCTTACTTTTGTCATGGAAGTATATACATTTTTACCCATATAACTTCCTGTTCGTTCATGTACTGCACGCTCAGAATTTGTCCAAATCCTGGAGAGGAGTGTAACATCTGGAAACAGATCATTAAGATTAGTGAAAGCTTCTACATATCTGGGTAAATGTCCTACAGAATATGGCATCTGAGAACAAACAAAACAGTTAATGTTTTATTTATTTGCTAGATATCTTGCATATTGTCACCATACACTAGTTTCAAATGGGTCTCTGTGTGTCCTTCTCTGAGTGAACCAAGAAAATAAATCAGCATTCTCATGTGCTATATGTCATTCTTCTGTGAGTCCTAACGTTCCTATTGAAATAACACCACCAAAAAACTGTAAAAATTAAAGTACTAGATAGCAGAAAAAACAGAAAAACCTTAATCGTCACTATCTCTCCCTTCAAAACAGTCTCTATAGAAAAGTAGCTTTCCTGGTTCTCTTCACTAAGGTTGAGACAAGTAGAACCTAATGTATCTACCTCTCTTTGGAATCAGTCTTTAACCCCACTTTTCTTAGACTGCTTTCCCTATATCTAGTAATGGTCACTGCTTTTTATAATGGGTTAAGTGTATCTGACTCAGTCTCTACAGCCATTGGTGTGGTCAAAAGTACCTGGAATGGCCCCTTCCACCTGGGTGATGACCAATTTTCTGTTTGCAGCTTTTAATCAGGATCCAGTCACCTACTTTCAGCTCACTTCTTCCTGTAGGAATATAGGATCATCTGGCATATGATTAGTTTGCATTTATAACTCATGTACTTATCCGTATTTTGATCATGAAAACCCAACAGATCTTAATCAAATTGTTTTTTTAGAAGAGAGTAAACCAATCTAAGGAATTCTATATCTCACCCATAGATTATTTCAAATAGAATGAGGCCAATATTCAAATTTGGTATTATATGCATTTATAATTTACCAAATCAAGACTATCCAATTTTGTCCCGTTTCTTCTATCGCTTTTTTTTTCAATTTGCAACATTTTATCATAAAGTCATAAATCAGTTTGTAATTGTTCCTCTAATTTTAATATACCAAACTGTAGGAAGCATAAGGTCTCATCAAATTCGTTCAATTACTTGGTGTTATATTCTTATATAACTTTCTCATAACCAAACAGTATCTCCAATTCTGTTTAGTCTTATCCATGGCCCTTCTTAATCTGCTTTTAGAATCCAATTGTCTCTTTAAAATGATCTATGATCTTTGTCCTATTTTATCAATTATTTCATTCACAAAATGTGTTCCGTTACCACTATAGATCATTTGTGGATATCAAATCTAGGCATTATTTCTCTAAACAACATTTCTGCAACAGTTAGTGTATCTAAATGTTTCACTGTTAACATTACAAATCCATTTGGAGAAATTATATTTTCTTACTAAATAGAGCTTCTTCAATACAGCCTTCGTTTGCTCAAAGCTGTTTCTTAATTTTATATGAGAAGCTTTTCTTTTTTTCCATGTCTGACACACTTCTTGTCCATGAACTAATCAGTTTGAGAATTGAATTGTCCGTAAGAAATGCTTTAATTAGTTCGCCACTAGAGGTCGCCATACCCCTGTTCCTCATTGTTGGCCAAATGCCAATAATATGCAAAGTTCAATTTGAATCTTCTGTTAGCAATAATATGATTATTTTATCTTCATCTGATTACAAACTTCAGTTAAAACTTTAATTTTTCTTTTTCCAAGTAAAACAATTCTTTGGTAGCTGTCCCGTTTCAAGAATTTTATGAAAATCTAAAATTTGGATTATTAATTTATCCCCTACAGAGAACATGCCCAACTTCAAGTGAAATAGGAAATCTCTTCCTAACAAATTAGAAAAAATTCTTGAGATAATATGATTAACACAACAGATTTTTCCTGTAGCAAAATCTATTACTTTTATATCCTTTTTCTAACAACTCAAGCTCATTTTTAGTGGAAAACAAAATTCCAATTTTTTTTTTCTCTCCATCTGGCTTCACTAACTTCCTACCATTTTGTCAATGAGATAATCAGCAACTGATATTTCCATAACAAAACATCACATCTCTATTCCTTGCTCTCTGCTTATCTGCTCTTTCATATAGATTCTACAAATTAGCTTATTATTATGATTATATGTGAAAGAGTCTGTTGCTAGATGCCCAAAAACATGGTACCATTCTCAACTCAGATTGGGGCGAGGGCCGGCATCCTCTCCCAATCTCAGGTGTAGGTCCAGACATCTTTCTTGCTTAATCAGACCCTTAATTTTGTCCCATTAGCAACAACTCCATTGAGTGTAAATATTGAAGTGCGCTTATACTCAGTGTGCTACGGTAACTAAAGTTGAATTTTGGAGATCGTTACTACATTCCTTACTACGGTAATCCTGTAATGAACATTTCTTCTCTTTTTTGCAGTCTCTAACCCAGCGCATTACAAGATTGTTTCCTTTCAACATGTATCTTATCTGTCATTAAAATGTTAGAAGCAAGCATCTGAAGCTGCCCCTTGTTACAAAGAATAAATTCACGTAGCCACCCAGCTGCTACCCCACAGGACCTGTAGACATCCGCCTGAATTTCAAAATAAAATCACTCTGCTCATAATCCGTCATTTTAAACAGTTTATTTTATACTATATGAGAGATCTCACAGACATCCCATGAATATCATTAAAAATATTAGCTAAGTTTTTTATTATTATTATTATAGAGTAAAAGTTGCCGCTGCACTTAAGAAATCCCAACCTTTTATATTGAACTGCACGCAGCTAAAACATCCCCCTCATTTTCAGCTAGCGGGGGGAGGTGTGTGTGTTCCTTCTCTTCTGCCTTCCGGCAGTTGGATAACATTTAAGAATTTTGAAACGCATGATCAATTTGGTTGCAAACAAGTCTTTCTCAGGAAGTCAATTTTATCGGTTTCTGTCACAACCCATCACAGTTGGTTTGTTTATTAAGAGAACAACTAACGACCCATTGTTGAGGGACAGAGGGGGGGGGTCTTGTTTATTATCAGAACAGCCCTTCCTTGAAGGGAAGGGGGTCGCTTGTTTAAGATAATTCATTTAGATCACAGTAAAGTTTACCTTACTCTTGATAGGATTTTTTAAAAATATGTTAGTGAGTTTTCTCTTTTATTTTATTTTTCTTTCGGCAGAACTTTAGGAGAAAACAAAGTTTAAAACGTTTTTTATCCTCCCGGGTGCTAAAAAACACATCTGCTCCACGCATTAACCCCTCCTTTTTCCCTTCTTCGCTCCTTAAAGAAGAATTCCTTTGTTTAAGACGCCAAATGTCTAATTCTTCAATTTTGATCTTTTTAGTTTTATTTTAGATCGCAACTACCAAGAAGTGAGCGAAATTCCTCAGTCAATCGTCCTTCAAATTCATAATCTTTATTTTAAAGAAATGTTGTATTGTCTTTACTCTTACATAAATTTTGCATCTCCTTTAAATCTTCTTTGCTATTTTTTCCCCATATTTCGATAAGTTACATTTTACTGTTTTTATTTTTCATTTTTAAATATTTATCATTCTCATGTTAATGAAGTAAATTCAGCTTTTATTTCTCTGTTATCTGATCTATTTATCTTATCGCAGTGTTATTTACTCAATCTTCAAACCATGAGACTCCGTTCAGCCTACAGCTGTTTCACCATAGAAATCTCTATTCACACACACGCACACAGTCACACAACCGGTTTATCATACATTAATATAATTATGTATTTATTATCATGCTTTTTAATTACTAGTATTATTATTTAGATATTATTTATCATTAGGCCTATTTCTAATTGAGATCCCAGACCTCTGCGCGCTTTGGAGTCCAACTCCTTTATATTCATTGTGAGATCCCGGATCATCAGGCAAAGATCCCCGATCTTTATTTGCAAAAACACAAACTCGTATTAAAAAGGTCCCGGACCTAGTTATTTTTTCTCTCTTAGTTTTTATTCTTTCACGCATCAAATTTTTTACTCACTGGCTGTTGTCCCTGTGAAGGAAGACCCCATCCAACTGTTGCTCCGGGAGAAACCCCGGATCTGCCGGCCTCTTTTTTTTCTTTTACCTAACGGTGGGGTTGAGGACTTTGATACTGGTTCCGAACCAGGTTATGCACGGACTCTCAGCAGCCTGCGGTTCCTCCCGGAGATCCAGTCCAATCTGAGACCCTGCTCAAAGGAACAAGAAATGCCAGGGTTAAAATTGCTCTCTGATCTCTGAGTTTTCTTTTTTTGACATTCCGTGGTTTCGCAATCCACAAGCTGATCCCACTCAGCCTTCTTCGTGTCCAACACGCAAGCTTTCATTAAGAAGCCTCCTAGCTTACCTTAGGGCCGGCCACACCCTGAGTTTACCGACTCGGTCGGCGTCTATTTAACTCAGCAGAAACAGATATCAACATTTACTGGAGAACTACAGACAGAACATACTTTTAGATTAGTCAATTTTGCGCCTCGTGTGTCAGCACTTACAAAATAACTTCAGGCCTGGGTCACTTCCGTCCTCCGATCTCCAGTATCTGTTAATCACAACAATTTCCAAACTCACGTTTTCCTTTGCTTCTTCCAGAAATCACGTTGGGATCACCATTTTGTTGAGAAGGTGTTTTCACTCTAATTTAAAGCGTATTTTAAAGGAACAGACACACATTTAATTTATGACCCTGGGCTCTCTCTGAGCTCTCATTTCACCTTCCCGCATGCTCGTTCATTTCTGTAAAAAGGAGCAATAAGAACAACAAACAACAATTATATATTTTAACAGTGAGATGTCGTTCACTGGACTCAGTTCTAGTAACTGAGTAGAGCTTTATCTCAGCATAAGGTTTTTATTTGAAACAAGTTAAAAAGAAACTCCTCCCACATAGATCTTCGTTCACAGAATGGTCACAGCTTCTTCACACAAGGCACACAGGATGTAGCACATTCCTCTTGATTGTTCACGGTTTCTAAGTGTTTCCACATGCACTACTAAATTAAACCCTCATACAACATTAACAGAATTCCTATCTCTTCACTGAGTATGCTACGTTTATCAAAAGTATTAGTTAAACATTGAAACCATCGCTCATCTAGTTTATTGCTGAATGGCATCGTTTCTCATAAAATTTTAAAGAAAATTGTCAAGCTAAGGTTCCCAGGCCAAATGCGGCCGTCTCTTATTCATGAACACAGAGTGACTCCTGAGGGATTTTTTACAGTTTTAGGTCGAACCAGTTTTAATCAGTAACAATAGTTCAAATGTTATATTACCTTTTACCTTTGTGCCTTATTTCCCCCTGAGGCTTTTGTTGATTAGCGCAAATCTAACAGCTGTAACTCATTGAGTACAGCACACACATTTAGGTGCTTATCACCCATTGTTATTAATAATGTTTAAACAACAAAAAAACACACACAAACTGGTAGTGGTCAGTGTCTCCTTCATATTTTCCTGCCCCCCCTCTGGTCCTAGAGTGTTTTAGAAGAAATCCTGAAAGTATTTAAGAACAGTATCTATTGGAATACATTCTTCTCAAATATTCTCACTTTTCATATACATTGCAGCAGAACAACAACTTCAAAAGTTTAGAATGCCATGTACAGAACATGTATTGTCCAAAATGCATTAAAAAGCCATTAAAATCTTTTTTTATATAAAAAATGCTATGCAGAAAAATTCTCACAACAGGCCTAAAATAATTTAGGCTGTGATAAAAGCCAAGGGAGCTACAACAAAACTAAATGTGAAATTTATACTTCAGGATCTGACTTTTATCCCTAAACACCAAATGATTATATATTATTTGGTTTCTTAATTTTAAAAGTGATACGTCACTGTTGACGAACAATTATGTTTTGTGTTGGATTTGCTTTTACTACAAGAAAGTAAAACAACTGGCTGAACAGTGTCCAACAGCAGTAATTCAGTATGTTCATTCATTTGGAAAACAAGCAATTAAATTCCAACATTTCGTGTTCTTATTACGTTTTATTATTTATTACTATTTTAAAGAAAAGGGGTCCACAGAGTGTTTTTGCAGCTACAAGGGATTATACTTCTGAGTCTCCCTGGTAAGGTCTAAACGAAAATGTTAGAATTTGAATTCCATTCACCATAGCCCAAAATAAGCCAAAATATATACATATGAGCACCTCCCAAACTCAGGTACGCACAGGTAACCTCCCAAGCCACTTGTCCATTCCTAGTTGGGCCAAACCCCTGTGGACAAGGTGGTCAGTCCCTTCTGGAGAAAAATAAAATATAAGTCAGGTGCCTTATATTAAGACCAACAGGCACAATATGATGCATATAGAATCGTCCCCACTTATATAATTTCCTGTTTTTACCCAACAGAGTGTGACAAAACCATCAGATTCCTAGGATCAAACCTTCTCCCCTGATCTCTTGCCCCCTTAACAATCCTGGAAGGAGACACAGAACAAATTGTATTATCAATTTATAAACAATCTTTATTTACTGTTGGTGCTTACAGCAAAGTCTTGTTATTCTTCTCTACTCTCGCCATTTGTGACGTCAATAAGAGAGTGTTTACATTAGCAACTTGTAACCTGATAAAAGGCATTTTGTCTCCCAGTCCTTCCCTCCCCATCCCCGAACACCTCTGTCCACCCGCTCCATCACTTTACCACTCATATAGGGTCTTGGTTTGGGCACATCACTGGGGTGCGAGGAGGGGTTTCCATTTTCGCTATCCTGTGGCAGCCTGGGTCCCAATTTTACTATACAATTTAGACACTCCAACTTATAACATTTTCATGAGACACACATGTAGGGACTTTGGGGTGGGCACACTTTTTGGCATCCAGAGGGGAGCTGTTTAATCAGCTTCACCTCTGGTGTTGGTGCCCACTGTAAAACCACATATAGACACTGAGGGCTCGGGGTGGGGGTTGGGGGATGTGTGGCTGCCTTCCCCACATCCGAACCCTTTTGTTTTAAATGCACATTATAACAACATGCATCAACACCATATTAGAGCGGGAGAATGGAGGCTAGGGGTCTTTCCACACCCCTGTTCGATATGGGCCATCAGGGGTTTGGGTCCGGAGGAGGAACAGGTGGTCTGGTCGGGGTCCTAGGCTGTCGGGCTGCCTCGCCACTGTCGGGCCCTTGGCGGTCTGCTTGTCTCCATCCTAGAAGGTAGGGGGTCCATCTCCCGGGTCCGGGGGTTGGTTGCTCTACTGGGGCATCGGTACCTGGACCTGGGAGCATAAAGTGCGTATACGGTGTGTGAGTGAGGGTACAGCATAATTTCTTGGGTGTCTTGGTGTATCAGTGAGAGTGTATGTGTTTAAGAGGGAGGGAATGTATGAATGTGTCTGTATTCAATTCAATTCAGTTTATTTATATAGCGCCAATTCACAACAGATGTCATCTCAAGGCACTTAACAAGAAGTCATTTCAATACATTTATACAAACATTCCAATCAGTTAAAAACTTTCCAATTTAAGGAATCCCAGCAGATTGCGTCAGTCATTGGCGTGAGGTTGGGCCCCGTTGATGCAGACTTTCCAAACACAGCAATCCTTCAGCAATCCCTCATACTGAGCTAGCATGTAGCGACGGTGGAGAGGAAAAACTCCCCTTAAACAGGAAGAAACCTCCAACAGAACCATGCTCAGTAGGAGCGGCCATCTGCCACGACCGTCTGGGGATTTCAGAAGATAGAGCAGAAACACAGAAGGAACAGAAGATCTGATATAAGAGAACTTTCTATGTAAAGTAAAAAGTTGATAACAGGACACAGTGGATGTTCAGTTACTGGGAGGATCATCCCAGTCGATGCCCCCCATCCAACAGGGCATTGCAGCCAAGCAGGATACCAGACCAGGTATATCTTCTATGGAGAGAAAAACACTGAGAGAAAACAAAGTTAACAGTCGAAATAACAGAATGTACTGTAATACAACTGGAGAGTCGTAGGAGAAAAGGAAGTAGCAGAGTGAAGAAAATTGGTAAGTCTGTCCTCCAGCAGTCTAAGCCTATAGCAGCATAACTACAGAGATAGCTCAGGATGACCTAAGCCACTCTAACTATAAGCTTTATCAAAAAACAAAGTTTTAAGCCTGGCCTTAAAAGTAAACAGAGTGTCTGCCTCACGGACTAAAGCTGGGAGCTGGTTCCACAGGAGAGGAGCCTGATAACTAAAAGATCTGCCTCCCATTCTACTTTTAGAAATCCTAGGAACTACAAGTAAACCTGCAGTCTGAGAGCGAAGGGCTCTGTTAGGAACATATGGAACAATTAGATCTCTGATGTATGATGGAGCTTGATTATTAAGGGCTTTGTATGTAAGAGGAAGGATCTTAAATTCTATTCTGGATTTAACAGGGAGCCAATGAAGGGAAGCTAAAACAGGAGAAATGTGATCTCTCTTTTTAATATTCATCAGAACTCTTGCTGCCGCATTTTGGATCAACTGAAGGCTTTTAATGGCATTTTGTGGACTTCCTGATAGTAAAGAATTACAGTTGTCCAGCCTTGAGGTAACAAATGCATGGACTAGTTTCTCAGCATCACTCCTGGACAGGATGTTTCAAATTTTAGCAATATTCCGGAGGTGAAAGTTAGAAATCCTAGAAACCTGTTTAATATGGGATTTAAATGTCAAGTCTCGGTCATAAATAACGCCGAGGTTCTTTATGTTATTACTGGGGGCCAATTTAATGCCATCCAGATGAAGTGATTGACTAATCAGTTTCTGTTTAAGAACTTCTGGTCCAAAGACAGCAACTTCTGTTTTGTCAGAATGTTTAGGGTCATCCATGTTTTTATCCATTATCTGAGGCCATGAGAATATCATTAGTAACCTTCACCAGTGCTGTTTCAGTGCTATCGTGAGCTCTAAAACCTGACTGAAACTCTTCAAACAGCTCGTTACTGTTTAGATGCTCACAGACTTGATTAGCAACAATTTTCTCAAGGACTTTGGATAAGAAAGGAAGGTTAGATATAGGTCTGTAATTCACTAAGTCATCTTGATCAAGGGAAGGTTTCTTGAGTAAAGGATTAATTACAGCAATTTTAAATTCCTGTGGTACGTATCCATTTACTAAGGATAGATTCATCATATCCAAAATGGGGCCAGGAACCAAATGGAACACTTCTTTAAATAATTTGGTTGGAATTGGGTCCAACATATAAGTTGAAGGTTTAGATGAGGCTAATATTTTTGATAATTCCGAAAGCTCAACTGAATCAAAACAGCCTAAGCACAACTGAGGTTCTACAGTTCTTTCCGATACATCCTCATTTACTGAGGAAGAAGTAATCATGTTTGGGAGGATGCCAATGATTTAATTTTTACTAGAATTAATTTTATTTATGAAGAATCCCATAAAATCATCACTGCTAAGAGCTGGGGGAATAGTTGGCTCAACAGAGCTATGACTCTGTAAGTTTGGCAACTGTACTAAAAAGAAACCTAGGATTGTTTTTATTCGCCTCTATTAATGATGAAAAATATGCTGTTCTAGCTTGTCGAAGGGTCTTTTCATACAGCAGTAGACTGTGATTCCAGGTTAAATAGGAATCATCTTGGTGTGTAGAGCGCCATTTTCTCTCCAACTTCCTAGTATTCTGCTTTAAAGTACGCAACTCTGCGTTGAACCAAGGAGTCAGCCTCCTATGGCTAGCCACTTTCTTTTTTAAGGGGGCTACACTATCTAATGCCAAACGCAATGAGGATGTAACGCTGTGAACCAGATCATTAATTTCTGAAGGGTTAGAGATAGAATTGCTGCCATCCACTGTGTTACCCTGAGACACTAAGGAAAGTAAGAATGGAACAGATTCTTTAAAAAGTGTTACAGCATTGTCTGATAAAGCTCTACTTTAATGAAATTTTATTTCAGATTTAAGATGGTCAGTTAAAGTAAATTCAAAAGTTATTAAGAAGTGGTCAGATAGGACCGGGTTATGTGGGTGGACTGTTATTTCCTCACACTCAATACCGTATGTCAGTACAAGGTCCAAAGTGTGTTTACCCGAGTGGGTCGATCCCTGTACTTTTTGAGTAAAGCCAATTGAGTCAAAAATAGCATTAAAGGCTGCATTTAGGCTATCACTTTCAGTATCCACATGAATATTAAAGTCCCCCACTATAATAACCCTATCAGTATTTAATACAAAATCAGATAAAAAATGTGAGATCTGATCCAAGAATTGAGAGTAAGGGACTGGTGGACAATACAAAACCACAAACAAAAATGGTCTTAATGTTTTGCAACTTGGATGAGGAAAATTAAGGGTTAGATGTTCAAAAGAGCTGCAGCTATCAATTGGTTTGGGACTGATTAGTAAATCAGAACGGAAAATGGTTGCAACTCCTCCCCCTCGCCCAGTATTTCTAGGAATGTGAAAATTTAAATGAATGGAAGAGTTGACTCATTTATACTGACATAATCCTCCTGCTGCAACCAGGTTTCTATGAGACAAAGGAAATCAATGTGATTATCACAAATCAAGTTATTTATTAACAAAGTCTTTGAGGAGAGAGATCTTATGTTTAATAAACCACATTTAATAGATTTATTTTTCTGTTCAGTCAAAGTTGTCAAGAAGAATGTAGTACATCATGCGTTCCATTATGTGAAGAAGCTTTGACCATAATTCTGTGAACGAAGATCTATGTGGGAGAGGTTTCCTGCAACTCGTGTTTCAATAAAAACTCTATGCTGAAGTAGAACTGTGCTCAGTTAAGAGAACTGAGTCCAGCGAACGACGTCTCGCTGTTAAAATCTATAATTGTTGTTTGTTGTTCTTATTGCTCCTTTTTACAGAAATGAACGAGCATGCTGGAAGGTGAAATAAAAGCCCGAGAGAGCCCAGACGAGCTCTTCAGGGGCGAGGCTCTCAGCTGAGTACATAAGGTCGGAGGAGGAGATGGGTGGAAAAGGCAGGGATAGGTGGGAGCAGGTGTTTCAGCAACCCCGAGAACTACCAGCAGAGACCGGCAGAGACTCAAAGATTACTCTAACATGAGTGAATGGGTCAGTGCAACACTTCAGGTATGTTTTTTAATGAGGGAAAGACAGGTTCTCAGGATATCAAGCTTCAGAAAGTCCATTTTGCATAATACCCTCCCTTTAAGAGAGGCTTTAAATTAGAGTGAAAACACCTTTCCAACAAATGGTGACCCCGATGTGATTTCTGGAGGAGCAAAGGAAAATGTGAGTTTTTGGAATAAAAGGATTTTGTTGAAATTGTTGTGATCGACAGATACTGGAGATCGGAGGACGGAAGTGACCCGGGTCTGAAGTCTTTTGGTAAGCGCTGCCACGAGGCGCAAAACTGACTAATCTAAAATTATGTTCTGTCTGTAGTTCTCCAGTAAATGTTGATATCTGTTTCTGCTGAGTTAAATAGACGCCGACAGAGTCGGTAATCTCAGGGTGTGGCCGGCCCTAAGGTAAGCTAGGACACTTCTTACTGAAAGCCTGCGTGTTGGACAGTAGGAAGGCCGAGTGTGGATCAGCTAGTGGCTTGAGACCCACAGAATGTCTAAAAAACAAAACCCAGAGATCCTTTTCTTGTTCCTTCGAGCAGGATCCCAAATCTGACTGGATCTCCGAGAGGAACCGCAGGCTGCTGAGAGCCCGTGCACGGCCTGGTCTAGGACCAGCTCGATCAAAGCCCTCCAGCTCAACGTTAGGTCTGGAAGCCTGCAGACCCACGGATATCCTCCCCGGAGCAACAGTTGGTGATGGAGTCTTCCTTCACAAGGACACCAGCCAGTGAGTACAAAATTTGATGCGTGAAAGAATAAAAATAAGAGAAAAGAGAAATAGGCTTACAGGTCCAGGACCTTATTAATACAAGTTTGTGATATTGCAAATAAAGATCGGGGATATGTTTGAGTGATGGCGGGGACCTCACAATGAAAATCCATGGTAAAACAAAATATGACTGGGGTTGGACACCAAAGCTCGCAGGGGTCTGGGATCTCAATTAGAAATAATAATAGATAATATGTAATAATAATAATAAAACTAGTAATGAAAAAAACATGATAATAAAATACATAATGATATTAATGTGTGATAAACTTGTTGTGTGACTGTGTGTGTGTGAATGGAGATTTCTTCCTTCTGAAGCAGCAGGACAGGGTGGAAACCTAGCTGGAAACCTAGCTTGACTGTTGAAGTAGGCTGAGAAGAGTCTCATGGTTAGAAAATTGAGTAAATAACACTGCGATTAGATAAATAGATCAGATAAAAGAGAAATAAAAGCTGAATTTAATTCATTAACACGGGAATGATAAATTTTAAAAAATGAAAAATAAAAACAGCAAAATGTAACTTATCGAAATATGGGGAAAAATAGCAAAGAAGATTTAAAGGAGATGCAAAATGTATGTAAAAGAAAAGACAATACAACATTTCTTTAAAAATAAATAAAAGATTATGAATTTGAAGGACGACTAAATGAGGAATTTCGGCACTCCTTGGTAGTTGCGATCTAAAATAAGACTAAAAAGATCAAAAATTGAAGAATAGGCATTGGGCGTCTCAAACAAAGGAATTCCGCTTAAGCAAAAGGAGAGAAAAATGGGGGTGTCATGTTTGTGTATTTTAAAAACCCAAAGGCAGCAACAATTAAACTTAAATGATTTAGTAATTCACAAAAACAGGGAAAATAGGGATCAAAAATGCTGAGATGAAGAAGGAACAACAGGAACTGGGCAGGAATCAGGAACAGACAGGGAAAGAATGACGACGAACCAGCGAGTAGTGACTGAAGGAGAGGTGAATATATACTGAGGAGAGAATGAGGAAGTGACAGAGAAGACCAATGATCAATTAGTGAGAGTAGATGCAGGTGAGAGGGGGAGAGCAGGTGGAAATAATAATAATAATAATAATAATATAAATATAATAATAAATAATAATAACAACTGGGACAGAAGGTAGAATGGCTAGGGAGACAGAAAACTAAAGAAACTATAAGCAAAGATAATATGTCTGGGGAGGAATCTTTAAGGAAATGCTGGAGAACAGAAGGGAGAAATAAATAAGGAAACTATCTAAAGAGAAATACAAATAAGAAGGTGGACAAAGAATCAAAGGGTGAAAAACATCTAAGAACAAGGAGAAATACAGAAACAAGAAAGTGCCAGAAATAAATAATAAAGACAAGGAATAATCTTAACATGAAAAAACTAGATAAGGAAAATAACTAAGTTTAAACACAAACAGGAGGGAACAAAACAAGAAAGCAGCTGGGGGTACAGAGGGGAAGGAAATTAAGTGGAAGGAAAACAAAAACCAAAATCCACAGAACCTGACAGGGGGTGTTGGGTCGTGATGGGTAATAAACAACTGATAAAAAAGCAAATGTGCTTTTTTTTAGTACCCGGGAGGGTGAAAAATGTTTTAAACTTTCTGTTTTCTCCTAAAGTTCCACCGAAAGATAGTAAAATAGAAAACTCTCACTTCCATATTTTTTAAAAATCCTATGAAGAGCAAGGTAAACCGCTTTACCCTGATCTTAATGAATTATCTCAAACAAGCGACCCCCTTCCCCCCAAGGAAGAGAGTTAAGACCCCCTCCCTCTATCCCTCAACAATGGGTCATTAGTCGCCCTCTTAATAAACAAACCAACTTTGGTGGGGTGCGTCAGCAACCGGTAAATGCGCTACCTGAGAGAAAAGACTTATGTTTGAATTTTTATCACTTTCCTAGCTTTCCTGCACTAAAACTAGATCCATCATGCGTTTCAAAATTGTTAAAGGTTACCCAAGCTTGCCATTAAACGGAAGCAAAGCGGAGGTGAAATCTGAAGCAACACTACCTCCCACCGCTAGCTGATAAGGAGGGGGGAACTATGTTTTGTGAGCTGTGTGCATTCTCTGAGAGAGCCAGAGACGCGGACAGTGACCTGCATGCAGTCTTGTTTTCAAAAGGTTGGGTTTTCGTAAGTACAGCGGCAACTGTTACTCTATAATAATAATAAAAAAGAACTTAGCTAATATTTTGAATGATATTCATGGGATGTCTCATATAGTAGAGAAGAAATGGTTTAACAATGACGCAATAGGAGCAGAGGGACTTTATTTTGAAACTCAAGCGGATGTCTACAGGTCCTGTGGGGTAGCGACAGCTGGGTGGCATGGATTTACTCTTTGTAACAAGCGGCAGCTTCAATTGCTTGCTTCTAACATTTTAATGACAGATAAGATACCTGTTGAAAGGAAACAATCTTGTAATGCGCTGGGTTAGAGACTGCAAAGAAGACAGGAATTTTTCGTTATGGGATTACCGTAGTACAGAATTTAGTAACGCACTCCAAAATTAAACTTTAGTTACCGTAGCACACTGGGTATAAGCACACTTCAATAAATACACTCATTGGAGTTGTTGCTAATGGGATAAAATTAAGGGTCTGATTAAGCAGGAAAGATGTCTGGACCTACCCCTGAGATTGGGAGAGGTTGCCGGCCCTTGCCCAATCTAAGTTGAATAATGGGACCACATTGTGGACAACTAGCAACAGACGCTTCCAAATATAATCATAATAATAAGCTAATTTGTAGAATCTTTATGAAGGAGCGGATAAGCAGAGAGCAAGGAATAGAGAACGTGAATAGAGATGTGATGTTTTATTGTGGATATGTCAGTTGCTGATTAACTCATTGACAGAATTAGAGGAAGTGATTGAAGCCAGATGGAGACGAAAATGATGAATTTAGAGGAATTTTGTTTTCCACTACAAAAAATGAGATTGAGTTGTTAAAAAATGAACTAAAAATAATACCTACAGGAAGTGTCTGTAGTGAGATTTCCTATTTCAATTGTAGATTTTTAAGGGATAAATTAATAATTCAAATTGTAGATTTTGATAAAACTCTTGAAACGGGACAGCTACCAAAGAATTGTTCTACTTGGAAAAAGAAAAATGTAAGTTCTCAATTAAGTTTGTAATCAGATAAAGATACAATAATTATATTATTGCTAACAGAAGATCCAAATTCTACCTTGCATGTTTTTGACCAACAATCCGGAACAGGGGTATGGTGACCTCTAGTGGCGAACTAATTCGAGCATTTATTACAGACAATTCAATTCTCAAACTGATTACTATGTGGATATAGAAGTGTCAAAAAATGATCTATAGTGATAACGGAACACATTTTGTGAATGAAATAATTGATAAAATAGGATAAAGATTATAGATTATTTTTAAGAGACAATGGTATTCTAAAAGCAGACTAAGAAAGGCCATGGCTGAAACTAAACACTATGGGATTTACTGTTTGGTTAGGATTAAGCTATATATGAATATAACAGAGTAATGGAACAGATTTGACACAATTTGAAACAATCTGTGGGAAACCTTATACCCTCCTACAGTTTAATATATTAAAAAAGGAGGAACAATTACAAACTGATTAATGATTTTATGATAAAAATGTTGCAAATTGAAAAAAAAGCAATGGAAGAAACTGGGCAATATTGGATATTGTCTTGATTTAGTAAACTATACATGCATATAACACCAAATTTGAATATTGGCTTCATTATATTTGAAATAATCTATGGGCGTAGATATAGAATTCCTTAGTTGTGTATACTCTCTTCTGAAATATAATGTGATTAAGATCGGGTGGTTTTCATGATCAAAATACTGAAAAGTAAATAAGTTATAAATACAAATTAATCATGTGCCAGATGATCCTATATTCCTACAGGAAGAAGTGAGCTGAAAATAGGTGACTGGGTCCTGATTAAACCTGTAAACAGAAAACTGGTCATCACCCAGGTGGAAGGAGCCATTCCATGTATTTTTTTGACCACACCAACGGCTGTAGAGACTGAGTTGGATACACTTATATCCAAGTTGGCCGCATGCACACGTCAGTGTTTGTGTTACTCTTTGTTACGGTCGTTTTAAACTATTTTTATGGGCTTTTTAAACTGTCTAAATGATTTATCATTACGTTTCTTTTGTCCCTTTAAAAATATTTTAACGCCTTTTATTTTTATATCACATTGCGAGTTAATAAGGTCAAACTGAGGTGTATCATTAGTAGCCCACCTGTCACTGCTGGCTGCTAAGTTCCCAAACACAACAAAGCCTGATTTTTCGGATCTCTGTGAGGCATCTCGCTGGAAATCCGTCCCGTCCTGTTCTGTTCCGGTGGCCCGGAATTCGTCCAGGCCGTGGTCTACTCTCGCCGCCGCTCAGGTGGCCCTTCACTGTGGGCTGTGGATCGCAGGAGCGGCTGCTGCTGTTGTCTCCGAACTGATCGGATCCTTGGACCGGCAACCAGGTATCCGGCTGAAATTAGCCTTTGTGGTTGGCCGCGGGAGTCTGCTGACCATTGGAGTTGCTGGCCACTGGACTCGACTGCCGTTGTTTGGAGCCCGCTACCCACTGGAGCCTACTGGTCGCTGGAGCCGATTTGCCGCTGATTGGCGCCTGATGCCCGCCGGAGCCCGCGGGTTGGAGCCTACTGGTGGAAAGAGTCTGCTGGGGCCCGTAAATCGCTGATGGGAGCCTGCTAGCCCCCGAGAGCCGCTGGCTGCTGATCACCGGCGGAGCGGGAGCCTGTTGGCCGCTGGTCGTCGAGACCCGCTAGCCATCGTTAGCGGGAGCCCGCTGGCGAGGCTGGCCGTTGGCCCTCTAAGTACGTTAGCCGCCAGCCGCGATATCCTGTCAGCCGCGGGTTGCCAGGAAGTGGGCCGAAACTGGTCCATCTGTTCCACTCTTGTTGTTTGTCGGTGGATGGATATTGACGATGAAGCTCATCTTTGCATTATTTCTTGTACTTTCGTTTGCTTCTCGTGGGACGGTTTTCCCGCGCCGTGGTGGTGGGGTTCCCGGACATGACCCCCTACACTCTTGGGTCCATCCAGGTCAGTCACCTGCACTGTCTTTGGCTGTTGATAGACTGACCCATCATCAAATGCTGTCCTGCTATTTGCACGGAGAAACTCACGTATCTCTTCTTTCTTTGATGTGTATATCTGTCTTGCAAAACAGTTTTATACACACTGAATCTTCCCTCATTGTCTTGGTAATTTCCAATACTAATGACGAGTCAACTTCTAATATAAAACGAAAATGTTTTATCCTCCTTCTCCTTTTATTATCAGGCAATGTTCAGCCTAACCCAGGCCCCTTTCTGAATAATATTAGTACCCCTGATAATTTCAGAGCTAGATCAGGCCTGGGCATTTTACATCTCAATGTCCGGAGTTTGCTCCCTAAAATTGATACTGTTAAGATTTGGGTACAGAAAACTGAGACCGATATTCTTGTGTTATCCGAAACTTGGTTGAGTAAATCAGTCTCAGATCAGGACATCTCTATTAGTGGATATAATGTTTTCCGCTGTGATCGTCCAAGGAAAGGTGGAGGTGTAGCCATTTATATAAAAAACAAGTTTCATGCTATTCTCCTCTCCTCTGTTTCCATCAGCAAACAGTTTGAATTTTTGGCATTGAGACTTGAATTTCAACTAGGACAGTCCCTTATAGTCATGGGCTGCTATAGGCCTCCCTCAGCCTGCAGTGAGGCTCTAAGTTCTTTAAATAATTGTGTCTCAGGGTTAAATCCTGGTGAGTTTGTTTTAGTGGGGGATCTAAACCTTGACTGGCTATCATCAGCCTCAGATGGCTTGAAATCTGTCTGTGACTCTTTAAACCTAAGCCAACTAATAGATAGCCCTACACGGCCAAACATTAAATTCCCCTCGAGATCATCGCTCCTTGATCTTATAATGACAAATACCCCCCACAAGTATACAGATGCTGGTGTTTTTGGGAATGATCTGAGTGACCACTGTGCCATTGCAGTGGTCAGAAATGCTAAACTCCCCAAAACCAAATCGCGAATTTTAATCAAAAGAGATTTTAAACTTTTTCATGAGCAGGCTTTTTTACATGACTTGTCCAAATTTAAGTGGGAAAGAATCTCCCTCCTTGATGATGTTGAGTTGGCCTGGAATTTCTTCCACTCAGAGTTCCTGAAGCTAATCAACAAGCATGCTCCCTTACGCAAATTCAGGATAAAGGGGCGAAACAATAGATGGTTCTCTACTGAAATTGGAATCCTTCTTAAGGAAAGAGATCTTGCCTGGGTCAAAGCACGGAAAACAAAAATTGAGGCTGATTGGATCATTTTTCGTCAGCTCCGCAATAAATGTACCTCCCTTATCAAGAAGGCTAAATCTGAATTTTATTTAGCTGAAACCACAAAACATTTAAATGATCCCAAAAAATTTTGGAGAGTTGTGAGATCTGCCTATGGTGCTATACCTGTTACTGAATTGCCAAATTTCTTGGTCAAAGATTCAGTTAACCTGACTGACAAATGTGACATGTTAAATTATTTTAATGAACATTTTATTACAGCTGGGCATTTATTTGATTTTTCAAACAGTACTTCTAAAAGCACCGTTTTATCTGATGAACCCTCTGTTGTAAGTCGTCTCCCTGTTGATTGTTCTTTTCATTTCAAGTTTGTGTCTACTTCTGAGGTCTGTAGTGCGCTAAATAATCTGGATTCCAAAAAATCAGCTGGTCCAGATAGCTTGGATCCATTTTTCCTAAAGCTGGCTGCTGACTTCATTGCTGAGCCTTTAGCTTGTATTTTTAATCTAAGCTTCAGCACAAATAAACTCCCTAAAGTTTGGAAATCCGCTTTTGTCCTCCCATGGTTAAAAGGAGGCGAACCCTCAATTGTTAATAACTACAGGCCTATCTCCAAATTGTGTATTTTAGCCACATTATTTGAAAAGTTAGTCTGTGATCAGTTGAAGGATTTTTTGGAATTGGAGAATATTCTTGACCCCCTTCAGTCAGGCTTTAGGAAGCAGCACAGCACTGTTACCGCTGCCCTGAAAGTTCTAAATGATGTGTTTGAGGCGCTGGATTCGAACAAGTTTTGTGTGGCTCTGTTTATAGATCTATCCAAGGCATTTGATACTGTGGACCACAATCTCTTGCTACAAATTCTCCTCAAAAATGGTATTTCCAAACAGGCTGCCTCTTGGTTTGCTGATTATCTGACAAATAGGACACAATGTGTTCAGATGGCTGGAGTGAGCTCCACCTTTCTTGAGGTCACAAAAGGTGTACCTCAAGGATCAGTCTTAGGACCCATCCTTTTTACAATCTACATAAATGATCTGTGTGCAAACATATTAAATGCCTCATACCATCTTTATGCAGATGATACTGTAATTTATTGCTGCTCTCGTTCGATTGCTCAGGCGTTTGAATTTTTGCAGTCCGCTTTTGATGCTATACAGGTTCGATTGGAGAAATTGAAATTGGTTTTAAATGCTGATAAATCCAAAATGATGATTTTTTCAAATTCAGCTGTTCCTCAAGAAAATCTCCCTTCCATCAGAACTGTCCGGGGTGAGACTATAGATTTGGTCACCAGTTATAAATATCTGGGATTCATTATTGATGATGCACTTTCATTTAAATTCCACATCAAAAATTTGATCTTTAAATTAAGGGTAAAGCTTGGTTTCTTCTATAGAAACAAATCATGTTTTTCACTCAGAGCTCGAACGTTTCTGATGTCAGCAACTTTCATGTCTGTCCTTGATTATGGTGATGTGGTGTATATGGCAGCTTCATCTAGCTGCCTCAAATCTTTAACTCCGGTCTATCACTGTGCGCTGAGGTTTATTACTGGTTGCAGTTACCTCACCCACCACTGTGAATTATATGCAAAAGCTGGCATGCCTTCTCTCAATGTAAGACGCCATACACATTGGATGACCCTAGTTTTTAAGGCTCTTCTTGGCCTGGCTCCCATATATTTATGCATGTTCCTTCAGAGAACTGGAAGCCGTTATGCCTTAAGGTCAAATGACATCTTGCACTTTTCTGTTCCTCGAGCTCGGACTGAATCAAGAAAAAAAGCATTCAGTTTTGCTGCCCCTTCTGCTTGGAATGCTCTCCAATCTGAACTGAGATTATCAGAACTTGTTTCATTGGAAGCATTCCGCTTTATTTTAAGAAAACGTCAAAGGAAAACTTTTGAACAGTGCCTATGTTTTTAACTTGTTACTGTATCTATATCCTCTGGACTTTTATTTGCACATTTACTTGCACCTTAGTATTTTCTTATTCACTCGCTTTTTAGTATTTTAATATTTTAATGTTTTATGTTTTTTGCTGCTTGTTTGTTGTTGTCTGTTAGTACTGATTGTCATGGCGTGTGCTGCTGCCTTTCTTGGCCAGGTCACCCTTGTGAAAGAGGTTTTGATCTCAATGGGTTTTTATCTGGTTAAATAAAGGTTATATATATATATATATACTTAACCCATTGTAGAAAGCAGAGACCATCACTAGATATAGGGAAAAGCAGTCTAAGAAAAGTGGTGTTTCAGACTGATTACAAAGGGACGTGGATACAATAGGTTTCACTTGTCTCAACTTCAGTGAAAAGAACCAGGAGAACCACTTTTCTATAGAGACTGCTTGAAGGGAGAGATAGTAACTATGAAGGTTTTCCTGCTATCTAGTACTTTTATTTTTACAGCTTTTTGGTGGTGTAATTCATTAGCAACGTTGAGACTCACAGAAGAACGAAATATAGCACATGAGAACGCTGATTTATTGTCTTGGTTCACTCAGAGAAGGACACACAGAAACCCATTTGAAACTAGCGTATGGTGACAATATGCAAGATATCTAGCAAATAAATGAAGCATTATTAACTGTTTTGTTTGTTCTCAAATGTGTTGATGCTATGGCCGTTACTGAACGAACTGGATCTCCCAGCATCCTTTCACTGAACAAACTGCATCTCCCAGCATCCTTTCACTGAACGAACTGCATCTCCCAGCACCCATTGCGCTGCCCTCGACCCATTCTGTGGCCAGTGATGACATCACAGAGTTGATAAAAGCAGTGCCAAAATTGAAATCTTGGTCTTTTGGTCCCGGTACCGTAAGGAGACGCTTTAATCCACTGCTAGCATTTTCCCTTTTTCCGTTCGAACCTGCTGGAGCAGGAAGAACTTCCCTTTTAAACTTCGAAGTGAATCTGCCAAGCAAACAGACTTCCTTGTACGGGTAACCAAGGAGTCAGCTGGCCATCTGAGCTCTATTGAAAACAGGCCTGAGTCCCTCAGTGCCTAAAGGTGGACGTCCGCTTTTTCTGACCTCGGTTTTGCGCAAACCGCTCCTTTAAACTGGACACTTTCTACGTTCTTCATAGTGGACTGTGGAGAGCTGCCCCACCAAGTAGGATTAAACTGATTTATATCTCTCGGTCTGGGTAGAGGAGAAGGAGGTCTTGACGGTTAATATCCGTTTTCTGTTGGTTAAAATAAGTCTGTCAACTTGTTAACCACTGTTATTCTTGGTCGTCTGTCGCTGTACACCGACCCTGACTGTGCATGCTTTTTGTGTTTTACTATTTGACTTTGGTTGTACCCAGAAGATGTATATTATATTGTATTATTTCCTTGTTTGTTTATTGTCCGCTGCGGTCGGCGCGTGTCTGTTTAGACAGGTCGCGTGGACTCAGTAGATCTCCTTTCTCCGTCGCCCCTGTTTCCTTTGTCCAACCCACCATTGCTAATGAAACTAGCCTTTGGTGAATCGCCACTCGGTCTTCCTTTGTCTTCCTTTGTGAACCGATCGCGCCAATTGATAAAGCTTGAGTTATTTATCGCATTGAAGGGGTGAGCTGAACCCCCCCACCCCTCATTCGCTCGCTGTCTCTCTCACACACACACACACACACACACACACACACACACACACACACAGCCACACACACACGCCCCCTTCCCTCGACGTTAACTTTGTTCAATATTTTGCATGCGTTAGAATAGATGGATATTATGAATGAAATGTAATCTGTAAGGTTGACCTATTTCATTAATAAATTTCCTTAAGTAACGAGAAGTTTCCTGTGCTATTTCAGTGTGTGCTGTGAAGTTCGTTTTAACCCCGCGGACGACCTCTACCCCTTTTCAGAGAGACTGACAGTCTGGTTAAATTAAAATTATCTCATTTATGAGATTGGTGCCCCGAAATCTTTAATAAACAGGTTAAACTCGAACGCCATCAATAATTATATTAATAATAAACTATTGATTATAATTATTGATGCTCAGAAAACCAGACAACAACTTTTTATTATTAGTAGTTACAACAAATGCCATACTTTGTAGGACATTTACCCATATATGTAGAAGCCTTCACTAATCTTAATGATCTGTTTCCAGATGTTACACTCCTCTCCAGGATTTGGACAAATTCTGAGCGTGAAGTACATGAACGAACGGGAAGTTATATGGGTAAAAATGTATATATTTCCAACGTAAAAGTAAGGGTAAATGGGAGACTGGGACGACATAGGATTAATGTAAATAGTTAAAACAGGACCAGTACACTTTAGACCTGACCAAAGATTTATTTGTTTTGAACATGATGAAAATCTGACCACACTTTCATACCAATCTGGGTACATGGGAAAAATATACCGTATGCGCTCCATACTTTGAGACGATGAATGTGATGGGAACTTTTCAATGGATGACCTGCTGATTCTCTGCAGATCTTGGCTCTGACACAATCACCCTCGAAACTGAAAGGGTAGATGTGCTTAGGTTGAGACTTAAAGAGGATTCTTTCCTTGTATTTGCAGTGGATATCTGACACAGCAGAAGGAGGAGGCGTGATATTTCAACCCCTCATGATCCCATATGGGGCTCCGATATGCCCCCTGAACACAAATTATGGAGTGATGGAAATAAGGTTGATTCGACGGGGGTAAGCCGTATTGCGTCATTTCCTGTTGTCACTGTTGCGCTCCCTGTAAACTGTTTGGTGTTCAGACTCTCTTCAATTGATCTTATTTTCTCTGTGCTGAGGCCTTTCTAAGTTATTCTAACACACAAGCACACTAAAACACACGTTTTGTGGTGGTGTACTTTGCGTTTTGGGAACTCCTTGTGTTTCATACAGCTTTTCTTGGGGTGGTAAGGTCTCGCTAGCTCAGTTAGCTTAGCTTCATTGCGGCTATGGCTACTCTTCTCTCTCCTGTCTCTAACTCTTGTCTTCTCTCTTGCTCTCTGTGTCAGATGTTTAGTTACTTCCCTGCCTCCTTTAGTGATAATGGTAACTGTAATAAATGTAATATTTTTGTAGCTTTGGAGGCGAGGGTATCAGAATTAGAAGCACGGCTCCGCGCTGTTGAAAAACCAGCTGATAGCCGAAGCCCATTAGCCAGCGTGGAGCCAACAAGGATAGAACCCCTAACTGTCCTCCGGTAGAGCCCGTGCAGCCGGGACCTCAGGCTGGTTGGGTGACTGTACGTAGGAAGCATAGTTCTAGGACCCAGTCCACGGGCCACCACCAACCGGTCCGCGTTTCTAACAGATTTTCCCCGCTCAGCGACACACCCGCTGAGAAGCCGACCCTGGTAATTGGCAGCTCCATAGTCAGGAACATGGCATTAGAGACACCATTGACCATAGTCAAATGTTTGCCAGGGGCCAGAATGGGCAACATCAAATCCTACCTGAAACTGCGGCTAAAGATGAGCGTAAATACAGTAAGATTGTTATTCATGCTGGCGGTAATGACACCCGGTTACGCCAATCGGAGGTCACTAAAATTAGTGTTGCTTCGGTGTGTAACAATGTCAGACTCTGTAATCTTTTCTGGTCCCCTGCCTGATCGGAACAGTGACGACATGTTTAGCCGCATGCTGTCATTCCATCAATGGTTGTCTGGGTGGTGTCCTGCAAACGATGTGGGCTACATTGATAACTGGAGAACTTTTTGTGGAAAACCTGGTCTGATCCGGAGGGACGGCATCCATCCCACTTTGGATGGAGCAGCTCTTCTTTCTAGGAATATGGCCGAATTTATTAGTCCTCCAAAACACTGACAACCCAGGGTCCAGACCAGGAAGCAGAGTTGTAGTTTAACCCACCTCTCTGCTGCTTCTGTACTGTTACCCCCCCCCATTACCCTATAGAAACAGTGTCTTGCCCACGGCCAAAATTAAATGGATTAAAAGTTAAGCCAACAAAAGCAAATTATGGAAATCTCATAAAAATAAATACAACTTTGACTGAACAGAAAAATAAATCTAATGTGGTTTATTAAACATAAGATCTCTCTCCTCAAAGACTTTGTTAGTAAATGACTTGATTTGTGATAATCACATTGATTTCCTTTGTGTCACAGAAACCTGGTTGCAGCAGGAGGATTATGTCAGTATAAATGAGTCAACTCCTTCCAGTCATTTAAATTTTCACATTCCTAGAAATACTGGGCGAGGAGGAGGAGTTGCAACCATTTTTCGTTCTGATTTGCTAATTAGTCCCAGACCAATTGATAGCTACAGTTCTTTTGAACATCTAACCCTTAATTTTCCTCATCCAAGTTGCAAAACATTAAGACCATTTTTGTTTGTGGTTTTGTATCGTCCACCAGGCCCTTACTCTCAATTCTTGGATCAGATCTCACATTTTTTATCTGATTTTGTATTAAATACTGATAGGGTTATTATAGTGGGTGACTTCAATATTCATGTGGATACTGAAAGTGATAGCCTAAATGCAGCCTTTAATGCTATTTTAGACTCAATTGGTTTTACTCAAAAAGTACAGGGATCGACCCACACGGGAAAACACACTTTGGACCTTGTACTGACATACGGTATTAAGTGTGAGGAAATAACAGTCCACCCACATAACCCGGTCCTGTCTGACCACTTCTTAATAACTTTTGAATTTACTTTAACCCACCATCTTAAATCTGAAAGAAAATTTCATTAAAGTAGAGCTTTATCAGACAATGCTGTAACAATTTTTAAAGAATATGTTCCATTCTTACTTTCCTTAGTGTCTCAGGGTAACACAGTGGATGGCAGCAAATCTATCTCTAACCCTTCAAAAATTGATGATCTGGTTCACAGCGTTACATCCTCATTGCGTTTGGCATTAGATAGTGTAGCCCCCTTAAAAAAGAAAGTGGCTAGCCATAGGAGGCTGACTCCTTGGTTCAACGCAGAGTTGCGTACTTTAAAGCAGAATACTAGGAAGTTGGAGAGAAAATGGCGCTCTACACACCTAGAGGATTCCTATTTAACCTGGAATAACAGTCTACTGCTGTATGAAAAGACCCTTCAACAAGCTAGAACGGCATATTTTTCATCATTAATAGAGGCGAATAAAAACAATCCTAGGTTTCTTTTTAGTACAGTTGCCAAACTTACACAGAGTCATAGCTCTGTTGAGCCAACTATTCCCCCAGCTCTTAGCAGTGATGATTTTATGGGATTCTTCATAAATAAAATTAATTCTATAAAAAATAAAATCATTGGCATCCTCCCAAACATGATTACTTCTTCCTCAGTAAATGAGGCAGTATCGGAAAGAACTGTAGAACCTCAGTTGTGCTAAGGCTGTTTTGATTCAGTCGAGCTTTCAGAATTATCAAAAATATTAGCCTCATCTAAACCTTCAACTTGTATGTTGGACCCAATTCCAACCAAATTATTTAAAGAAGTGTTCCATTTGGTTCCTGGCCCCATTTTGGATATGATGAATCTATCCTTAGTAAACGGATAGGTACCACAGGAATTTAAAATGGCTGTAATTAAACCTTTACTCAAGAAACCTTCCCTTGATCAAGATGACTTAGTGAATTACAGACCTATATCTAACCTTCCTTTCTTATCCAAAGTCCTTGAGAAAATTGTTGCTAATCAAGTCTGTGAGCATCTAAACAGTAATAAGCTGTTTGAAGAGTTTCAGTCAGGTTTTAGAGCTCATCATAGCACTGAAACAGCACTGGTGAAGGTTACTAATGATATTTTCATGGCCTCAGATAATGGACTTGTGTCTGTTCTGGTTTTGTGAGATCTCAGGGCTGCTTTTGACACAGTCGATCATAATATTCTCCTAGAAAGGCTTGAACATGTTACAGTGATCAAAAGAACAGCACTAGGCTGGTTTAAATCATATTTGTCTGATAGATTCCAGTTTGTTCATCTAAATGATAAATCTTCTTCACTCTCAAGGGTTACTTGTGGAGTTCCACAGGGTTCTGTGCTTGGACCAATTCTGTTCACCATATATATGCTCCCAATTGGTAGAATCATTAGACAGCATGGGATACATTTCCACAGCTATGCAGATGATACACAACTATATTTATCCATAAATCCTGATGAACCCAGTCAGTTAGGTAGATAACAGGCATGTCTGGAAGACATAAAAACATGGATGACCCTAAACTTTTTGCTTTTAAATTCTGACAAAACAGAAGTTGCTGTCTTTGGACCAGAAGTTCTTAAACAGAAACTGATTAGTCAATCACTTCATCTGGATGGCATTAAATTGGCCCCCAGTAATAACGTAAAGAACCTCGGCGTTATTTTTGACCGAGACTTGACATTTAAATCCCATATTAAACAGGTTTCTAGGATTTCTTTCTTTCACCTCCGGAATATTGCTAAAATTAGAAACATCCTGTCCAGGAGTGATGCTGAGAAACTAGTCCATGCATTTGTTACCTCAAGGCTGGACTACTGTAATTCTTTACCATCAGGTAGTCCACAAAATGCCATTAAAAGCCTTCAGTTGATCCAAAATGCGGCAGCAAGAGTTCTGATGAATATTAAAAAGAGAGATCACATTTCTCCTGTTTTAGCTTCCCTTCATTGGCTCCCTGTTAAATCCAGAATAGAATTTAAGATCCTTCTTCTTACATACAAAGCTCTTAATAATCAAGCTCCATCATACATCAGAGATCTAATTGTTCCTTATGTTCCTAACAGAGCACTTCGCTCTCAGACTGCAGGTTTACTTGTAGTTCCTAGGATTTCTAAAAGTAGAATGGGAGGCAGATCTTTTAGTTATCAGGCTCCTCTCCTGTGGAACCAGCTCCCAGCTTTAGTCCGTGAGGCAGACATTCTGTTTCCTTTTAAGGCCAGGCTTAAAACATTCCTTTTTGATAAAGCTTATAGTTAGAGTGGCTTAGGTCATCCTGAGCTATCTCTGTAGTTATGCTGCTATAGGCTTAGACAGACTTACCAATTTTCTTCACTCTGCTACTTCCTTTTCTCCTACGAATCTCCAGTTGTATTACAGTACATTCTGTTATTTCGACTGTTAACTTTGTTTTCTCTCAGTGTTTTTCTCTCCATAGAAGATATACCTGGTCTGGTATCCTGCTTGGCTGCAATGCCCTGTTGGACGGGGGGCATCGACTGGGATGATCCTCCCAGTAACTGAACATCCACTGTGTCCTGTTATCAACTTTTTACTTTCTGTAACATAGAAAGTTTTCTTATATCAGATCTTCAATTCCTTCTGTGTCTCTGCTCTTCCTTCTCAAGGGATTGCTGAAGGATTGCTGTGGTTGGAAAGTCTGCATCAATGGGGCCCAACCTCAGGCCAATGACTGACGCAATCTTCTGGGATTCCTTAAATAGGAAACTTTTTAACTGGTTGGAATGTTTGTAGAAATGTATTGAAATGACTTCTTGTTAAGTGCCTTGAGATGACATCTGTTGTGAATTGGCGCTATATAAATAAACTGAATTGAATTGAATTGAATTGAATTGAATTGAATTGAATTGAATTGAATTGAATTGAATTGAATTGAATTGAATTGAATTGAATTGAATTGAATTGAATTGAAGGTTCTATTATCTTTATTTCCATGGACCGGGGTGGGTAAGGTCATCTTATGATTGGACACATTAAATTATAGATTCAGTGGTTTTGTTAATTCTTCTCTGGCAGGTCTAAAGGGTATGTCAGCTGAGATGCGGGAATTGAGCCTAACGACTATAAATATACATAGAGATTAATCTACAATACAGGTGCTTATTGAACTAAAACAAATCTATCCGTAACAGGCTGCAAATATAGTCACACCTGATTAACAGGAGACTTTTATAAATGGATGTTTCTGAAACAGACTGGCTGGTATTAAAGTTCTGTTTCAGAAACGGGGGGATATCATTAGGCACTAGGGGAACTTAGATTTCAATTATGTTTTACTGAACAAAGCCTTTCAATTGGTCGCTTCGATGTATTTCAGATATATAAAAAAACAGCATTTGTTTAGGGTTCAACAGTTTTTTGTTTAAATAGGTTGCAATTATAGTTTTCTTTTATAAGTATTAGGCTTCATCAGCTCAGAAAATGATGTGGTAAAATCTTATAAAACTATAGGTTTAATGAACTTAGGCTGTTAGCAGTGTAAATGAATAAAATTAGACTGTGATCCTTCTTTGGGGGGTTGAGCTTTAAAGCAGCAAAGCATTTTTCTTTTTGAGCGGTCTCACATGCTCACTATACCATTTGCACAATCCAAAAACCAGATGTTACCTGTTTTTCATCCTGTTTTGTCACCTTTGTGTGGTTGGTTGTTTTAGAACACAACCCATTCATCTTACCTAGTGGCCTGTTTATGCATTTGGTTCTTGTTTGGAAGTTTTTATTTACATTATAAGCCCTACTATATATTTTGAAGAAAAGTTCTTTATGGTCTAGGCTGTTCCAATGTTGTTCATTTTTGATACAGGATTTTTCGAGTGGGCTTTGCGTCAATGATGATTTCTGTGATTTCAACATACAGCAAAAGTAGTAGCTTTTTCTACAGATAGACCTAATGTTTGTAGCAGTCTGGATAATAGTTTGATTCTGTGTTAGTGCAGCCGATCAGTGCGGCACTACTTAGAACTATGGGGTGAATGAGGGATTTGTTTAAAAAAAAAAAGGACAAATGCATAAGAAATTAATGTCAAATTAGATACAATTATGGATAACGCAAACAGAAAAAGCGAATTAGTTGCGAGATGTTCTTTTAGGCTTTGTTGACCAGGTGAGAGACCAGCAGCCAACCAGACCAGGATCTCTCAGGTCATCAGACTAAAGGAAAAGGCTGGAGCCAATGCACTCCCACTGAGGAGTCAGGATGCACCTGAGAGGACATCCAGGAGCAGCAATCCAGAGCAGGTGCAGAACAGCGACGAGCAGACCACACAACCTACTTGAACCCTCTGCTGAGAGGTTTCCAACTGCAGCCCACCTGCACCATCAGGTGGCAGGGCGGCTTGAAGCGCAGAGCTGCCCAGCTGGGGCAGCAGGGCTCGAAGGAAAATAAGCTGAGACCCTTGCCAAAAGGGGCAGAACAATTCTCTGGTCAGTGTAAAGAGTCCTGAGAGTTGTCAAACTCTGGGCTACTGAAAAGATACACTGTTAGCGGCATATAGGTGATGTGCTCACCTTAGGTCATAGAAGAGCGAGCCGGAAAAGCACAATTACCGGCCAGAACAAGATGACTTGACTGCTGATCCGAAAAGTTCCAGAGAAGGACTCAAAATTGATATGATTCTATAAGTGTGATGCCTGACGTTTCCCTTATATATGATGACCTCTTATTATTATAAGAGGTCAAAAGAGGTAGATGAAGAGATAAAAGTTCTGTAAATATTGAGAGTACATTTATTTTGTTGTATGACGGTTTAATTCTGTAGTGCATGTGGCAACACTTTGAAACAGTGAACAATCAAGAAGAATGTAGTACATCCATTATGTGAAGAAGCTTTGACCATTATTCTGTGAACAAAGATCTATGTGGGAGGTGTTTCCTGCAACTCGTGTTTCAATGAAAACTCTATGCTGACGTAGAACTGTGCTCAGTTAAGAGAACTGAGTCCAGCGAATGACGTCTCGCTGTTAAAATCTCCAATTGTTGTTTATTGTTCTTATTGCTCCTTTTTACAGAAATGAACGAGCACGCTGGAAGGTGAAATAAGAGCCCGAGAGAACCCAGGGGTCATAAAATTAAATGGGTGTCTGTTCCTTTAAGAGAGGCTTTAAATTAGAGTAAAAACACCTTTCCAACACTACCAATTCATAATACAAAGCAGAAGTGAAGAAAAAAAAGTAATGTTTCATTAAACCATTTGCTGAGTTAGAAATCAATACCCTTTGGAGAATAGTTTCTATTATATGGATTGTGACCGCAATGATTGATCTAATGTAGTATTTTGACATACTAAGAAGGCAGTTTCAAAAACGACTTAAAAGATTAGTTTTGGTGTTTAAACTATCTGTTTTAAATCTATATTTTGAATACCATTGAATACCAAGGCGGGCCCACGCGGTTCGCTCTAGCATGTAGCCTACAGCTTACTTATGTGGAGCTGCTTAAAGTTGCTCTGGTTCATTTATTAAACACCAAACAAAGAAAAGAAAAACTCCTGTCAGATTGAGTTATTCGGGTTGTAGGATATAAAACGACTTTCCATGGGAAACCTCAAAAATCACAGTTTAAACCTCCCGGCCAAACGGCCTGTTAGAACCCAAACAATAAATGAAATCTTACACAAGGTTACGAATCACAGTGAAAACAAACAACCCTTCAATCTTGTTTATCCTAAACTAATCTTGCCTCTGCCCAGACAGACCTTATTGAACAATTAAAGTTCTCCAGATTGCTCTGTTGATGATGAGGAAAGCTCAAACAACGTTAGCCCGCAGGCTAACAATAGCTGTGGTCGGTTAGTAATGGGAGGCCTTATGACTGTTGGGGCACAGGTGGCAGCCTTTAGCTGGGGCGTTGGGTTGTCCTCTCCGGCTTGGCTAAACAGCGATCAGCTCCAACCTTCCTTCACTGACACAATACATTTTCCACAGGTTTCCAGCACAGCATTCATCCCACATAGGCTTTGTCAAGGTGGGTGGAAATGGCTTCCGTCTGGACGCATTATGCGGCTCTGCGGCTCTGCGGCATGCAGTAGCTTTTTAGTGGCTGCCTTCCTCACGACAGCGTATGTAATTCAGAAAGCTTCTGCAGGTCTCAGGGGAGAACAGTGGGGTTTGTCTCATCTCTGGTTTGCGATTCACCTGATTGATCTGCAGTCTTTGTCTTCCTTGGAGTGAGTGTCTCCCAGAAACTCGCGTCCTTTCCCCTCGCCGGCGAAGGAAGGATTTTCTGGGGCCTCTCCTAGCACAAGCCTGGCCCAAAGGCTAAGCGGAAGAGAACGTGGGCCGGCAGAGAAAGCCCTTATAAAAGCTCTGGTTCTCTTCTTCTCCTGTTGGAGCTAGAATGTGGATTAGCACCACCCAATGGCTGTGTGTGTCCTAACAGAACCTACCTTGATTCAGGAGGAACAATATGGTTTTCATCCTGGCCATGGAACACTGGACCAGCTCTACACCCTCAGCAGGGTCCTGGAGGGTGCATGATAGTTTGCCCAACCGGTCTACATGTGTTTTGTGGACTTGGAGAAGGCGTTCGACCGTGTCCCTCGGGGAGTCCCGTGGGGAGTACTCCAGGAGTATGGGGTACTGGGCCCCTTGATACAGGCTGTTAGGTCCCTGTACAACCTGTGTCATTGTTCGGTTCGCACTGCCGGCAGTGAGTCGGACTCATTTCTAGTGAGAGTTGGACTCCGCCAAGATTGCCCTTTGTCTGTTTATAACTTTTATGGACATGATTTCTAGGCACAACCAAGGTGATCCGTTTCGGTGGCCTCAGGATTGGGTTTCTGCTTTTTGCAGATGATGTTGTCCTGTTAGCTTCATCTGATTTACAGCTTTTGCTGGAGTGTTTCACAGCCGAGTGTGAAGTGGCTGGGATGAAAATCAGCACCTCCAAATCCGAGACCATGGTCTTGAGCCGGAAAGGGTTAGAGTGCCTTCTCCGGGTCGCGGATGATGTCCTTCACCAAGTGGAGGAGTGTAAGTATCAGGGGGTGTTGTTCATGAATAAGAAGAGGGAGATTGATAGGCGTATTGGTAGGGCATCTGCAGTGATCCAGGTGTTGTACCAGTCTGTCGTGGTGAAGAGAGAGCTGGGCTGAAAGGCGAGGCTTTCGATTTACTGGTTGATCTATGTTCGTAGATCGTACCCTCATCTATGATCACAAACTCTGGGTGGTGACCAAAAGAATGAGCTCACGGATACAGGTGGCTGAAATGAGTGTCCTCTGCATGGTGTCTGGGCTCTCTCTTACAGATAGGGCGAGAAGCTCAGTCATCCGGGGTGAGGGGACGGCTCAGAGTAGAGCTGCTGCTCCTCCGCATCGAGAGAAGTCAATTGAGGTGGCTCGGGCATCTTGCCAGGATGCCTCCTGGATGCCTCCCTGGTGAGATGTTCCAAGCACGTCCTACCGGGAGGAGGCCCAGGGGAGGACTCAGGACACGTTGGAGGGACTATGTTTCTCAGCTGGCCTGGGAACACCTTGGGATTCCTCCTGAGGAGATGGCCCAAGTGGCTGGGGAGAGGGAAGTCTGGGTGTCTCTGCTTAAACTGCTGCCCCCTTGACCTTACCCTGGATAACTATTTTACTTTGGAGTTTTTAGCACTCCTCAGATTTTATGTGTCACCAAGTATAGGCCTCCTAAAAAGAGTGCACTTTTTGTTCAAGAATTTTTCAAGGGTTTTTATCACTTCTGCACAACTCCTTCAAAAGGATAATTTTTGCTGGTGATTTTAATCTACACATGGATAACCTTTTAGACCCTTTATCAACAGATTTTTTAAATATTCTGATTTATATGGATTTTAGCCAACAAGTCATGCAGCCGACTCACAACAGAGGAGACACCCTGTACTTGGTCATCACATATGGCCTGTCCATGAGTGTGTCCTCTGTTGTCGACTTGGCTGTCTCTGACCAGTACTGTGTGTTTTTTAACATCAACAGTTTTATCCAGCAGGAGACCTCTGTGAGAACTGTCAGGAAGCGACATCTAACCCCTGAAATGGCTCCAGGTTTTCTTGAAGTTTTAGAAAAGATCCCTCTTATAGTTTTACCTGCCCCCTGTGTTTCATTCGTGTATGATTTTAACAGTAGGCTTCAGTCCGCTCTTGACCTGCTTGCTCCACTTAAATTTCAAAGTTTACACTCTAAAGCTCCACTGCCGTGGAGAAATAAAATCTCAGAAAAATAAAGAGAAATTGTAGGGCGGCAGAGAGAAAATGAAGGAAAAGTAAAAAGTACACAGATCTTCTCAAATTATAAAATAACGCAGTAAGAAATTCAAGAAAACGAATACTTTCCCAAAATCCTCTCAGAACACCTTTTTCCACCATTGACAAACTTTTTAATAGTGCTACTACTGCATTTTCTAAAAAGAAAAACTTAAACGCTCTTTGTGAGGAGTTTGCAGACCACTTCAGAGGGAAGGTAGACAACATCAGATGTAATATTTTATCTTCTCAAAGTAACATGGCTTTAGACAAATCTGGACAGTTTTGTCCTGGTGAAGGCTGGGACTCTTGATAAAGTTTTCTCCTTAGTGAGGCCCACTACATGTGTTTTGGACCCGATTCCCACTTCCTATTTTATGCAATTTTATGAATCTTTTAGGGATGAGATTTTAACCATTATGAATTGCTCCCTTCAGACGGGGGTCTTTCTTGCCGTCTTTAAACAGGGAGTAGTGAGGCCCCTGTTGAAGAAGAGCAATTTAGATTTGAATGACTTTACCAATTTTAGACCAGTATCTAACTTACCATTTTTAAGCAAAACTTTAGAAAAGCTTCTTTTAATTAAATTAATGAACACAATGTCCTGGAGAAATGTCAATCTGGTTTTAGGGTGAACCACAGCACTGAGACGGCCCTCTTGAAGATTTTAAATAATTTTAGATTAAACTATGATGCACAGAAGGTGACAGTGTTGGTTCTAGTACACTTAGGGACCTCCGGGACATTCGGCACATATTGAATGGGATGTTTAGGGCGGCGCGACCACTTTTTTCGAAAAATCGCCCCAAACAGCCCGGGGCTCCTCCGGAAATTAGCCGGGCCCCGGCCCTCCGCCTTACCTGGTTTTCGGATTTTTCGGGCCCTCAGGGACCGCGGGGGGAATTTTCGAAGTCGTCGTCAAACGTATGCCAAAGGGCTGATGTGACCGAAAGCGCCGCCGGGTGGCACATTTTGTTCCCCAAAGGGCGGAAATGTATCCCAAAAGTCCCAAAACGGAAAACGGAACACTTCGGATATCAAAACCGCCCTTTGGCATACGGTGTAATGGGAAATGTCCGGAGCGTACCCCAAAGCGCCGCCCCAAATGGCCGAAACGTCCCCCGAATGGCCCAGAATGGCCCGCGGGACACTTTGGATGGCCCTTTCCCATTACGACGTATGCCAAAGGGCGGGATTGATATCCGAAGTGTCCCGCGTATCCCGAACGACGCCCTAACGGAAAGAGCGTCCTAAAGGAAAGGGTAATACCCCAAAGGGATAGAACCGTAAAAGTTGCCTTTAGCATGGGTAAATGGTGTCAGAAAATACCCCAGGGTACCAGACTTCCAGGGTGGTGTCCACTGTGGTTTTTAGCCCAGAAGTGGGACCTCATACCTGGGAAAATGTCATTAATTCACCTCCACTTAACCAGAGCACTGAGACGGCCCTCTTGAAGATTTTAAATAATTTTAGATTAAACTATGCTGCACAGAAGGTGACAGTGTTGGTTCTAGTACACTTAGGGACCTCCAGGACATTCGGCACATATTGAATGGGATGTTTAGGGCGGCGCGACCACTTTTTTCGAAAAATCGCCCCAAACGGCCCGGGGCTCCTACGGAAATTAGCCGGGCCCCGGCCCTCCGCCCTACCCAGTTTTCGGATTTTTTGGGCCCTCAGGGACCGCGGGGGGAATTTTCAAAGTCGCCGTCAAACGTATGCCAAAGGGCTGATGTGACCTGCTCCAGGGGGGAGCACAGTGGTTTTTAACCCAGAAATGGGACCTCATACCTGGGTAAATGTCATAAATTCACCTCCACTTAACCAAAGATCCAGAGAGGGACCACAGTGATATTTTACCCCAGAAACAGGACCTTCGGCCAAGGACAATTGGCATCAATATCCTGGAGGGTCATTAGTAGATTCATTTAACCAGGCTGGAGGCCTCTGCTCTGGGGTGAAACCACTGCTAAGTCCTTTATATGGAGGGTCATTAGTGGCTTTATTTACCCAGGCTGGAGGAGACTTATCTGGGCTAGAACCACATGTGGTGGTCACTCGATCACATTTTGCTGTGCTGAACCACATATGATCCATTGCGTGCAGAATCTGACCTTTTGACCTTACATATCACATTAATTCCCAAAATAAGGGAATTTAGTGACAATTGGAATGAACATCTATTCAGAAGAATTGATGCCAAATGTCCCGGGGGCCAGGGACATTTGGAATTAGTTTCTTTGAATGGGAGCGTATTCCCAACGTCCATGAAATCCCTAATTTGCCAGGGACAATTCCAAACGTCTCTGAAATCCCTAATTTGCCAGGGACAATCTGCATACATTTCCTAGAATGGGAGCGTATTCCAAACGTCCCTGAAATCCCTAATTTGCCAGGGACAATCGGCATACATCTCCTAGAATGGGAGCGTATGCCAAACGTCCCTGAAATCCCTAATTTGCCAGGGACAATCGGCATACATTTCCTAGAATGGGACCACACTAGTGTTTGACTGGGCCATTTGGGGGACCTCCAGGTTAGGCCAAATGTCTGAGGGTTTACCCCAATACAATAGCTTCTGGCCTGGGTTACATCTTGTCAAAAATACCCCTCCAGAGATCCAGGGGGGAGCACAGTGGTTTGTAGCCCAGAAATGGGGCCTCAAACCAGGGTGTATGTTGTCCAAAATGCCCCTGTAGGAACCAGACATCCAGGGGGGACCACAGTGGATTTTTGTCCCGAAATGTGACCTCAAACCAGGGTGTATGTTGTCCAAAATGCCCCTGTAGGAACCAGGCATCCAGGGGGGACCACAGTGGATTTTTGTCCCGAAATGTGACCTCAAACCAGGGTGTATGTTGTCCAAAATGCCCCTGTAGGAACCAGGCATCCAGGGGGGACCACAGTGGATTTTTGTCCCGAAATGTGACCTTAGAGCTGGGTGTATGTTGTCCAAAATGCCCCTGTAGGAACCAGAAATCCAGGGGGGACCACAGTGGATTTTAGTCCCGAAATGTGACCTCAGAGCTGGGTAAATATAAAATCTAAATGGGGGCTTTATTTACCCAGGCTGGAGGAGACTTATTTGGGCTAGAACCACATGTGGTGGTCACTCGATCACATTTTGCTGTGCTGAACGACATATGATCCATTGTGTGCAGAATCTGGCCTTTTGAACTTACATATCACATTAATTCCCAAAATAAGGGAATTTAGTGACATTTGGAATGAACATCTATTCAGAAGAATTGATGCCAAATGTCCCGGGGGCCAGGGACATTTGGAATTAGTTTCTTTGAATGGGAGCGTATTCCAAACGTCCCTGAAATCCCTAATTTGCCAGGGACAATTGGTATACATTTCCTAGAATGGGACCACACTAGTGTTTGACTGGGCCATTTGGGGGACCTCCATGTTAGGCCAAATGTCTGAGGGTTTACCCCAATACAGTAGCTTCTGGCCTGGGTTACATCTTGTCAAAAATACCCCTCCAGAGATCCAGGGGGGAGCACAGTGGTTTGTAGCCCAGAAATGCAACCTCAAATCCGGGTGAATGTTGTCATAAATGCCCGTGTAGGAACCAGACATCCAGGGAGGGACCTCAGTGGCTTTTAGCCCCGAAATGTGACCTCAAACCAGGGTGTATGTTGTCCAAAATCCCCCTGTAGGAACCAGACATCCAGGGGGGACCACAGTGGATTTTATTCTCGAAATGTGACCTCAGAGCTGGGTAAATGTAAAATCTAAATAGGGGCTTAATTTACCCAGGCTGGAGGAGACTTATCTGGGCTAGAACCAAATGTGGTGCTCACTCTATCACATTTTGTCTTCCTTCCATCCAAGGAAACTCATGCAAAATGTCCCAGGCCAAATAAGGGACTTTGGGGACATTTAGAATGAGGCCCCATCCAAGGAAACTCATGCCAAAAGTCCCAGGCCAAATAAAGGACTTTAGGGATGTTTGGAAGGCGCTCCCATTCCAGGAAATGTATTCTGATTGTCCTAGCAAAATAAGGGACTTAGGGGACATCTAGAATGAGGCCCCATCCAAGGAAACTCATGCAAAAAGTCACAGGCCAAATAAGGGAGTTAAGGGACATTTAGAATGAGGCCCCATCCAAGGAAACTCATGCCAAATGTCCCTGGCTTTACCGACAGGACAGTAACTTCTGGCCTGGCTACATACCTTATAAAATCCCCTCAATCCATCCTAATACTCCACAGGTCAAAAGGGGATCAAAGTACTCCAAATGGAACCATTGGGTGATATCCAGGTTAGGCCAACTGTCCCTGGCTTAACCCCAGAAAAGTAGCCTCTAGCCTGGGTAAGTCTTCTCCATAATCCCCTCATCCATCCCAGTATACCACAGGACAAAAGGGAAATACAAGTCCTCAAAACGGGACATAGGGAGAACATCCAGTGTAGCACAAATGTCCCTGGCTTACCCCCAGGAATATAGCCTCTGGCCTGGGTAAGCCACTGCCAGGAGGAAACACACTTGTAATTTAGTTTAAAATCATCATATACAATAATATAAAATAATAATAATTATAATAATCTTGTATCAGAATTAAGGGAGCTGGTGCCTCTGGTAAGGCAGCTCGTGCATCTGGTAAGGCAACTCGTGCATCTGGTAAGGCAGTACCCTAACTAAAGTGCACTGTTCTGGGATAACTCGGGGACAATTGGCCAACATTTTATCCCTAATTTTGTCCCCCGAATGTCCCGTAGACAAAACTTCGCATTTTTTGTGGAGATTTGAGGGACGCATCTTATATTTACCCCGGCTGCAAGTTTCACCCATGGTAAAAGCACTGGCTGTCCCCTGGATATGGAGGGTACTTAGTGGCTTCACTTACCCAGGTTTGAGGCCTCTAATCTGGGGTGAAACCACTGGCTGTCCCCTAGATATGGAGGGTACATTTTGACTTCACCTACCCAGGTTTGAAGCCTCCATCCTGGGCTAAAAATCCCTGCATGGCCCCTGGATATGGAGGGTACTTTTTGGCTTCACCTACCCAGGTTGGAGGCCTCTATCCTGGGCAAAAAAATCACTGCATGGTCCTGGGTTTGGAGGGCCATTAGTGGCTCTATTTAAACAGCCTGGAGGCCTCTGTTCTTGGCTGAAAACACTGTCTGGTCCCTGGATGTGGAGGGCCATTAGTGGCTCTATTTACCGAGCCTGGAGGCCTCTATCCTGGGGTAAAACTTACTGCAGGGTGGCTTCACCTACCAAGGTTTGAGGAGACTTTTCTGGGCGAAGGGAAAGTAATCCTGATGCAGTCGACTTAAATTGGGAATGTCTGATGGCATGCCAAAATGTAGGAAATGTATGCCGATTGTCCCTGGCAAATTAGGGATTTCAGGGACTTTTGGAATACGCTCCCATTCTAGGAAATGTATTCCAATTGTCCCTGGCAAATTAGGGATTTCAGGGACTTTTGGAATACGCTCCCATTCTAGGAAATGTATTCCAATTGTCCCTGGCGATCGATGCCCATCCCCCGCTTTCTGAGAAAAATCTCAACTAATTAAGCTCATAACTCGGCCTGCGTTTGACCTAGAGAGCCGAGATTTCACATGCACGACCCTGGGATCCACACTGACAAAATACATCGAGTGAGGGCGGATCGGACCGCATTCGGGGTCGAAACCTCGAGGTTATTCCGAGTGTCCTTCTGGGACATTTGGGAAACCTCCTTCTCTTTTACCCCTCTTTTAATTTATGATGCATTTTGAACAATTTCAACACTTCTCAGTCCATGTCGGATGTGTCACGAGTCACCCCTGTCAATTAGATTTGAATCGTTGCACGTTTAGTATTTTTTATTCATTAAAAGACTCGCCAAAGTCCCTAGTTTTTGAATAAAATCACACCAAAACTTTTTGGTTCATATCTTCCCAGCCAACGGTCGTAGGTCAACGAGATTTGGAGGACACACAGCCAGCGGGTCACGGTTTTGAAATCCAGCGTCATTTTCCCAGCAAAACGTCCAGGAGAGATAATCGGTTCCCTTCAGATCTTGGACCGCGTAGGGTCTGAGAACCCATGAGGCTTAGAGGCTTCTGAGGGAAAAGTGGTCAAAATGAGGAAAAAAAATTTCGCTGGTGCTAGAGGTCTGGATTTTTAATATGACATTCTAGGGGGCGGGAGGAACCTTTCTGATGTGGTCCCGGCCTCCCAGGGTGCACGGGGGCCGAGAAACGGCCCTTCCCTTTGGAATACATTTGAATGGGAAATTTGTCCCGGCGGCAACCCCCGAACCTGCTGGTTGACACCGGCGGTAAGGGATGCTGTCAGGCTGAAGAAGGAGTCCTACCGGGTCTTTTTGGCTTGTGGGACCCCTGAAGCAGCTGATAGGTACCGACAGGCCAAGCGGGATGCTGCTCGGATGGTTGCTGAGGCAAAAACTCGGGCGTGGGAGGAGTTTGGAGAGGCCATGGAAAACGATTTCCGTACCGCTTCGAAGCGATTCTGGTCCACCATCCGGTGTTTCAGGGAGGGAAAGCGGTCTGCCACCAACACTGTTTACAGTGGGGATGGTGTGCTGCTGACCTCGACGCGGGACGTTTTGGGTCGGTGGATGGAATACTTCGAAAACCTCCTCAATCCCACCAGCACGCCTTCCAATCTGGAAGGAAGGTTTGGGGACTTGGGGTCGGTCTCTCGAATCTCTGGTGCTGAGGTTACCGAGGTCGTTAAAAAGCTCCTCTGTGGCAGGGCTCTGGGGGTGGATGAGATTCGACCGGAGTTCCTCAAGGCTCTGGATGTTGTGGGGCTGTCTTGGTTAACGCAGCTCTGCAATATTGCGTGGACATCGGGGGCAGTTCCCTTGGATTGGCAGACCGGGGTGGTGGTCCCCCTGTTTAAAAAGGGGGACCACAGAGTGTGTTCCAACTACAGGGGGATCACACTTCTGAGCCTCCCTGGTAAGGTCTATTCAGGGGTTCTGGAGAGGAGGGTCCGACGGATAGTCGAACCTCGGATCCAGAAGGAACAATGCGGTTTTTGTACTGGCCGTGGAACACTGGACCAGCTCTACACCCTCAGCAGGGTTCTGGAGGGTGCGTGGGGGTTCGCCCAACCGGTCTACATGTGTTTTGTGGACTTGGAGAAGGCGTTCGACCGTGTCCCTCGGGGGGCCCTGTGGGGGGTGCTCCGGGAGTGTGGGGTACCGGGCCCCTTGATACAGGCTGTTAGGTCCCTGTACGACCAGAGCCAGAGTTTGGTTCGCATTGCCGGCAGTAAGTCGGGCTTGTTTCCAGTGAAAGTTGGACTCCGCCAAGGTTGCCCTTTGTCACCGATCCTGTTCCTAACTTTTATGGACAGGATCTCTAGGCGCAGCGAAGGCGTTGAGGGGATCCGTTTTGGTGATCGGGTTTCTGCTTTTTGCAGATGACATGGTACTATTGGCTTCATCGGAATGTGATCTACAGCTTTCACTGGGGCGGTTCGCAGCCAAGTGTGAAGCAGCTGGAATGAGAATCAGCACCTCCAAATCCAAGGCCATGGTCTTGAGCCGGAAAAGGGTGGGGTGCCTCCTCCGGGTCAGAGATGAGGTCCTTCCCCAAGTGCAGGAGTTTAATCTGGGAGTCTTGGTCACGAATGAGGGAAAAATGGAGCGGGATATCGATAGACGGATTTGTAAGGCATCTGCAGTTATGCGGGCACTGTACCGGTCTGTCGTGGTGAAGAGAGAGCTGAGCCGAAAGGCGAAGCTCTCGATTTACCGGTCGATCTACGTTCCTACCCTCATCTATGGTCACGAACTCTGGGTGGTGACCGAAAGAACGAGATCATGGATACAAGCGGCTGAAATGAGTTTCCTCCGCAGAGTTTCTGGGGTCTCCCTTAGAGATAGGGTGAGATGCTCAGTCATCCGGAGGGGGCTCAGAGTAGAGCCGCTACTTCTCCACATCGAGAGGAGTCAGTTGAGGTGGCTCGTGCATCTGGTCAGGATGCCTCCTGGACACCTCCCTGGTGAGGTGTTTCAGGCACGTCTCACCGGGAGGAGGCCCAGGGGAAGGCCCAGGACACGCTGAAGGGACTATGTTTCTCGGCTGGCCTGGGAGCGCCTTGGGGTTCCTCCCGAGGAGCTGGAACAAGTGGCTGGGGAGAGGGAAGTCTGGGTCTCTTTGCTTAGGCTGCTGCCCCCGCGACCCGACCCCGGATAAGCGGAAGAAAATTGATGGATGGATGGATGGATGGATGGATGGATGGATGGATGGATGGATGGATGGATGGATGGATGGATGGATGGATGGATGGATGGGAAATTTCCCCTCCAAAAACGAATGGGAGTATATACCTAAAAGTCCCAGGTTCAAAACGTTGTATTTCAAACATTTAGTATCCTGCGATGTTGAAAACCGGACAGTCGCCTTCGGAGCGACCTCTTCTCCTTCCATTTGGAAGCACGCGTCTCTAAACGTCTCGGAATCCAAACTTATCACAGGGGCCGCGTAGACGCTCGGGGGCGACGGAATAACGTTCAGCGCTTTTCCCCTGTGCCGCATATCCGGATTTCATAAGAATACGGCACCGTTAACCATTCGCTTATTGAAAAAAGCACTCGTTGACCCTAAAGGGTCAGGACATTTGGAATACCATTTCTATAATAGCAATCTATTCCGAATGTCTCAAAACTAAGTTTCACAAAGGACATTTGGGGTACATTCATCAAAATGGCCAAGTATTCCATTTGTCCCAAAGTCAGGGTAAAATGGGACATTTGGGAAAAACGCCCATTCGAAAAAAACGTATTCCAAATGTCCTTGGGACAAATGGGAAACCGTCGGGACATCGAGCACATAAGGCGCGATGTACCCCTTATGTCCCCTGTGTTCCCCAATTGTCCAGTTCAGTCTGAACCTCAAACATGCACCCCATCCCCCACTCCAACTGCTGTAACTGGGACAAAGGTCAAGCTCGTTAAGGCTCGTATTTCGGCTTCCGCTCGACATCGACGTAGAAACCTGCGATTTTCACTGCCGGATCCCAGCCTCGAGACAGGCGGGGACACCCCGGTCGCACGTCAATCCGACTACTTTTAGGGTCAAAGGTCAGGGTGTTATCCCGAATGTCCGGGGGACATTTGGGAACACACCGACTTCGATGACGTTGGGATTTTACGACCGACCGTGGGTCCTGCGACCGTCTTCTTCGCAGGGCGCGCGGCCGGGGAAGGTCTGTGCCGGAACACGTCGACCTCCTGACCGTACGTGGCCCGTGAAAAAATACGGCCTGCTTTTGAGACGGGGGCCGCGTGGCGTGACCGACGGGGTCCGTCTGAGAAGCTTCAGATAGAAATTCGGGTCAAAGCAGCAACTTTTTCCCAAAGTGTGTCACAGAGACATAAGATTTCGGCACGTCGCGCAGGACATCGGGAGGCTCCTCCCCGCACAGTTGGGGATCCCCAGCTCGACGGGCGTCCGAAACCCGGTCCCTGGCCCTCGGCGCGGCCACGAACCCCTTGGGGGTACACCCGGATGCGCCCAGAGAACCAGGAAACCGATAACAGGTACCACAGGCCCAGATCCCACGAAAAAAAAAGCGGCCGTCCCAAATGTCCCAGGAAACGTATACCCAAACGGCCAGCGTCGGCTACCTGGGGCCCCTGTGGGCCTGGCCCTGGGACCGGTTGGGCGTGTCCCCAAACATCCCGGGACGAGCCCATCTCACCAGGTCAACGCGTGCCGAAAACGCTCGCGAAACGACCCAGGAGACCCCGAAGGGTCGGGCGAAACAGCCCAAAACCCAAGGGATGGAGCGGCAGGTAGACGGTTTCCCAAACGTCCCAGGTGTTTCCCAAAGGGTTTAACATGAGACCACACATGGTTTACATCCTATCTCACAGACAGGACTTTTATTGTAAGCTTAGATACCTGTTCCTCTAAGATCCACAGGACTACATGTGGTGTGCCCCAGGGTTGAATTTTAGTGTGCTTTTTAACCTCTATATGCTCCCTCTTGGCAGTGTCATCAGAAGACATGGAGTTAAGTTTCACAGTTATGCTGATGATACACAATTATACATCTCCATGTTTCCCGATGACACACGGCCAATGGATGCACTTTTTAACTGCATATTAGACATCAAATCCTGGATGACAGAAAACTTTCTCCAGCTCAACCAGGACAAAACAGAAGTTTTTTGTCATTGGTCCTGAGGCTCAGAGAGATAAACTTTTACCACAACCACAATTACTGTCTTTTAATCCTTTTTTACAAGTGAAGAACATAGGCGTGATTTTTGACTGTGAGCTGACTTTCATCCCTTAAATTAAAAGTATCACTAAAACAGGTTTTTATCATCTAAAGAACATTGCCAGAGTCCCCATTCTCTCTCAGGCCAACACAGAGACACTGATGCTTTTATGTCCAGTAGGGTTGATTACTGTAATGCTCTGCTTTCTGATCTTCCCAAAAAGAGTATCTCAGGTTTACAACTACTACAAAGTTCGGCAGCACGTGTCCTGACAAAGACCAGAACACATTACACCTGTCTTAGATTCATTGCATTGGTTCTCCATTTTAGGACTGATTTTAAGGTTATTTTAATGGTTTTTAAGTGTCTTGCCTTCTTATCTCTCTGAACTGCTTTTACCATATGAACCTTCGCAGTCTTTGCGCTCCTCTGGCAGCCGTCTCCTTGTCACCCCGAAACTTAGGATACACACTTACGGTGAGGCATTTTTCCAGTTTTATGGCCCTCGCCTCTGGAACAGGCTGCCAGAGGACCTCAGGGACGTGGAGAACGTTCATGTTTTTAAGAGCAGGCCCAAGACTCACCTTTTTAGCTTACCTTTTAACTGATTATTATTTATTATTGTCTGTTTAATTGCTGTGCATGTTTTATATTATTAATTTTTTTCAGGGTATTACTATTTATTCTTATCACATGTATTTACTGCTTCTTTTTATATGTTATCTAATTCCCTGTTCCAGTGTTTCCTCTGTGGGAGCCCTCTTCCCTGGGAGCGGTGATCGGCTGTAGCTGCCTGGGTGCTTTCCAGGTGGAGCTTGGGTGGAGGTGGGGGTCTTGGCCTTGTCTCCACGTGGCGCCCTGTGTCGGTGCCTCGGCTGCTGTTGTTGATCTACCGCTGCAGATGGCTCCTCTGATGGCGTTTACTTGCATGGTTCATCTGCACTCGGCCCAATGTCCTTTTTTACTGTTGCTTTTAACTTTGTGTGTGCTTGGGAGTTGGGTTGGGGGGAAGGGGGTATAACTGACCACGCTTTTAAATCTGTGGGTGAGGGATGGGAATATGATTTATGTGGGGTAATTTTTTTCTGTAAAGCACTTCGTGATGCAATTTCTTGTATGAAAAACTCTCTATAAATAAAGTTTCATTTGATTTAATTTGAACTGTGTATCATCAGCATAATTGTGAAAGTTACCTCTATGTCTTCTGATGAGACTGCCAAGAGGGAGCATATACAAATGAAAAAGCACTGGGCCTAAAATAGAACTCTGGGGCACACCACATGTGATGTTGTGTACCTTAGAGGAGCAGGTATCTAGACTTGCCATCAAAGTCCTGTCTGAGAGATGTGAACCATTTGTGAACACCACCAGAGAGGCCAATCTGTTTTAAACTGGTTAGAAGAATAGTGTGGTCCACTGTATAAAAGGTTAAGTGGAATTAAAACAATCTTTTATAAAACTTTGCTTAAAAAACATAAGTTAGATACCAGTCAGAAATTGTTAAAATCATTAAAATCTAAATTGCTCTTCTTCAACAGGGGCCTCACTACAGCCCCTTTAAAGGCAGCAGGAAAAAACCCAGTCTGAAAGGAGCAATTCATCACGGTTAAAATATCTCTAAAAGATCCGTAAAATGGCTTAAAAAACAAGGTTGGAATCGGGTCCAAAACACATGTGGTGGGCCTCACTGAGGAGAAAACTTTATCAAGAGTCCCAGCTTCTACCAGGAAAAAACTGTTCAGCTTTTCCTCTGGTAGACAGATTTGTCTAAAACCATGTTAGATTGAGAGGATAAAATATTACTTCTGATGGTGTCTACCTTCCCTCTTTAGCCCCTATACCCAGGTCGGACGACTGATTTGTCTATAGTGGAAAACAGAATTTGGGGATTTTTTTTAAGTTCTGAGATGATTCTGGAAAAGTATCCATTTCTGGAATTTCTTACAGCGTTATTGTATGCTTTGAAACAAACAATGTCAGACTCGGTAATCTTTTCTGGTCCCCTGCCTGATCGGACCAGTGACGACATGTTTAGCCGCATGCTGTCATTCCATCAATGGTTGTCTAGGTGGTGTCCCGCAAACGATGTGGGCTACATTGATAACTGGAGAACTTTTTGGGGAAAACCTGGTCTGATCCGGAGAGACGGCATCCATCCCACTTTGGATGGAGCAGCTCTTCTTTCTAGGAATATGGCCGAATTTATTAATCCTCCAAAACACTGACAACCCAGGGTCCAGACCAGGAAGCAGAGTCATAGTTTAACCCACCTCTCTGCTGCTTCTGTACTGTTACCCACCCATTACCCTATAGAAACAGTGTCTTGCCCACGGCCAAAATTAAATGGATTAAAAGTTAAGCCAACAAAAGCAAATTATGGAAATCTCATAAAAATAAATACAACTTTGACTGAAAATAAATCTATTAAATGTGGTTTATTAAACATAAGATCTCTCTCCTCAAAGACTTTGTTAGTAAATGACTTGATTTGTGATAATCACATTGATTTTCTTTTGTCTCACAGAAACCTGGTTGCAGCAGGAGGATTATGTCAGTATAAATGAGTCAACTCCTTCCAGTCATTTAAATTTTCACATTCCTAGAAATACTGGGCGAGGAGGAGGAGTTGCAGCCATTTTCCGTTCTGATTTACTAATTAGTCCCAGACCAATTGATAGCTACAGTTCTTTTGAGCATCTAACCCTTAATTTTCCTCATCCAAGTTGCAAAACATTAAGACCATTTTTGTTTGTGGTTTTGTATCGTCCACCAGGCCCTTACTCTCAATTCTTGGATCAGATCTCACATTTTTTATCTGATATAGTATTAAATACTGATAGGGTTATTATAGTGGGGGACTTCAATATTCATGTGGATACTGAAAGTGATAGCCTAAATGCAGCCTTTAATGCTATTTTAGACTCAATTGGCTTTACTCAAAAAGTACAGGGATCGACCCACTCAGGTAAACACACTTTGGACCTTGTACTGACATACGGTATTGAGTGTGAGGAAATAACAGTCCACCCACATAACCCGGTCCTGTCTGACCACTTCTTGATAACTTTTGAATTTACTTTAACTGACCATCTTAAATCTGAAAGAAAATTTCACTATAGTAGAACTTTATCAGACAATGCTGTAACAATTTTTAAAGAATCTGTACCATTCTTACTTTCCTCAGTGTCTCAGAGTAACACAGTGGATGGCAGCAATTCTATCTCTAACCCTTCAGAAATTGATGGTCTGGTTCACAGCGTTACGTCCTCATTGCGTTTGGCATTAGATAGTGTAGCCCCATTAAAAAAGAAAGTGGCTAGCCATAGGAGGCTGACTCCTTGGTTTAACGCAGAGTTGCGTACTTTAAAGCAGAATACTAGGAAGTTGGAGAGAAAATGGCGCTCTACACATCTAGAGGATTCCTATTTAACCTGGAATAACAGTCTACTGCTGTATAAAAAGACCCTTCGACAAGCTAGAACAGCATATTTTTCATCATTAATAGAGGCGAATAAAAACAATCCTAGGTTTCTTTTTAGTACAGTTGCCAAACTTACAGAGAGTCATAGCTCTGTTGAGCAAACTATTCCCCCAGCTCTTAGCAGTGATGATTTTATGAGATTCTTCATAAATAAAATAAATTTTATTAAAAATAAAATCATTGGCACCCTCCCAAACATGATTACTTCTTCCTCAGTAAATGAGTCAGTATCGGAAAGAACTGTAGAACCTCAGTATTGCTTAGGCTGTTTTGATTCAGTCGAGCTTTCAGAATTATCAAAAATATTAGCATCATCTAAACCTTCAACTTGTATTTTGGACCCAATCTCAACCAAATTATTTAAAGAAGTGTTCCGTTTGGTTCCTGGCCCCATTTTGGATATGATGAATCTATCCTTAGTAAACGGATACGTACCACAGGAATTTAAAATAGCTGTAATTAAACCTTTACTCAAGAAACCTTCCCTTGATCAAGATGACTTAGTGAATTACAGACCTATATCTAACCTTCCTTTCTTATCCAAAGTCCTTGAGAAAATTGTTGCTAATCAAGTCTGTGAACATCTAAACAGTAACGAGCTGTTTGAAGAGTTTCAGTCAGGTTTTAGAGCTCATTATAGCACTGAAACAGCACTGGTGAAGGTTACTAATGATATTCTCATGGCCTCAGATAATGGACTGGTGTCTGTTCTGGTTTTGTTAGATCTCAGTGCTGCTTTTGACACAGTCGATCATAATATTCTCTTAGAAAGGCTTGAACATGTTGCAGGGATCAAAGGAACAGCACTAGGCTGGTTTAAATCATATTTGTCTGATAGATTCCAGTTTGTTCATCTAAATGATAAATCATCTTCACTCTCAAGGGTTACTTGTGGAGTTCCACAGGGTTCTGTCCTTGGACCAATTCTTTTCACCATATATATGCTTCCAATTGGTAGAATCATTAGACAGCATGGGATAAATTTCCACAGCTATGCCGATGATACACAACTATATTTATCCATAAATCCTGATGAACCCAGTCAGTTAGGTAGATTACAGGCATGTCTGGAAGACATAAAAGCATGGATGATCCTAAACTTTTTGCTTTTAAATTCTGACAAGACAGAAGTTGCTGTCTTTGGACCAGAAGTTCTTAAACAGAAACTGATTAGTCAATCACTTCATCTGGATGGCATTAAATTGGCCCCCAGTAATAACGTAAAGAACCTCTGCATTATTTTTGACCAAGACTTGACATTTAAATCCCATATTAAACAGGTTTCTAGGATTTCTTTCTTTCACCTCCGGAATATAGCTAAAATTAGAAACATCCTGTCCAGGAGTGATGCTGAGAAACTAGTCCATGCATTTGTTACCTCAAGGCTGGACTACTGTAATTCTTTACTATCAGGAAGTCCACAAAATGCCATTAAAAGCCTTCAGTTGATCCAAAATGCGGCAGCAAGAGTTCTGATGAATATTAAAAAGAGAGATCACATTTCTCCTGTTTTAGCTTCCCTTCATTGGCTCCCTGTTAAATCCAGAATAGAATTTAAGATCCTTCTTCTTACATACAAAGCCCTTAATAATCAAGCTCCATCATACATCAGAGATCTAATTGTTCCATATGTTCCTAAAAGAGCACTTCGCTCTCAGACTGCAGGTTTACTTGTAGTTCCTAGGATCTCTAAAAGTAGAATGGGAGGCAGATCTTTTAGTTATCAGGCTCCTCTCCTGTGGAACCAGCTCCCAGCTTTAGTCCGTGAGGCAGACACTCTGTTTACTTTTAAGGCCAGGCTTAAAACTTTCCTTTTTGATAAAGCTTATAGTTAGAGTGGCTTAGGTCATCCTGAGCTATCTCTGTAGTTATGCTGCTATAGGCTTAGACTGCTGGAGGACAGACTTACCAATTTTCTTCACTCTGCTACTTCCTTTTCTCCTACGATTCTCCAGTTGTATTACAGTACATTCTGTTATTTCGACTGTTAACTTTGTTTTCTCTCAGTGTTTTTCTCCCCATCGAAGATATACCTGGTCTGGTATCCTGCTTGGCTGCAATGCCCTGTTGGACGGGGGGCATCGACTGGGATGATCCTCTCAGTAACTGAACATCCACTGTGTCCTGTTATCAACTTTTTACTTTCTGTAACATAGAAAGTTCTCTTATATCGGATCTTCTGTTCCTTCTGTGTTCTGCTCTGTCTTCTCAAACCCCCAGACGGTCGTGGCAGATGGCCGCTCCTACTGAGCCTGGTTCTGTTGGAGGTTTCTTCCTGTTAAAGGGGAGTTTTTCCTCTCCACTGTCGCTACATGCTTGCTCAGTATGAGGGATTGCTGAAGGATTGCTGTGGTTGGAAATCTGCCCAACCTCACGCCAATGACTGACGCAATATGCTGGGATTCCTTAAATAGGAAACTTTCTAACTGATTGGAATGTTTGTATAAATGTATTGAAATGACTTCTTGTTAAGTGCCTTGAGATGACATCTGTTGTGAATTGGCGCTATATAAATAAACTGAATTGAAACTGAATTGAATTGAATTGAAACGTTCTATGTATATTTAATTATTTATTGTGATTTATTTTTCCTCCATTTTCTCTCTGCCACCCTGTAGCTCCTCTTAATTTTTTAAGGTCTTTGTTCTCCATGGTGTTGTAAGTGTTGAGTGTGTGTTTACAACTTTAAAGGAGTCATGACCTGTAATTTTCACTTTTCCATGAGAAAAAATGAATGTTATGATTGCCTAACGATTATACACTGCCCGGGAAGCCGATATTTAAAAGTGAAGCGTTTGTTTACCCCTGTGTTCGTCAACCAGCCCATGTGCACGCGCACTCAAATACGTGGTTTTAATTTCTGGCCGACTTGACGTCAATTAGGCGCAGGATATACCATATATAGACATCGCAGACCTTTTTTTATTTTTTTTACTTTGCTTATTTTTTTATTCTGTAGATTTTTAATAGAATGCAAAGATTCATTACCTGGAAACAAGTCCAAACACTGTATCTGATATGGCATAAAGAGTCAGAAAGAGAAGAGACTGCCAGACAGGATCATTACCAGTATTAGAATGTAAACTTTTACAGAAAAAGATGATGCAATGCCACATGAAGGCATCCATATTTACTGGTCAGAAAGTGTGACAGTGAATAAACGACAAAACACTCCCCACAAAAACATCTGCCAAAGTGTCACAGAAATATACACTGAAGACAAAAAAAAAATTCATCCTTTTCCTCATCTGTGTGGCTTCACCTTCACTTTTCTAAAAGACAGGAATTTACACCTTTTAATATAATCTCACGTTTCATTAGGGAAGCATTTATTGAATAGAAAAACTGAGCATTTTACCCCCAAAAAACAACAGTTCCATTCTAGTGAAGGACAAAGCTGGAATTGGGATATGACCTCACATTTGAAGAACATGATTGGACACATCCTTTAATATCATTCACACAGGAAATTTGCTGACAAGATAACATAGCAACTGTGCAGATTGCTCTAGCTTGTAGGGGCTGATTAGGAAATAGAGGATAAATGGAACATAATTATATCATGAAATTTTTAAGCATCACTGAAGGAGCAAGCTGGAAAAGGTGCAAGCAAGAAAAGAAATTATAAAAATTATGCTCGAGTGGGAGAGAAGCCAGACAGAAGGGATAAAATGTCTAAAAGGAGGAAGAGGGAGTCCATTTCTGTCGTTTAGGTTAATCTTCTCGTCAATAGAAATCGCAGACCTACCTTTGCTGCAGGAAGCCCACTCTCCCCCTCGCTCCTCTCGACCCTCATATTCAGTCGAGCGCCACCATTACTGAATTCTAGTGATGTGAATTCCAGCTCTTTTTGGAGAGCCAGTTCTTTTGGCTTGGCTCACCATAAAGAGCAAGCTCTTTTGGCTCCTCAGATTCTCTGTTGCTTAAAGTGTGTTTATTACCAAAATTAATGCAAAACGATGTCTACCAAATGTACCAAAACAAGCAAGGGGGAATGTAAAAAAAAAAAGAAACGGCTCCCAATTACGAGTCGGTTCCCATCGTTCACTAAAAAGAGTTAGCTCTTAGAGCAGGTTCATCACCGATTCGAAGTACGAACTCGACCGTGAAAGATGCAGAAAGTTTCTTCACGCAATGATGAATGAAGAAGACATATTCGTGTCAGCCTTTTATTTTAATCAGCTAAATCAGCTAAAACCATTTCTACCAGAAACGTAGTGCACACGTGAGTTCCTCTGTTGTTGACTGCCAGAATCAACATGGAAATATTTTTTCTATTTTTTTATGCTGGAATCCTTTACAAATTTGGGACAATATCAGGCGAAGTTGGCATCGAAGCTCCGTTTGGAAAAAGGGGCCATTCCAACAATCAGAGACTTGCCTGCAATTGAAACGGTAAGGCTGTGTTTTTATTGCTCTGCTGTGTGTAACAAACAGCAGCTAACTGCTAATGTGGCTATTGTATGCTAGCGGGAGTAGTAGATATAGGTTAGATATGCTGAAGCGTTACCTGCGGTGTCAACCCCCCTCCTTCCTGCCACCAATCAACGCGCCCCTCATTTGCATTATTACAATGCCTGTCCACGACAACCAAAGTATCGCATCAGATCTTGCGAGACAATAATGCCTTCAGAAATAGGGGTCAGAGGAGCTCTGTGTTTATTTTTTTCCCTTTTTTTTCAACTTTTCTTTTTTAGAAGCGCCTGAAAGACTATAATAGAGCATGGGTATCCAAGATAATACTAGGTTATGACTCCTTTAAATGGAGCCAGCAGGTCAAGAGCGGATTGAAGCCTCTTTTGAAAAACTTCCAGAAAACCTGCAGCCACTTCAGGGGTTAGATGACGTTTCCTGACAGTTCTCACAGAGGTCTCCCACTGGATAAAAGTGGTGATATTAAAACACACAGCAGTGGTCAGAGACAGCCAAGTCAACAACACTGGACACACTGGTGGACAGGCCATACATGATGACCATGTCCAGGGTGCGTCCTCTGTTGTAAGTCGGCTGCACGACATGTTGACCAAAATCCATATAATTGCAAATATTTAAAAATTCTGTTGATAAAGGATCTAAAATGTTATCTATATGTAGATTAAAATCACCAGCTAAAATTATTCTTTCATAAGAGTTGTGCAAAATTGATAAAAACTTCAATAAAAAGTGCACTCTTTTTAGAAGGCCTAAAAACTGTGACACATAAAATCTGAGGAGTGCTAAAAACAATTGCATTATATTCAAAAGTAAAATAGTTATCAAATAAAACAGGTTTGGCGCAACGTGTTGATGATTTTATAAAAGCAGTTCCGCCTCCCTTTTTGCTACTCCTCGTTGAATAAGTGAAGTTAAAATTTGGTGGGGAGGGCGCTGTAAAAACAACAGGGGCATCTGCACTCAGCCATGTTCCTGTTAAAAACAAACAATGAAGATTATGGTCTAAAATCAGATAACTTATAATAAAAGTTTTGTTCAGCAGAGAGAAAACAAATTTTTACAATAGTCTAAACGTGAAGACACAAAAGCATGAATGATGAGCTGCAAATCATTTCGTGAGACCATATTCCTAAATTCAGAGATTTTCCTGGCTGTATTTCCCAGCAGTTTCTTGTCAGATGCTTATAGTGCTGCATTATTGACATGTCTCTGTCAAAGATAACTCCCAAGTTTCTAAGACTTGGCTTCACAGACTGGCCTAAGTCACCCAGGTACTGTTTAATCCCTGGAATTGAATCATCAGGGACAATAACCACTGTTTCAGTTTTGCCTGCTTTTAGCTGCAGAGAGTTTTTGCTTACCGATTGTTTTATTTCCACTAGACAATGGAGCGAGGAGTTTACCTTCTGGATCTCACACGGCTTAAAAGAGCAGAAAAGCTGAATATCATCAGCAAATAGGTGGAAATAACATCACTGAACCTTTGGATGATCTTTCAAAGGAATCAAATACAGCACAAAAAAAGACAGGACCCAAAACGGAACTTTGAGGCACTCCACACAATAAATCCGCAGATTCAGACCTTGGTTAGCTGTAACACTGAAGCCACACCCCGATAAATATGAGAAGAACTTCTGTAGAACTGACCCTGACAGTCCTACTTGATCCCTTAGTCTTCTCAGCAGGACCTGATGATCAACAGAATCGAAGGCAGAGAACAGATCCAAGAGAACTGGAACAGTGCGTTTTCCAGATTAAGCAGCCATCATAATGGCGCTGGACACTTTCAGTAAGGCTGTTTCCGTAGAGTGTTTTTTACGAAAACCAGACTGAAATGGCTCGTGGATGTTACCTTGATCTAGGTAAAATTTCAACTGTTCACAGACCACCTTCTCAAGCATCTTGGACAGGAACGAGCTATTAAGAACCGTCGGGTCTAAACCTCCTTTTTTCAATAATTGTTCCACTATGGCATGATTAAAGGTATTGGGAAACACACCAGTTCACAAAGAGAGGTTAAACATTTTGGTAACAAAAGGGTATTGATAACAATTATTGATGGTTATGTAAACCAATCTGAATAGAAACAAAACTGAAGTAACAATCAGCAGTCAGCACACAGCTTCAGTTAATACAGCTAGAAACTACTGATCAGGCACGAAACCTAGGTGTAGTAATGGACTCAGACCTTAACCTCCAGAGTCACATAAAGGCAATAACAAGGTCAGGCTTCTATCACCTGAAGAACATTTCTAGGATTAAACGACTGATGTTGCAACAGGACCTCGGAAAACTCATCCATCCGTTTATCAATGGTCGGATTAATTACTGCAACAGCGTCTTCACAGGTCTGCCTAAAAAGTCAATAAGACAGCTGCAGCTGATCCAGAATGCTGCTGCTCGCATCCTCACTAGAACCAGGAAAATAGAACACATGATCACAGTTCTAAAGTCCTTCCACTGGCTCCCTGTAGCTCAGAGAATAGACTTCAAAATACTTTTATTAGTTCATAAATCATTGAATGGCTTAGCACCAAAGAATGTGTAAGACTTGTCACTAAAAATGGCAAATGGACTGGACTTATGTAGCGCTATTCTAGTCATACTGATCACTCAAAGCGTTTTACACTGTATCCATATTCACCAATTTGCACTCACATTCCTACACTGATACAAAGCTCAGTAGGCAATTTAGGGTTAATTGCTTTGCTCTGGGGCACACCCACATGTAACAGGAGGAAGCTGGAATTGAACCTACGACCCTCCAATTGCAAGACTAAAACTACTCTGCCTACTGAGCAACAGTCACCCCTATAACAACCCCTCAGATCTTCCAACTCTACTACTACTTTGGACAAACACAGTTGTTAATAATAATAATCCAGCAAGCCTTGGCGTATGCAATGCAGAGTGAAAATGGAGGGAGGGATGGGTAATATGCCTCTTCATGTAGTTCTGCTCTGAAAATCTATTTAATTTGAACACTTTGTATTGGCCTACTTTATAAAGGCTATAGTTCCTGGGGACAGACTTATTATCAGATCACATCGAAATCAGACAGTCAGGAGACTAATAAACATATCAAATAAACCTTGAATATATGACTTTAAGTCAGTCTGAAGTGGATTATTTTAACTGTAATTAGAAGGAAATGAAGTGAGTGCTCCATACTTGTTCCTGTAGATGTAATGGCACCAGTACCCAGGAGCTTTCTGGGGCTTAAGCAATGTTGTCTTTTCATCAAAGAGGAATCTGTTTTTTAGTGCGGAGTATAACGGAGAAGGAGGAGAGGTGAGCATGGTAGAGGAGGAGGGTCTGCGGAGGAGGCGGAGGTAGTCTGCATAAAAGAAGCAGTTCCACCCTTGCTCTGGCTGCAGGAGCAGACAGCAAGCTCCCATCAGCAGGTCAGATCCAGTCTTGATTTGGATCTAAGCAGCGACTGGACCGCCTTGGCCCTTGTGACTGAGCTCCCTTCACCCCACCCAGTCATGCTCTCCCCGGGACTTTGCGTGTCCCTGCTGGTCGCGTCCTGCGCCCTGTGGCCGCTTGCTGTCCGGGCGGCTGCCTGCGAACCGGTCCGGATCCCGCTGTGTAGGTCCATGCCGTGGAACATGACCAAGATGCCGAACCACCTCCACCACAGCACACAGGACAACGCCGTGCTGGCCATTGAGCAGTTCGAGGGGCTGCTGGGTGAGTCCCTACCTTGCGCTCATAGAAATTCCTCAATGATTCTTTATTAGATTGATGAGTCCGTCAATTAACGAGTCATTAGGAGTTCTCTAAAATCTCTGGAGAAATCTCATTTCAGTTTAAGCATTGCTTTTAGCTTTTACGTTTTTATGCAAAGTTTCTCCCACAACTCCTTATAAGAGATTATGCCAAGTTCCTGCTTATTGGTTACAAGAATACTAGATCAGCATTTGATCCTGTTGATTCCAAAAGTTGATTTTTCTTACTGCACACATGCGCTCCGTTTAAAAGGGAGCTGGGAAATTGCAATATGCAGAATGTGAATCTGTACATTACCTAAGGGTTGAACAATGGGGCTCCTTCTCTTACTATCCAAAAACAGCTCCACAGCTCTACGTATATATATATATATATATATATATATATATATATATATATATATATATATATATATATATATAGAGAGAGAGAGAGAGAGAGAGAGAGAGAGAGAGAGAGAGAGAGAGAGAGAGAGAGAGAGAGAGAAGTTTTAAGTTGTGATTTAAAAGAACTCAGTGTTTCAGCAGCTTTGCAGTTGTCTGGAAGTTTGTTCCAGATTAGAGGAGCATAGAAACTGAAAGCTGCTTCTCCATGTTTGGTTCTAATTCTAAGGATGTTGAGTAGACTGGGATTAGAGGACCTGAATGGTCTGAGGGCATTGGTATAGTAACAGGAGATTTTCAACATATTTTGGTGCTAAGCCATTCATGGATTTATAAACTAGTAGGAGTATTTTGAAGTCTATTCTCTGAGCTACAAGGAGCCAGTGTAAGGACTTTAGAACTGGGGTGATGTGGTCTACTTTTCCTGGTTCTAGTGAGGAACACGAGCAGCAGCGTTCTGGATCAGCTGCAGCTGTCTGATTGACTTTTTAGGCAGGCCTGTGAAGACGCTGTTGCAGTAATCAATCTGACTAATGCTTTCTGTACACCTAGAGACTTTGAAAAGATTTAGAAAAGACTCTTAAAGATCATCAGCTCACATCTAAAGACTTGGGTTAACAGTTTTTTAGTCTCAGACTAAAGATTTTATAAACACTGAATCTTGTAGGGAGACTATCTAAAAGACTACGCCGAAAAAAACTGATGTGTGGCAAGGTGAAAGACAATATCATGAACGGGACTCGAACCCACCATCATCGCAGAATGATTCCTGCTTATTAACCATTGCCCCATAGCAGTAAGGTACAACCCCATACAGCCAGGGTACAGTATGAAGCGGACAGGACCAGGGAACAGATTACGACTCCGTGCGCACGGTTAAATAAAGCGAGGTTACAAATTTTTACCCCTCAAAAATTAGTTCTGCACCTGACCCCTGCCGTGCTCTGTAGCTTCGTGCTTCTGCTTGTGTGAGAACGGCTTTATTGGTTGTTGGTTGTTTTACTTCACTACGACTACACTAGGACTTGCGATAATATCAAACATGTTTGATTCAAATGACTAGAGAAAGAAATCGGGTCGCCAACTGCAGATTATCACCTTACATTTAACGATCAAGACGACGGGAGCGCGCCAAGACTTCAGCAAGATTTCTAAAGACTGCCCGTCTTTGGTCTGAGACTGTGAAAATCCTTTGGTGTACGCCCGGCATAAAGATTAATGCATTGATGAGTTTTCCTAGGTCATGTTGCGACATAAATCCTTTAATCCTAGAAATGTTCTTTGGGTGATAGAAGGCTGACCTTGTTATTGCCTTTATGTGACCCTGGAGGTTCAGGTCTGAGTCCATTACTACATCTAGATTTCTGGCCTGATCAGAAGTTTCTAGCTGTATTAACTGAAGCTGTGTGCTGACTGTTGATCGCACTTTTGTTTTGTTTCTGTTCACCTGGAGAAAGTTATGGCACATCCATCCATTGATTTGCTCCATGCATTTACTTAGGGTTTGGATAAGTTCAAAGTCACCTGGTGACATTGTAATGTAAAGCTGACAATCATCTGCATAGTTATTGTAGCTAATCTTATTGGTTTTGTGATCTGGGGTAGTGGGAGCATATATATATTAAATAAGAGGGGCCCTAAGATGGAGCCCTGGGGCACCCCACATGTGATTTCTGTTCGTTCTGATAAAAAGTTTCCTATTGAAACAAAGAAGTCTCCAATCTTTCAAATAATATATATCATGATCAACAGTGTTAAATGCTGGATTGCTGTATTTATGAGGATGTCATTGAAAACTTTGAAGAGGACAGTCTCAGTGCTGTGGTGATCACGGAAAGCAGACTGAAAAACATCAAAGCGGTTGGTCATTGTTAGGAAGCTATTTAACTGCTGAAACAGCTTTTTAATTTTACTGATGAATGGAAGATTAGAGATTGGTCTGTAGTTCTGCATTAACGTGTTGTCCAGATTCTTCTTCTTTAGTAGTGGTTTAATAACTGCTGTTTTTAAAGCCTGAGGGAAGATACCTGACAGGAGGGATGAGTTCACTATTTGAACAAGACCAGACACAATAATTCAATTCAATTAAATTCAGTTTATTTATATAGCGCCAATTCACAACAGATGTCATCTCAAGGCACTTAACAAGAAGTCATTTCAATACATTTTTACAAACATTCCAATCAGTTAAAAAGTTTCCTATTTAAGGAATCCCAGCAGATTGCGTCACAGGAAGAAACCTCCAACAGAACCAGGCTCAGTAGGAGCGGCCATCTGCCACGACCGTCTGGGGGTTTGAGAAGACAGAGCAGAAACACACAAGGAACAGAAGATCTGATATAAGAGAACTTTCTATGTTACAGAAAGTAAAAAGTTAATAACAGGACACAGTGGATGTTCAGTTACTGGGAGCATCATCCCAGTCGATGCCCCCTGTCCAACAGGGCATTGCAGCCAAGCAGGATACCAGACCAGGTATATCTTCGATGGGGAGAAAAACACTGAGAGAACACAAAGTTAACAGTCGAAATAACAGAATGTACTGTAATACAACTGGAGAGTAGTAGGAGAAAAGGACAGGAAGAACTTTCTTGAGGAAAGCAGTGTGTAGGATATCAAGACAGCAAGAGGAGGAGCTTAATGATTTCTTGTTGGGATTTTAGATGACAGTCCAAGATAAGGGTTGTGCATGATTGTTAAGAGGACAAGAGTTTTCTGTTGTTTTTGACCACAAATCAATAGCGGTGTAAATTTGGTGTACCAACTCTTGTGGTTGATGCAGAAATACATGGAAAAAAATGTTAGGGTGGAATCTTTTAATGATTCAAGGCCCCTTAAAGGAAAATACACACTAAAATATTTTTAAATAGAAGATACAACACAAAATATATATTATCTTTTATCAGTAGGTTTTTTGTTTAAATTGTATTTAGGGGTGTAACGGTATGCCAAAAACTCTGGTTTGGTATGTAACTTGGTTTCAATTTCATGGTTTGGTTTAATTTCGGTACAGTCAGGGAACAAAGTGAAAATAGGTTTTTGTGTAATGACATTGAAAATCAAACTATACTTGCAGTAAATCCATCCATCCATCCATTATCTATACCCGTCCATCCTATGCAGGGTTGCGGGGGGCTGGTGCCTATCTCCAGCTGTCATGGGGCGAGAGGCGGGGTACACCCTGGACAGGTCGCCAGTCCATCACAGGGCAACACAGAGACACACAGGACAAACAACCATACATGCATGCACACACTTATAACTAAGGGCAATTTTAGAGAAACCAGTTAACCTGACATTCATGTTTTTGGACTGTGGGAGGAAGCCGCAGTACCCAGAGAGAACCCACGCATGCACAGGGAGAACATGCAAACTCCATTCAGAAAGACCCCAGGCCGGGATTCAAATCCAGGACCTTCTTGCTGCAAGGCAACAGTGCTACCAACTGCACCACTGTTCAGCCCCTTGCAGCAAAATAAAAAAAACTTGCAATAAATCTTCCAACAAAATGTTCCTCAGAAAAAATAATTTAAAAGAATAATACAATAAATGACATCTATTCAGCCATCCATTATCTATAGTGTCAATCCTTTGCAAGGTTGCAGGTGGACTGGTGCCTATCTCCAGCAGTCATCAGGTGAGAGGTATAAATAAATAACATAGTCTAAATATTTTCTTTTTAGGAGACTGCAACATCAATTATTTGGCTTTCTGACAAAGTCAAGACAATCTAGGATATAAAATGAATATTTTAGACTGCCCTACTGTCTGTCAACAGTGGTTAATCATTTTCATCTGGGGTTAAGCTTCTACCTGTTCCTGTATACCGAGGAGCCACAGTTTCTAACCCTGAAGTTTCTTTGGGTTTCATCTGTTCTATATTTATTTGGCCTTTTATACCCTTTTGTATGCGTGAAAACAAGGTTATATTAGATAAATAACTTTGTTTTAGTATTTACGTAGGACACTGCGGTGGGGGAGGTGCTCCTTCCGTTCAGCTTTCAGCTGCTTCTGCAATACAACGCAAACATCACTGACTAATTCCTGGAAGATACATTTTTGACACACATTATTACAGTAAGGTGCTTATACTTTATTGCTACGTTAAGAGAACGGCACCAACAAGGGTGTTGTTCTTTACTATATACTGTATATGCAGTTAGGTAGATAACAGGCATGTCTGGAAGATATAAAAACCTGGATGACTCTAAACTTTTTTCTCTTAAGTTCTGACAAGGGAGAAGTTGCCATCTTTTGACCAGAAGCTCTAAAAAAGAAACTGATTAGTAAATCACTTCATCTGGATGGCATTAAATTGGCCTCCAGTAATAACGTAAAGAACCTCAACGTTATTTTTGACCAAGACATGACATTCATATCCCATATTAAACATGTTTCTTGGATTTCCTCCTTTCACCTCAGGAATATTGCTAAAATTAGAAACATCTTGTCCAGGAGTGATGCTGAGAAACTAGTCCATGCATTTGTCACCTCAAGGCTGGACTACTGTAATTCTTTACTATGAGGAAGTCCACAAAATGTTATTAAAAGCCTTCAGTTGATCCAAAATGCGGCAGCAAGAGTTCTGATGAATATTAAAAAGAGAGATCACATTTCTCCTGTTTTAGCTTCCCTTCATTGGCTCCCTGTTAAATCCAGAATAGAATCTAAGATCCTTCTTCCATATAAAGCCCATAATAATCAGCTCCATCATACATCAGAGATCTAATTGTTTCACATGTTCCCAACAGAGCACCTCGTTCGCAGACTCCAGGTTTACTTGTAGTTCCTAAGATTTCTAAAAGTAGAATGGGAGGCAGATGTTTTAGTTATCAGGCTCCTCTCCTGTGGAACCAGCTCCCAGCTTTAGTCCGTGAGGCAGACACTCTGTTTACTTTTAAGTAGGGATGCACGATATATCGGCATCAACATCGGTATCAGCCGATGTTAGCCGTTTTTTAACATATCGGCATCGGTCCGATAAGTAACAGAGGGCAGATATTAACAACCAATGTTTATTTATTTCCATCTTTTTGACGTTTCTGTCTTTGTTTCGGGGGGGGGGGGGGTGTTATCCATGTGGTGTTTGTTTGGTCATGTGACAGCGATAGTGATGCAGCGCAGGAATGTGGGGGTGTTAGGTGTAGGGAAATATACCGTATACCATATCAGTGCGTATCGGTTATCGACCATAACAGCAGGATTAATATTGGACATCGGTATCGGCCCAAATTTTCATATCGGTGCATCCCTACCTTTAAGGCCAGGCTTAAAACTTTCCTTTCTGGTAAAGCTTATAGTTAGAGTGGCTTAGGTCATCCTGAGCTATCTCTGTAGTTATGCTGCTATAGGCTTAGACTGCTGGAGGACAGACTGACCACTTTTCTTCACTCTGCTACTTTCTCTTCTACTACTCTCCAGTTGTATTTGCGTAGCTGCAATGCCCTGTTGGACGGGGGGCATCCCAGTAATTGAGCATCCCTCGTACCTGTTATCAACTTTTGAATTAAATTAAATTCTGTTTATTTATATAGCGCCGATTCACAACAGATGTCATCTCAAGGCACTTAACAAGAAGTAATTTCAATACATTTATACAAACATTCCAATCAGTTAAAACGTTTCTTATTTAAGGAATCCCAGCAGATTGCGTCAGTCATTGGCGTGAGGTTTTACTTTCTTTAACATAGAAAGTACTCTTACATCAGTTCTTCTGTTCTTTCTGTGTCTCTGCTCTGTCTTCTCAAACCCCCAGACGGTCGTGGCAGATGGCCGCTTGTACTGAGCCTGGTTCTGTTGGAGGTTTCTTCCTATTAAAAGGGAGTTTTTCCTCTCCACTGTCGCTACATGCTTGCTGTGGTTGGATTCTGCATCAACGGGGCGCAACTGCCAGTCAATGACTCGATGCAATCTGCTGGTATTCCTTAAAGACCCACTCTAATGAAAATCATGTTTTCTGTTTTGTTAACATGTTCTTGTGCCATTTTTCTGATGCTAAAGGACATATCTTAAGAAAATTAAGCTCAAAATTGCATTTCTGAGTATTTATGCTTTCAAATAGCTGTGAATCAGTAGCAGATGCTAAAAGGCGATCTAAACCAGACTGTGTTTGTGACATAGCAACTGCACTGGGCGGGCTACAAGCTCCTCCTCCTGCTCCACTCTGCCCCGCCCACTCAGGTTCTGAGGAGTAGAGAAGACGATGGCGGATCAACACCTGTGTGCTGTAGCGAGTTGCAATGCTAAGAAGAATTACATTATTAGCTTTCATACTTTCCCGAAACCATCTGCAGTGAGAGAGAAATGGATTAAGTTTCTTTGTCACAGCAAGATTAAAAACCGCACATTGGTTTGCAGTCAACATTTCAGAGAAGACTGTTTCACCAACTGGCAGGGGAAAAAAAATGGGCTTCGCTAGTAAACTACTTTTGAAGCTGGGTGCAGTGCCTTCCATCAAGACACCATCAACACCGCTCTTCTGAAGCTATGTCCCAGAAAATGTGAAAGTTTTTGTGTTTTTGGCTAAAAACGGCATAATCATAATTTAAATACCACTGAGAACACTTTGAAATAGCTCAAAAAGATAATCGGAGTGGGTCTTTAAATAGAAAACGTTTAAACTGATTGGAAGGTTTGTATGATTGAATTGAAGTGGCTTTCTTGTTAAGTGCCTTGAGATGACATCTGTTGTGAATTGGCTATATATTGGTTATATAAATATACAGGTCCTTCTCAAAAAATTAGCATATTGTGATAAAGTTCATTATTTTCCATAATGTAATGATAAAAATTAAACTTTCATATATTTTAGATTCATTGCCAACCAACTGAAATATTTCAGGTCTTTAATTGTTTTAAAACTGATGATTTTGGCATACAGCTCATGAAAACCCAAAATTCCTATCTCAAAAAATTAGCATATCATGAAAAGGTTCTTTAAACGAGCTATTAGCCTAATCATCTGAATCAACTAATTAACTCTAAACACGTGCAAAAGATTCCTGAGGCTTTTAAAAACTCCCAATCTGGTTCATTACTCAAAACCGCAATCATGGGTAAGACTGCCGAACTGACTGCTGCCCAGAAGGCCATCATTGACACCCTCAAGCAAGAGGGTAAGACACAGAAAGAAATTTCTGAACAAATAGGCTGTTCCCAGAGTGCTGTATCAAGGCACAACGAGAAGAGGTGACCGGACCCTGAGCTCAATTGGCCTGCCAACTCTCCTGACCTGAACCCCATAGAGAATCTGTGGGATATTGTGAAGAGGAAGTTGAGAGACGCAAGACCCAACACTCTGGATGAGCTTAAGGCCGCTATCGAAGCATCCTGGGCCTCCATAACACCTCAGCAGTGCCACAGGCTGATTGCCTCCGTGCCACGCCGCATTGAAGCAGTCATTTCTGCAAAAGGATTCCCCACCAAGTATTGAGTGCATAACTGAACATAATTATTTGAAGGTTGACTTTTTTAATATTAAAAACCCTTTTCTTTTATTGGTCGGATGAAATATGCAAATTTTTTGAGATAGGAATTTTGGGTTTTCATGAGCTGTATGCCAAAATTCATCCATCCATCCATCCATTTTCTTCCGCTTATCCGGGGTCGGGTCGCGGGGGCAGCAGCCTAAGCAAAGAGACCCAGACTTCCCTCTCCCTAGCCACTTGTTCCAGCTCCTCGGGAGGAACCCCAAGGCGCTCCCAGGCCAGCCGAGAAACATAGTCCCTCCAGCGTGTCCTGGGCCTTCCCCTGGGCCTCCTCCCGGTTAGACATGCCTGAAACACCTCACCAGGGAGGCGTCCAAAATCATCCGTTTTAGAACAATAAAAGACCTGAAATATTTCAGTTGGTGTGCAATGAATCTAAAATAAGTTTTATTTATAAGTTACATTTTTATCATTACATTATGGAAAAGAATGAACTTTATCACAATATGCTAATTTTTTTAGAAGGACCTGTAGACTGGCTATATAAATAAACTGAATGGAATGGAATTGAGGGCGGCTAAGCGGTGTATTTCAGATCAGTAACATCTGTGGCACCTAACTGCAACCGATGATAACAGAAGTCGGTAACCACTTAACATGAAACGCGTTCTGTAACACCGGGACGACATAGTGTTCCCAAACTGGGCACTTTGACATTGGAAGCGGGCATTCAAGTTCCTGCTCTCAATTAAAAATGTCGCTAATCACAACCTCTGCTGTGGAGGCTGGGCTATGCCGTATTTGTTTATCGAGTTGCAAGTGTTGTTGCTAAAGTGCAACCCAGTTATGGTTTCCATGTGGAAACTTGGTACGTCTCTGTACTGTTAAAAGTCCGGTGATATACTGAATTAAGCGCCTGTTATTATAAAGGGAAAACTATTTTAAGTTATCACCTTTAATAGGGAATAATCAGCTATACCGATCCTTTTTAGGTTTGGAATCCTATTTTACTGGAGGATCTTTCGACCCTTACAACAGGGCTACTTTACACACCTCCCAGTCTCCACAACTGACCCAAGTGGGTAAAACCGTTTGGGCCTCAGCGTACGTTAACCGGCAGATAGTCGTAATACCTCCCCGATTCTTTCGGCGTCTAATATTGGCCTACTCCCCACTTGTCAGTCACCTAGTAGGAGTCGCTATGTTAGCGTTAAAGCGTATACTTTACATGCTATAACGAATGTAATTTGCTTTGCATACGCCCCATACAGAACAGAGCCTTCGGTCACAACCCAGTTAGAAAATATGCGTAAATACTTACTAACTATTTGAATCTATTGACTTACGTTCTCTCTGTCCTAGTACGGTTAAAACGTCTCTGCTCTGATTACTTATACAGTTCGCTATAAAACCGCTTCAGCTCCGGATACTGAGAACAGTCAAGTCTTACAACCTTCTAAGTAATACATATATTTTATTCCCTTATATATGCAGGTACATTAGATGTGGTCAAAAAGCTTCCCTGAGCTCTACCCATACAAATGACCTCTCCAGAGATTGTCCAATTCGTGTCACTGGAACTAAAATGAGATCGCACAACCTCCTAGGTGTAACTATGCTTCCCTTTGACACAGATGTTAGTTAGGCTTCACTGAGAACTTCCTGGGTCGGGTTTTCTATGGTCGCTCCACGTCTCGCCGGCTGATCCTGGAAACCTGGGCCTCCGACTCACTGTCACAACACGAGGACAGAGGCGCAGAATCTCCTCAGAACCCAGCGCTCGCAGAGTTGAGCAAATTTAAGATGCCTGACTTACCAGTCCGGTGTCACAGTTACGGATTTGGGCTACTCTGGTCCCAGGGTTGGTTTCTCTGTCGTCTGACCGCTGTCACTACGAAGAGTTAAGAAGCACCTCTGTCTTCCTATCCCCTGGAGTTAGGCATTCCCAAACCCCCGTGACCTGCTAGTCCCTGCAAGCACTGCCGTCTGATAAGTTCAAAGCGAATGCCGGCCAGTCCCCAGGCCTCTCACATATAGGAGACCCCCCTAACGGGAGTCTTTATGAGGCTCTCTCAGAGAATTGAGTCAATACTCCCTAAAAAGACTTGCTTAGAGAAGGAAGTCGATTAAAAGGTTTTAATCTTAACTCAAAAGGAATTACAATACAAAATCCAAAAGCTTACAATGTTCAACTCCAACTAACTACAAGAACAGCCACAACCCGCCACTAGTTCACACACAAGCAAACCTCAAACTTCTCAATGTCCTCAAAAAAGGAATAAGTCCAAAAAAGTCCTTTCATTTTGTCTCTGTTATTACTTTTATACATGGGCCAACCCCTTGAGAGGGGTCGTGGCTTATGTAAATTCAAAGTCTTGAGATGCTGTCTTTCAGGAACAGGGCGATGGTCTCCTCCTGGTGGTTTGCTGCTCTCACACCCATGATATACTCAGTCTAATGCTGATTATATATTTTAAAACACACACCTTATAAGCAAATACAGGAGTATACATGAGTATATGTGTACATAGGTAAGCATAAACTTCAATAAATACATTTTATAGAAAGAAAATGACATGAGACATATTAAGGAAATCTTTATTATCCTCCTCCCTTGCGTGCCAAAAGTCCAGCTCATCCTATTGGCGAAATGGTGATTATGTAATTCCCATTTATAACTCTAGGGAGTTCAACACCCCCTGTGGGAATTACTTATAACCGTCAAATCTTAATGAGGCGTGTGCGCGGTCGAACATCCTCAGGGCCTCACAGAGCGGCGCTTAGGGCCTGCTCTGCCTGGTCAGCTCATCCGGTATAGGGACCCTCTCATCAGAATACTTCCTCATGGCGACTCGCAAGCCAGCTAACCTTTCTGCCATCTGCCTTTCAGTGTGTCCACTGACATGGTCTTCACGCAAATGGACCAGGAGTAGCTGCTTATCAGCGTATTGCACCAGGGCATAGAGCATTCGAGGGAGCCACCACGTCCGCTGACAGTAGTGCGGAGTTTCCAGGAGGCTGACCTGGATGGGGAGAATCGGCCCATGAGAGTGCTGATCGGACACAGAGACACATTTTCCCCCTTTTTCAAAAACCCCATAGTTCTAAATTCAGTAAATAAAACACCAATTCTGCTAACCCGATTCTTGACACTCAGGTGGAGGATCTCCCACGCTTATCCCCACACAATTCATCAACATTTCAGGTGTGTGTTGCTCTGAGGTGTCTAAAGGGACAACGTCCTTGTTTGGTTAGATACCATAATGTCCTTCGCGACCTGGGAGATGATGGATCCGTGGGCTCCTGATGGTCCGGGAATGCCCCATAAGCTGTACTAACACGTCCTCGATTCAACACAGGCTTGTAGTTTTCTTTCATTCCATACACAAGTCTGGATCGGGATATTGGAACGTCAAAAGTTCAGAGGGGTGTGTCAGCAGGAGTTTGGCGGGCCTTGTTGCTCGTCTGAGTGAACTGGTTTCCGCAGCTGGCGCTTTGCATTCGCCGGGCTGGCCACTGGAACCACCTGACTCACCTGGGTCTGAGGTAGGTAGGTCAACGCGAAAGAAAAGGAAAAAAAACAAAACAAAAAGGAACCTTATCTAAAAGATTTCACATCTAAGTGAAGGCTTTGAATTGAAGATAAAAGTAAAATAAACCTTAAAGGGACTCTAAGGAAGTTGGAATTTTTTTGCTCGCGATTGCCCCATCAGGCCAAACGTGTTACTGCAGCCATATTTTTAAGCTCGTGCATGAGGCGCGCATGTTGTACGTGCACTCGCAAGCGATACCTCACAACTGGTGAGTCAATACGGTACTCGACAGTATATAGCTTTGCAGGGATGACTTCGACTGAGGTAAATCATGAATGTGATGTAAGATATTTAGACCAAATCAGTTTTAGTGTATTTGTAGGATGTGATACGTGGGCAAAGTTACAGCAAAGTGAATCGAGTGAAGAAGCCAAATAATAAGGCTAAATGAATGACTCACATTAGACGGATAATTAAAATAAATAAAAACACTTGTACATTTTGAATGCATAAACTACTTAATCCCACTGGTAGGCAATAATCATTTTACTAGTTTGTACTTTACAAGAATAAGCCAGTTAGTAGGATAAAAATATCTACCCTTACATTTCCTCGGACCGATGCAATTATTGTAGTAGCTTAATGGAAAAGTTATAAAATGGTTTTAAACGACAAGTCCTGTTCAATTGTTTTTTTCCCCCCACTACTTATAACTACAGTATGTTTTATATTCAAATTAATGACTTAGAAATGGATTTCCTCTACTCCTAATTATTTTGTGATGTTATTGATGTAATTTGTTTTTCACTCTATGAAATAACTGAATTTGCCAAGAAATCCATGTTTAGGTCTGTCTTATGACAATTTTAAAATCAGATGTTACTCAGTACTCAAGCAGCCTGTTTACCAAAACGTTTTTCAGCCTTATTTGAATAGCATGTTGGATGGATACCTTTACTCAAGTAAAAATATTTTGAGCTCCTGCCACTATTACTTGAGTACAACTTTGTGTACTTTACCCAAATCGGTTCATATTTTTCATCTAGGTAAAATAAGTATTAGCAACATTGTTTATGTCATTGTAAATACAGCACCATCACCAAAACATTTGATGGCTTCTTTTCAGTGACGTTTTTATAAAACATGCATTCCATTACATTTACATGTAAACCTTGATACTTCTCCTTTGAGGAATCCAGTCCAAATGTTTATTCTGAAGTCTCTGAGGAGAGCAGTGACTCTGAATGGGGTAGAGGGAGAGCAGCTAGAGGAGTAGGGAAAGGAGCAAGGAGAGGAGCAGCAAGAGGGAGAAGCAGAAATGAAGGTTCAGCCACGGGCCGGAGGAGAAGCCAGGCTAGAGGAAGAAGAGCAGGACCTATCAGTGAGGAGGACAGGGAACGGGTTGCTCAGCTGTCTGCTGACAGAACAGCAGAGTTACAGGTATGTCTTGCGAAGAAAACTACAATATGTCATAATCATAAGTATTATAAAAATAAGTTTTGGATTCAATTTTCAGGCACAGCTGCAACAACTAAAGGAGAAAGATGGAGTCCTTCAGATGGTAGTAACACGTCAGCCAGGAGTTTTACTGGACATTATGGACTATAGACAGGCCGCACCAGGACATCCTCCATCACACCAGGGTCAGCCAGCTTGGTGCACTTGCTCCAACTGCCGACTGATGCCTACAGACCTTGAAAATAAGTGCTGTGGACAGGATCCCAAAGGGTGTCTGAGCAGACGTGCGCATTTTAACTTGTTCTGCTTGGATGAGGGAATCTTGCGTTTGGCTCGGCAGACGTGGAATGACGTGTTGGCTCTGCGTGACAGCCAAGACCCTGGAACCGATCACAGGGAGTATCGTTACTCTGCCTACAGACAGTACACCATTTGGCAACACGGACGTCTTGGCGGAGGCAACCGGCATGTGATTCCGTCATATTGTGTTTGGAGGATCAGAGACAAATATCCCGACCATTTTGGGGTTTACGTGGGTTTCAAAGAAGCCCCATTCCGCACAAACTAAAAATCATGACCACCTCAGATATACTTTTTACTTTTATTGTTATTTTAGTCAAACTTTTTTCATACAAGTTATTAGATTTAGAAAAATAAAATTTGCTGTGTTCAGCTTTGAATCTCGTCAGCCTCTGTTTATGGATCACATATCCAGTCCTGGTGGCGAAAAAAAACACAGGAAAATTAGAATTATTTAATTTTATTCAACCAAAATGGAGAGGGCATATGGTTATCATTACCTGTCCTCTGCGTTGCTGTGTTTGCACCAACTCAGCTGTAGGAGGAGGGATGATCCCGGAGAGAGGACCCAGGGCCCTGGGGTCGTCTGCCTGAATTATTCTCCTTTTTGGTAGTCCCCCTGCTGAGCTGAGGTTCTGCAGTATTCTTGTCTGCAGCTCTGGGATGTAGCCGTAGTCCTTGTTCTCCTTCACAGTGGGAACAGTGCAACGCTGCGAGTTTTTGCTGTACACTCGTTTGTGTCTAAGAAAACAAAAAGTAGACAGATGATAAAGTTAGCAAATTCCTGGTAAAGTAGTTGAATTCTTTTTTCACTAATAGGTCACAACAAGTAATGATAAATCATGCTTTGTCCACAGCAAAGGAAAATAACACATAAGTGCCATAAGCAACTATAATTTTTCCTGTCCTTGTCACATTGTACACAAACCGTTCTGTATGATGTATAGTATTTTTATGTTTTACCCTGGCACTACAAGACATCTAATCCAATAAGGGGAAATAAAATATTTATTGAAGCTAAACATTAGCAGTATCTCTCAAACTTTGTACAGTGGGTACCACCAGAGAACATGTTGATTTATCCAAGTACCAACCATCAGGACCAACCTAACATACAGTAGAGAAGGCTTAATTCAATTCAATTCAGTTTCAATTCAGTTTATTTATATAGCGCCAATTCACAACAGATGTCATCTCAAGGCACTTAACAAGAAGTCATTTCAATACATTTATACAAACATTCCAATCAGTTAAAAAGTTTCCTATTTAAGGAATCCCAGCAGATTGCGTCAGTCATTTGCGTGAGGTTGGGCCCCGTTGATGCAGACTTTCCAACCACAGCAATCCTTCAGCAATCCCTCATACTGAGCAAGCATGTAGCGACGGTGGAGAGGAAAAACTCCCCTTTAACAGGAAGAAACCTCCAACAGAACCAGGCTCAGTAGGAGCGGCCATCTGCCACGACCGTCTGGGGGTTTGAGAAGACAGAGCAGAAACACAGAAGGAACAGAAGATCTGATATAAGAGAACTTTCTATGTTACAGAAAGTAAAAAGTTAATAACAGGACACAGTGGATGTTCAGTTACTGGGAGGATCATCCCAGTCGATGCCCCCCGTCCAACAGGGCTTACCCTTTTTACTATAGACAGTTAACAAAGGAAGCTTATTTACTCCTAATTATGAGTATTTATTGATGATTGTTACCTGCCACAGCTACACTGTGTGTGAATTATACATTTTTAAATTAATTTTATATTCCAATAATATTTAGAATATTCCTCCAAGTACCACTGGCGGTACTTGTACCACAGTTTGAAAATCATGTCAAAGCAACAAAGTATGACTTACTTTACTTTGCCTTTGCTTTTCACTTGCACTGGGCGATGGTTGTGGTGGTTGTAGTCCAATGCAGCGAATAAAGTTCTTGCTTCATAGACGCCAAACGAAAATGCAAATCGTTTCCCTGCGTACATCAGTATGTGGTTTTGGAAAGACTCCAGCGTAGAAGTGATTCTGCAAATAAAAAACAAAAAACAAAAGTCAATGTCTGTAGAACAAATACATTCTACCTTACTGCAATAAACTGCAAATATATATATATATATATATATATATATATATATATATATATATATATATATATACACATACATATATACACAGTTTGTGGAAGGGATGCAACGATACAGATGCTGTTATTGAGGTGACAATTACATCGTCAAACAGAGCAGAAACTACCAAATGTGTTCAAGTTAGTTCCCTTGTGTATGTGTTAGATGTATCTGTATTGGTACTCTGTCTAAAATAATTCAGATCTACGTATTGTAATCTTTATTGTTCAGGAAAAAAGTGTCACTGCGTTCTCCGTTTATCTGTGGAATTATTAAGACAGTTAGATTACATTACATTACATCATGTCACTAACATCTTACCGAAAGGTGAGTAACTTCTCAATATTCTTCAGCCACCGCTCGTTCAGGACAATCTGTGACAACGCTACATGTGCAGCAGACCCAGAAAGAATCAGCTCTTTGCCTGGTCTCTCCCCCAAAGGACCATGAAAGCACCTGCCAAAGGCCCATTCATGCTCTCCACTCACGTGGTGAAGTACACCCCTCCACACATTCTAAAGATACACAACATAAAAAAACCATGTCAGCAAATATAAAAAAACAGATTAGCACAGAAATGTATACATGAACTTACAAACCATAAACTCATCTCTGGTGCTTGTGTGCTGACAAGCATACCAAAAATGGTTAATTATGTCCTTGATCCATCCAAGTATAGGCTTTAGTCCAGAAACCATTCCAGCCTTTTGGAGGACAAAAAGAAGTAATTAAAATAAAGTCTGAACAAGCCTGGGTTAGTTCAATTGTAATACAATTTGACATACAGCATGAAGTTTCTTTGTTAGATTTTTTGAAGCGTGCCAGGCGTCAAGCGAATGGGTAATACTATGATCTCTATACCGGCCCCTTTCTGGATCTGTTCAGAAAAAGAAAAGCAAAGTGGTATTGTACCAATCTATAATTCTATATAACAGTTCAAAACTCGCAAGTATTGTAAAATTCTTACGCATGAGGGCAGCAATTTGCACATGAGCATCAGTAACAATCTCTTTGATGTTTAACTCCTTTGTGAGATTGTCAAAGGTCTCTATAAAGGCAGCCTTCTCCATGGCACTACTTTTACGGCCAACACATCTTTTGTCCACATTGACAACACTGATGATGTCCATGGTGTCTAGGTCCATTGTTGTGTACGTACAGCACATTGCAGAGTGACCTTTTGGAAGAACATACAGAAAATAGAAAAATTATTAAAACGACATATCTCAAAAGAGCTAAATTATTTCCACTAGCTTTTGAAGAGCTTTTTCATTACCAGGCGAGTCCATCCTTCCGTCAGCTATAAAGGAAATAGAGACATTTAGGCATACAACGAATATGAGGCTTAGATACTTTCTAGATATACTTACATATTATCTATCCTTACTTACCAAGAGCAACCACATGGTATTTTGACTGTAATTTTTGGATTATGGCATTCCTCTTCTCCTCCCAATACTCCCGTATTGATTTTATACAGTAGGTACCCTGGATTGAAAAGAAGGTTGGAGATGCCACCCTGCCCATGTTCATGAATCTGAACAGCAGAGCAGTCTTGGAGAAGTTATTCCCTGACAGCAGAATGTTGTTGACAGCATGAAATCTCCTCCTTGCATCCCATGTTTCAGAATTGGCTGGCTGTTCCAACTCCACAGTTTATGTCCACGTTGGCAAAACTATATATTAAAAAAAAATAATGAAAAAAAATATTAAAAGGGTGCTTTACACAGATTTTACATTCATAAAATTTTAGCTCTTCCTGTGGTAACGTGTGGCAAGAATTACATTGTTAACTCACCCATTCCAAAATCAGAGCTGTACCTCGTGGACGTGACTTTACATGAAAAGGTGGACGGGCATCACAATCAGCGCCTGTGTTGCGGTCACTGTAGTGGCATTTACTGAGAGGCAGTTGGAGGAAATTGGCCATCTGGAGCAAACTTTTGCAGTACGCAATGCACGCTTGCTGGTTTATAAGATCACGTTGCACAAGCACGCTGTCATGTTTTGGGAAAATGGGAATGGATGAGTCAGACAGATCTTCAGGATCATTTTCGAATTCTTCCTCAACACATTCAGCGATGTCAAATACAGCTTCATCCAGGCCAATACAAGGAAGTTGATCAACCACATCCTGTGATGCACCACTATTGTAAAAGAAAAATGCATTTTATACAATCAGAGAGTGCAAAGTGAGAGAGGAGATTTTACAATGATAATAAAAAACAAATACAAAACGTACCGTAATGAGATTGGAGGTACATAATCTGAATCGTATGGGTCTAAAGCTCCTTCCAAATCAAGCTCAATTCTGGAAATACAAAATAACACCAAAATATGACAATATGTACACATAAATATGCATAGAGAATTTCAAAAAGAGTAATTGGTTACTTACACACTGTTTTCAAAACTATTGGCTTGTTTCTCATCAAAAGCATCATCCTCTAGCTCAATTGATTTGATGCTAAAAAAAATTAGAGCCTACATCAGTAACAAAACATAGGGTAACTTTCATCATAATGTAAAAGCCATGCAGTTTACCTTGCTTCCAATAATTCTATTTCTTTGTCTTCTTTTAGAGGTTGAACTCCTGCAACCTGGAAGTCATCCCTGTAGATAAGAAAGAGGATTTATTTTATGTTATGTGGAGACAATAACCTGGAACAGGAGTTTCATGTTGTTTGCAAGTAAAATTACCTATCGGACTCCCCTGCAGTGACTGAACTGGGGGGATGGGTCCCTCCAAAAACTGCTTGAGATGGCCGATGGGGTGTTGATGTGACTGGTGCTTCCGATGCTGTGTGCTTCTCAAAACTAAAACAACACAGCCCCTTTTACTGCTCCAATCATAATATACACATGTTTACAAATGACAATCAATAATATACACACTTTATTTGATTAGCAACACAGTTTTACTAAGTTTAGATAGACAATTTAGTTCTTTCTCAAAATTCCCAACAACTTAGCTAATCAATGTAATCAGCTGTGAGCACGCCAGACAAGCCGAATAAAAAAAGTGTTCATATTAATGGCAATGTACCGAAACCCTCGCTTTGAAATCAATTTACTACGCTTTTCCCCACACGTATTTAGTAAAGAATTCTTACCTTTTAAGTAAAAATAACGCCAGCTGCGGGTCTCTTGTCATGCCGAGTGATTCTTTCAGTATTTTCCACTTCTCAAACGCGGCGCCGATATTTACTCTTGTTTTTTGCCTACGTCGATCCGATTCCAGTTTCACCCTCTTTGCCGCACTGGAATACACTCTGGTTTTCTTGGTTATCTTGGTTGGGGTCTGTGCTGGAGTGTTACCGGTGCTTGAAGCAGCTCTCTTCTTACCCTCTACAGAATCCATGCTTGCAACGTTAGCTCTGCTCTCCGACTCTAGCTAACAGTAACTGCTACGCCCCAGCGTGAACGCGCATGACGTATTCACACGCTAGGCTGCCTCTCGGAGGCGCTGCGGGATCGCTGCTTGCTCGACCCGAACAGTAATTATTAATAACTATTAAAGTGATTTTACAGGCATTTAGAGTCAACCACGGTGAAAAGGCCAGGGCTCTTTTTACTGACCAAGACATTGCTGGAACATGTATGAGGAAGAAATTGTTGGATTTTTATACATTTTTTTGCTGTTAAACTTCCTTGGAGTCCCTTTAAAGTAAGATAATTCAACATCAATTAAAACCTATAGATGTTTATATAGTATCTCTTGAATGAAAATAGATAAAAGGATAGTAATAAAAGAAAATAATAGGATGATAAAAGAATAAACTATGGTTCATTGTTCTTTTTTTTTTTCAAAAGCTAAACAAGCTATCCTAAATCAACTTCTTCAACTGGGAAACTTAAACCATATAAGTTCTAAATTATCATCTATGAAAACAAGAAGGTTTAAACTAAAAGTAAGTAACCAAGATAAAAAGGATTAACGAAATTCAAATCAGCAGCGATATAAAATATCTTTCAGTCTAAGTCTTGTTAGAAAACTTAAAGGAACTGAAATCAAAGAAATGAAAGCAAAATAATGAAGTCGTTCAAAACATAAAACAAACAAAATATCTTCTTAAGTTGCTCAAATTAAGGAACAAATTAATTCTGCAGCAGTCTGCTAATTTGTTTTAGAAGTTAGGAGGGAGGAAAACCAGAAACAAACTGAATCAGATTATATACTCCCCCTGGCTTTGTTTATGGGTTTTCCACCCTTAAGCAAACAGCTATGTTACTTTCTGTGATAAAAGAGTTTCCTTTTTTTTTTTTTTTTTCTTCGATTAAAAGTTTATCCATAACAGTGGGAGACAGGCTACTCCCTAAAATAATTCAGAAACAAAATCAAAATTTTGAAAACCCCACTCCTTGTGGTACTCATCACCTTTTTTTTTCCTCAAATACAAAAGAAATGAGAATGCAAAATTTGCTAAAGTAATATAAGCTTCAGAGCACAAGCCACCAAACTAATAGAAATTGTAACCAACATCGAGGTAGGGTAATAAAAGGATAAAACTGAGGTAGATTAAGTAAAAAGTAACTTAAAATTACATATGAAACACTAACTCCTACTCCAGAAGAAATAGGTTAAACAAAAGCAAACCAAGAGTAAATATATATATATATATATATATATATATATATATTTTTTTTTATTTTTTTTTTCCAAGGCTTTTCCCTGTTCGGTTATATTTATTTATTTATTTTTTCTTCATACTTTTAATGTAGATGCACTTATTAATTTTCAACTTGAACCATTACAAAAGAAAAATTCCTTCGTGCCATCTACTCAGTATTCATTAACCATAACAAAAGAGATAAAGAAATAAAATAAAAATCAATACTGGACAGACAACACAAGCCTGTATTTATATTGATCTGGCCAGCATCGAGAAGTTGTTCCACTCCAACGGTCCCGTTAGAGAGAAACAAGTTGATCTGTGAATAACATAACGTTCAAAATGTCCCCCAAATTTAAACCCACAATTTATACCCCAATTTTCCGAATTGTGATTCACAGATCATTTTCCAGGAACTGGATCATCGACCCCTGTGTTCTCCGCGCTGCTGATCAATCAACGCTTGAGTTTTCCTCTCCATATTTTCACTCACCCTTTTCTCAATCAAAGCAAATCCCACAGCAGCATAAATCTTTGGATAAAATCCATCCACATCACCAGAATGTCCTCCTGGTTCCACACACAGTTTGGAGCTGAATCCACAAATTAGCCCATTACTTCTGCTCTCCACAAAAGTCCACCTGTGAGCCACGTATTTCTTCTCCTTCATTTGTTCACCCATATCCTCATTAACTATCTTCTCCCTAAGGCAGTTTATGAAGAAAACAGCTTCCACCTTGTGAAAGCTGACGTCTCTGACTGTCAGAGATCCTGTGGTGTGCCAGTCATATCCCTGCGTCGCTACTCCATACCCTTCAGGTGCAGGGATCTCCATCCACTGCTCTTTGACATAGCACGACACCAGAAAACTCCCTAAGCGCTTCACAGAGCCGCTATTCGTTAAACCAGAGAAAATTCCTTTCCCGTTTTTCCTTCTAATCTTAACCTGAGATGTGTACAACTTCTGTTCCAACATAGTGAAGATATAAGCCAGAGACTTCCCATGACCTGCTCTCCATAATCCAGGATTTCCCGTCCACAGAGACATCTCTCTGATTAACACGTCATACACCGGACTGCAGGTCACCAATCTACCGTCTTCCATGTAACAGCATCCCCCTGTGGATTCCAAATTATCCAACCTGGCAATCCGGTAAAATGGCAAGTAGGACCTTACACAATCAACACAACAGCTGACTCGATAAGGATGAATCAATTCCACTCCAGCTGGGTTCAGTCTCTGACTTGACCCCTTCATCGGAGGCTTATCACTCCTGTTACCACTCCAAAGTACATCAAAGAGTCTTATTTCACAGAAAACACACTCTCCAGGTCTGTACCTGTTCCAAACTAAATGCACTCTCCTTCCAGGAGCCAGATCATCTACCATATTCGTGCGGGCTACCAACAATTCCTTGGGACTGACCGACACCGCAAGCATCGGCTCATTTTTAGTCAACCACTTAACCCCATCTGAGTGTATGGAAGCACCGTGCAGACATGACTCTCCTGTTCCAACTTCATTTAGCATAGTACAGTTGGCTTGGGTGACAACTTTCCCTATTATCAAGGGATATTAAATTGCCTGCAATCTGAGTTACAATATACGGACCTGTCCTGTTGTGTCTGATTACTCCGCCGAGCGTCTTTGGTCCGCGACTTTTCCACACTGCGTCTCCAACCTGCAATGAGCAAGCTTGTGTCTCACGAATTTCCGGTTCTCTTAATCTCGGCTCTCGAAGAACTTTATTAATTTTCGCCACTCCTATAGGCGTATCCCATAAGTTCTGCAAGTTGGTCTGAATGTAGTTTTTAACTGTGCGAATCGCCCTCTCTGCTACACCGTTAGTTTTACTCTTGTAAGGAATGCTCCAGATGTGCTGAATTCCCATTTCTTCCAGGAGTCCAGCAACCTGCTGATTTTTGAAATGTTTTGCGTTATCACTGCGTATTGTTTTTGCAGTGGCTGGTATCAGTTTGGTTAGCGCAGCTGATATGGCTTCCCCTGTGGCCTTTCTTAAAGGGTACATCGCGCTGCATTCCCCATGCCCGTTGTCAACAAATACTAGGAACAATTTACAGCCTTTTATTCCCTTTGAATCACACTCTCCTATATCCATAGAAAAGTGTTCTCCTGTGACATTGGTTACAATTTGTCCGTCAACACTAGTCACAAATTTCTGTCCCCCTTTTTCATTGCAAGGAACACACGACTCTTTTATTTCTTGAAAAATAGCATTCAGTTTAGGAACAGCTATTTCTGCCTCTTTGAGTTTAAGTCTTGTTCTTTCCAAGCCAATGTGTCCAAACTCCTCATGTACATATTTAACCAACTCTTTGTTAGTTTCTATATCACAAGATTCTCTGAGTATTTTGGGGAAAAATATTCCTCTCATCTGTGCGATTTTGTCTGCTAGTGCGTTGCCCAGATAATCTGGATCTTGGTTATCTGTATGGCTTTTGACATGCAGACATTGCACTTTAATCTTTCTCATGAATTCAGCAACCAGGATCCAAAAGTATTTGTGTGCTAAGTCCTTTCCATTTTGAGTGGTGAAGTCCCTGCTGTGCCACTCCGGTAGTTTTTTTGCAACACCATCATGTACATATATTGAATCTGTTATGATTTTTATCTTAGATAGCTTGCTTTTTTCTGCATCTGAAAACACTTGCACCACTGCAGTAAGCTCTGCGGTCTGTGCGCTACTTATACAAAAACCCGAGAAACTTGTGGTTTTACCTTTGTGTTTCTTCACAACTGCCCACTTGGACTCGATACCATCACTCAAAACTTTTGAGCCATCGGTGTAGTACACCGCATCCGGTTCAAACGGTTTTAACTCCGTTTGAGCCTTTTGCGGTTTCACAGGTTTAGGTGACACATATAATTTAGGATCAAGAAGCATCGTCTCCCACTTAGACCAGCGCGATTGCAGCGCTCGCCCACATGCGACGGTGTCCTTTGTAAGCTCTTTCACAATTCCGGTGTCCGAGTTCACTCGTATATTTCTCTCACCTCGTAGCGCGATTGTCATCGGATACGCCTGAAAAAGCACCGCAAGCTCTTTCTCTTGTCTCATAAATCTTTTTTCCGCTTCCTTAAAGCGCGCGTTCTTTATACAGACGACCCCTGTGTTACCTTCGTTGGAAAAATAGATAACGGCCCCGTCTTCAGTAACGTGTGGTGTCAGAACCAGGTCAACTGAATAGTCCCTTTGTGTTAGTGCTATTTTGCTGGTGTCCACGTACTTCACAAAGTCATTGTATTCAAGCAACTCTTTTCTAGTTAACGGTCTGTTAAACACCTGCATCCTGTTTCCTTCGTCTTTCTTTCTGAGATCTCTTTTTAACTCCATGAGTTTACCAACATGTACTGAGTAATTTGGTATGTTCCCAGATATAAACTGAAATTTTCCCAACACTCGTTCCAGCTCCAGTAAATCTTTTGGTGGAATTATCTCTTTTAGGTAGTTGTCTGTGAGCTGGATGCCAGGTTCATCAATTTTGAACCCCAGATAGGTCACTTCAGTACGTGCAATCTGTGATTTTTTGATTCCTATTTTGAGGCCTGCATCACTCAATTTCTTGATCAGTCTCCCCAACTGGTCTAAATGTTCTTTCTCATCATCCGATGAAAAGAATATGTCATCAATGTATTGTACCAAGTCCTCTCCTTTTAGAAGCTGTGATATTTTGTCCTGAAAAACATTAGGTGAGTTTGCCATGCCTTGTGGCAATCTAGTCCATACATAAGATTGGTCATCTATGGTAAAACATGTTTTAAGTTGAGAGGACTCGGTGATTGGAATACTCCAGAAGCCATTTGCAAGATCAAGACAAGTTTTAAACCTTTTAAGACCTAGCGCTAAAAGAGCCTTTCCTGGGTCAAAAAGATTTCTCACATCTTTGATGGTTACTCTGTTTAATTCTTTGAGGTTTTGGACCAGCCGAAAAGTTCCGTCTGGTTTTTGTACAGCTTGAATTGGCAAACTGCATGGTGCTTCTGATATTTTTCTTAAGACACCGGTTTCCACTAATTCATTAACAGTTTTTACCAGCTCCAATTGGGTACTGTTTCTGTTTTCCAGGCATAGCTCCTCGAATTTCATAAGGTTCTGTATTCATCAACCCACAATCATTTTTAAACTTGGTATAATTAGCGGTGCTCAAAATTTCCCCCAGCCTAATTTTGTCATTTACACATGATTTATTTACTTGCTCTTTGATTTCATCCGTCACATCAACTTTTTTCATAAAGTTAGAGTGTGCTTTTACTTTAAGAACATCAAATAAACTCAACAAATTTGAAGCTGATTTTATGTATTTGATTCCTGACTTATCTTCATAAAGATGCGTCTCTTCAATATTTCCGTTTGCATATTGAATTTTTATTGTTCCAATTCTTTCCTGTTCGTTTACTTCTATTTTGCCTGAAACGTCAGCACCAGTATCCAAAATAAAATCCTGATTATTAATTGTTGCAGTGAGCCAGCCGTCTTTTAATTTGGTGTTACAATGAATCGCCTGTTTTATTTCTGAGTCTATTTCTGATAGTACTCTCTCCTCTTTCGTGCATGCTCGTTCTTTTGCTCCTGGGTCATTTTTGCCCATTCCTCTGGAGGAATCGAACGAGGAGCGGAGTTTTTTGAATTCCTGTTTTGCTGAGATTTTGGTTGCTCGGTTCTCCCATTTTGAGAGCTCTGGGTCTTGAGGCACAGAGGCACAGAGTCCGAGACGCTCCTTTGTTGCTGATTTGATGGGTTCAGTGTCTGATTGTATATTTCGGCCCCTTTCTGTGGGGGCCTCTTGTCGTTTTTTGCCTTCATAGCCAAACTTATTCTGTCATAAACTTGGAGCATCTCCTCTCTTTCTACACTTGAGGAATACTTCCATTTTGCCGCCAGATCATAACCTCTGGGAATGTCACAGAAAAATTGTTCTATCATGTCATCTGGTACATTTTTCCCTTGCATGATGTTTACTGCTTGGTTCAGATTCATCTGACCGTTTCTAATGCCTGTCAGGGATTTCTTTAAAACCACACTATGCGGGTTCTCACCTGGAGCCTGTGCTCGCATGCGATACAGATCTCCCGCTGTCATTCCTTGTGGTATGTTAACACCTTTAGTTAAACCCAGCATTTGTGTAAATTCGGTGGTATCAAGTATGTCCAGAGAAATACCCTTATCAATTAATTCTGTAAGGTACTCAATATCTGGTTCTCCTCTCCTAGGAGGTAAATTGTCAGACTGTAGGAGCACTGATGCAATTGAGCTCCGGCCAAGTGCACTGATCTCACCCTGACCGGCCCCATTATAATCATAGAGTCTGTTTTGCATGGGCGCTGGGTTCAAGTTGGTATTCCCAGGCTGTGCAGCCTGTCTGTAAGAACTATGTGGTCCTCTCACTACCTCTCTTTCTGTGAGAGTTCCCTGGTCCCCAAAATCGTTGGAATCTGTCTGAAGCCCATATTGGTCAATAATACTCTGATCCCTTTTTCTGCACCCATTCTGGTAGAAATCATAGCCACCTCCTATGTAGGATTCTTTAAAAGGTTTGGTCCAGCCTGGTCTCTCAGTAATTTGCCTGCTCGTTGGTGCTACTTGTACATCAGCGAGCTCAGACGCCGTTACTGGGTACCAATCAGGTGGAGAATTAAAGACTGGTTTGCGTAGGTTTTTCTGATCTACCGTTAATGGGGTAAACGGGACCTCGTTTTGTTCATAAACGTTTCCCCAGCAAGGGGGAGCCTCAGGACTGAACCTCCTGTGTCCATATCCCCTCGAACGCCTATTGAGAGCATGCAAAGTTTTAATCCTCGGTGGAGGCGCAAAGTTCGCTTCTGCTTCTTCTTCCTCCTCACTTTCACTACTCTCTATGGGCGGAGGCGCAACAGGCTGTGTTGGCGCGTATGGCGTGCTATGAGCTTCAGGATGGAAAATTGGATCGTTCCGCGGGCCCAGCACTGCAGGTTCATTATATCTCACTCGTGCGCGCGGGTATGCCCGTTCTCGTGCCGCCCGTGATAGCTCAGACACTACTGTTTCAAATATAATTTTGGCTTGCTGTGCTCCTCCTTTTCTTGTTAAAATCACCAATTCAGTCGGATTATTAATATGATCCCAAGGTCTACAGCAAGCAATGCTGTTTAGAATTGTTGTATGAGAGATACCAGCCACATTTGTCGGGTAACTAGTTTTAAAAAACACTCGCCCGATATCATTCTCATTTCCTGATGTGATCGCTGGCAATAAGTACGATTCGAGTTTGGTTTCAGCTCTTCTTGGATCTACAGGGATTATGATCACTTCTGAAATGCGGTTTGATGCTTTTCCTAATTGATCTGAGGTTAACGTGATCGATTGAGGCAGATTGCCCAGAGAGTCCTGCGTCTAGTTTTCAAATAAAACGTTGTTAAGGCGCTGCTGGCCAACTAATCTCCGGAGTTCACCCAAAGCGGTCCCTCCAGCAGGAGTCTCCAACATTTGTTCTGCATCTACCAGTGTAATGTACAACACATTGCTAGCCGACTGCGGTAACATCTTAGAAAGAGCTCGTCCTTCAAAGCGTATTTTAAGTCCCTCTAACTCTGTGGAACACAGATCCGTTTGCGGTGCTGTTTCCTCCTCATTTAGAGGGCAAATCGGAGCCATAATCCGTGCCGCATTTGATGGACTCTGTGCGCAAACCGGTCGCTCCGTTCTTTGATTAAGTGCCTCCAATGGAGGCCTAGTCGGCAGGTTTGTCAGTTCCATGCTGCGTTCAACATAATCATCTTGTCGAACCTCTCTTTGTTCAGTATTAAGGCACGCGGTGCTGTAAGTTGGTGGCGCGCTTGGTAGGGAACTTAAATTTGGATAAAGGCTAGTTATTTCTGGAAAAGGGGTGTCTGATCTCCCCCCACAATCCACAAACTGTCTGATTTTGGTAGATATTGATTGTTGATTTCTGAGATTTGTGTAGTTTGGATCATACCCTTGTACAGGTTTGTTTGGCAGTGCGCCTAAGATTGATCTAATCTCTGCAGCCTCTCTTGGGTTTTCTGCTAAGATTGCGATCCCTCTGTATTGATATTTGAGTAAGAAATTAGTGAGTGCATTTTCTGATGCTTGCTGATGACACCCTGGATCATTCCTGCCCAGCGGTGCCAAAACATAAGGACCGTTTGCACGCAGAGCGCAGGTATCATATAATGCTGCCAACGTCTGCTCCTGAAGCTTTAACGGTTGCTCCTGTACATCATCCCATAGAACCCACAGAATTTCTTTGAGCACAACGTCAGATGTCATTGTTTTAATCACTTCATCTCTTGAGACAGGCAGCTGGGTACAGATATTTACATCGTTTTCCTGAACAGGAAAGCATTTTTTTGTTTCATGTGTTAGACCGTTTCTAATTTTAAAATCTCGATTGCAGGAGACAATTAAACAAGCTTGATTCAGATTTGCATCTTTAATGCAGGAAAGAGTCCCTTCCAGCAACATGAACCCTTTTATTTCCTCCACTACATTGTAGTCTTTTTGTTGCGCAAATGCGCCTGATTTATCTCTAAATCCGAATAAATTTTCATACCGAGGTCCAGGTTCATCTACATCTGATTCCTCAAGAATTATGGATCCAGGAGAAGCCATCTTGTGACTGTGCACGCCCGATTAAAGCTTTAGATTCAATTCACTAGTCCAAGTCCAAATTGGCCTGGCTGGCACAGTCTCTTACTGCCCAGCTACAGACAACCAGCAATATACTCGCTCCTAGCTCTCGTGAAGCTTTCTATTCCGGCTCTAATCTTTTCTATCAATTGTTACAGTTGATTAATCATCTATTTCAGTCCCATCTGGGGTGCCATGTTAAAAGTCCGGTGATATACTGAATTAAGCGCCTGTTATTATAAAGGGAAAACTATTTTAAGTTATCACCTTTAATAGGGAATAATCAGCTATACCGATCCTTTTTAGGTTTGGACTCCTATTTTACTGGAGGATCTTTCGACCCTTACAACAGGCCTACTTTACACACCTCCCAGTCTCCACAACTGACCCAAGTGGGTAAAACCGTTTGGGCCTCAGCGTACGTTAACCGGCAGATAGTCGTAATACCTCCCCGATTCTTTCGGCGTCTAATATTGGCCTACTCCCCACTTGTCAGTCACCTAGTAGGAGTCGCTATGTTAGCGTTAAAGCGTATACTTTACATGCTATAACGAATGTAATTTGCTTTGCATACGCCCCATACAGAACAGAGCCTTCGGTCACAACCCAGTTAGAAAATATGCGTAAATACTTACTAACTATTTGAATCTATTGACTTACGTTCTCTCTGTCCTAGTACGGTTAAAACGTCTCTGCTCTGATTACTTATACAGTTCGCTATAAAACCGCTTCAGCTCCGGATACTGAGAACAGTCAAGTCTTACAACCTTCTAAGTAATACATATATTTTATTCCCTTATATATGCAGGTACATTAGATGTGGTCAAAAAGCTTCCCTGAGCTCTACCCATACAAATGACCTCTCCAGAGATTGTCCAATTCGTGTCACTGGAACTAAAATGAGATCGCACAACCTCCTAGGTGTAACTATGCTTCCCTTTGACACAGATGTTAGTTAGGCTTCACTGAGAACTTCCTGGGTCGGGTTTTCTATGGTCGCTCCACGTCTCGCCGGCTGATCCTGGAAACCTGGGCCTCCGACTCACTGTCACAACACGAGGACAGAGGCGCAGAATCTCCTCAGAACCCAGCGCTCGCAGAGTTGAGCAAATTTAAGATGCCTGACTTACCAGTCCGGTGTCACAGTTACGGATTTGGGCTACTCTGGTCCCAGGGTTGGTTTCTCTGTCGTCTGACCGCTGTCACTACGAAGAGTTAAGAAGCACCTCTGTCTTCCTATCCCCTGGAGTTAGGCATTCCCAAACCCCCGTGACCTGCTTAGTCCCTGCAAGCACTGCCGTCTGATAAGTTCAAAGCGAATGCCGGCCAGTCCCCAGGCCTCTCACATATAGGAGACCCCCCTAACGGGAGTCTTTATGAGGCTCTCTCAGAGAATTGAGTCAATACTCCCTAAAAAGACTTGCTTAGAGAAGGAAGTCGATTAAAAGGTTTTAATCTTAACTCAAAAGGAATTACAATACAAAATCCAAAAGCTTACAATGTTCAACTCCAACTAACTACAAGAACGGCCACAACCCGCCACTAGTTCACACACAAGCAAACCTCAAACTTCTCAATGTCCTCAAAAAAGGAATAAGTCCAAAAAAGTCCTTTCATCTTGTCTCTGTTATTACTTTTATACATGGGCCAACCCCTTGAGAGGGGTCGTGGCTTGTGTAAATTCAAAGTCTTGAGATGCTGTCTTTCAGGAACAGGGCGATGGTCTCCTCCTGGTGGTTTGCTGCTCTCACACCCATGATATACTCAGTCTAATGCTGATTATATATTTTAAAACACACACCTTATAAGCAAATACAGGAGTATACATGAGTATATGTGTACATAGGTAAGCATAAACTTCAATAAATGCATTTTATAGAAAGAAAATGACATGAGACATATTAAGGAAATCTTTATTATCCTCCTCCCCTGCGTGCCAAAAGTCCAGCTCATCCTATTGGCGAAATGGTGATTATGTAATTCCCATTTATAACTCTAGGGAGTTCAACAGTACCATACCCCATGGTACCATGTACCATACATTCCATACTGAAAAATCTTAATATGGATACATGTAATGTTACACCTCTAACGGTATTTAATAGTAAGCAGTACTACAAACATCCAGTGATTTTCACTGAAAAGCAAACTTGTGAACAACCATTTCTTAAATGTGGCAAAATAAAGCAAAAGTGAGTCATATCCTGTTCTTGTTGCTGAATATATTCAAAGGAAATAAAAATCTAGACAAAGATGATCAACCAGAAAAATTCTGGACATTGTATGAATATGTTTTTATCTTGCTATTTTTAACTGGGCAAAGACCATTTGGTTTACAGATACCTTTTCTACAGAAATTACACTTTTTTTGCTTGCTTTATTATAATAGTGTCTATTGTTGTTAAGGGAAAGAGGAAAACAATTAAAATGTGATGGTTTTTTAAATTGAAATAATAAAATAATACAAATCCTGTGACCCACCAAATACTTTGAACTGGACATTTTTGCCCCCCATTGCAAAACGTTTTGACACCACTTATATAGAAACTGAAATTTTTGCCCAAGTTCTGTTGGATTGGTTCGTTAAATGATGGGAAGGTTTGCTGCTGTGCCATACTCCATACTCCATTTTTAGGCAATCAGATGATGGCTTGAACAGAGCTCTGTGGACTCTAGGTCTTGCTTTTTGCTTCTAGCCTAAATGAGATGAGGCGATCCAGTGTGTGCGGCTGTGTGTGTGTGTGGGAGACAGCGAGCGAATAAAGGGGGTTCAGCTTACCCCCTCAATGTGATCAATAGCCCAAGCCTTATCAATTGGCGCAATCGGCTCACAAAGGGAGACAAAGAAAAACCATGTGGTGATTCAACAAAGGCTACGTACAATTTGCAATGGTGGCTTGGACAAAGGAAAGGGGGGGACAGAAAAAGGGAATTGACGGAAGGCCACGTGACCTGTCTAAACAGACACGCGCCGACCGCAGCAGACAATACAACAAGCCGGGAAATAATACAATATAATATACTGCTTCTGGTTGCAACCAAAGTGAAATAATAAAACACAAAAAGGATGCAACATTCAGGGTCGGTGTACAGCCACAGACGACCAAGAATAAACAGTGGTTAACAAGTTGACAGACTTATTTTTACCACAGAAAAATTTATCTATTAATCCTAGACCTAATCTCCTCTACCCAGACCGAAAGAAATAAACCAGGTTTATCCTACTTGGTGATGACTCTCTTCACAGTCCACGACGAAGAACGTAGAACGACTTGAAAGTGTCCAGTTTAAAGGAGCGGTTTTGTGCAAAACCGAGGTCAGAAAAGCAGACATCCGACTTTAGGCGCTGAGGGATTCAGGCCGGTTTTCAATAGAGCTCAGAGGCCAGCGGACTCCCTGGTTACGCTGACGGGGAATCAGTTTCCTTGGCCGGTTCACTTCGAAGTTTAAAAAGGGGAGTTCTTCCTGGTCCAGTTTGAACGGAAAAAGGAAAAATGCTAGCAATGGGTTAAAGTGTCTCCTTGCGGCAACACTGGTAGGAACCAAAAGACGAGGATTTCAATTTTCGCGCTGCCTTTATCAACTCTGTGATGTCATCACTGGCCACAGACCAATGAGAATGGGTTGAGGGCAGCGCAACGGATGCTGGGAGATGCAGTTTGTTCAGTGAAAGGATGCTGGGGGATGCAGTTCGTTAAGTAAAAGGCAATAGCCTCAACATCCCCCTTTTAGTTCAAAAGAATGCGCACTGTTCAGTCTTTGGAGCTAGAACCAGGTTCATTGTCCATTACGTCTAAGAATGTCGCTGTCCATCAGTGGACAAGGTGTAATAGTTCAGTCCATTACGTTCAAGAATGTCGCAGTCCTTCAGCGGGAAGGTGTAACAATTCAGTCCATTAAATCCGAATCTGGTCCCAGCACAGGACATAAAGACGGTTGGGGGGACCAGGCTCACTGAGTAAGGCTTTCTGAATAGAGTTCTCCAGATCCCAGGAGACAGCCCCAATTGAAAAGGTAGGGGCCAGAATGGGTTCATGGATGTCTGGGGACTTATCGCCGGCGTGCTGATGAGACAGGGCGTCTGGCTTAAGATTCTTAGAACCAGGCCAGTAAGTTATGGGGAGATTGAAACGGGTGAAAAGTAATGACCATCTGAACTGTCAGGGGTTGAGACAGTTTGCGGTTTGGAGGTAGGCAAGATTTTTATGGTCAGTCCAGATAACGACCGGTAGTTCTGTACCCTGTAGCCAGTGTCTCCACTGCTCAAGAGCCATTAGCCGCATCATTGTATAGGCCGCAGGGTCCAAAGCGTGTGAGAGAAGTAGCGGCTTATAGTCTGAAGATTACTGAACCTGAGACTGTGGTGGAGGTTCACCTACTAGCAGGACAACAAAGATACCACCAGAGCAACATTGGAATGGTTTATATCTAAGCATATTCATGTGTTAGAATAGCCCAGTCAAAGTCCAGACTTAAATCTGATTGAGAATTTGTGGCAGAACTTGAACATTGCTGTTCAGAGATGTTCTCCATCCAATCTGACTGCCCTTGAGCTATTTTGCAGAGAACAACTGACAAAAATTTCAGTGTCTAGATGTTCAAAGGGGGAAGAGCTAAACCCCACAAGACTGCACATAGTTTTAAAACTATGTATTACTTTCCTCCTAGTTAATAATCTGCTGGTCAGTGAGGGGGAATCTTAATCAAATCCATGAAAGTTTGTGCTTAGAATGTGACAAAATGTGAAAACATTCAAGTGGGATTAATATTTTTGCATGACTCTGTATTCTAAATATACCTTAGAAGAATAGAAAACTCTAATGAATGTAAACTACCCTTATGAACAGTTTCATGATTTATCATTTTGGGATTAGCTGAGTGTCGCTGAGGTTAGTGAAGGCTGGAAGTGATACAGTTAGAAAAATGTCCAAATGACAGATCCCTGGCCTAACACTTAGGAAGCAGCTTCAGGTAATGATTTCAAAATCTTTTTTTGTGAGACTGCACAGCCAAACCTCAGGCATGTTCTTGCAATAAAAGGGCTAATTTCTCCTCTACCCAGTTTTGAACTTTTTGCATCAACAGTCATGCTGCAACTACAATGTGTGGTCAGTCCGTGTTCTTGAATGCACCACGCTGCTCTGTTGTAAGAGAAGTAATTCCTGCTGAGGGGAAAAACTAACAACTCAAGTTCAAATGAACTGAGCTGAGACTGAATAAATATCCTTTTTAAATGTTTCCACACAGAGTTTAACAGATGTAGGGGCCTCATGGAAGGGAGATTGCAATATATTCCTGGTCTTTTGCCCCACTGCAATTCATCCATTGTCGTCCACCTATCTAAAATCGGATCATGGAAGTAACAGGGTGCAAAAGAAAACCAAGACACCCCTCTACCTGGCAACACTCCAACACATTCTGGGGATCCCACGGCAATCCCAGGTCAGGAGGGATACATATTCACTCCAGCAGATTTTAAAATGGTGCCTGGAAAACCTCCAAAGGGAGGTTCACAGTACCTTAACTAACTCCTTTTTATCTGAAGGAAGAGTGGCTCTGCTCCGAACTCCCCTCGAATGACAGAGTTCCTCACCCAATCTCTAAGGACAAGTCCAGCCATTCTACGTAGGAAGCTTATTCCAACTTCTATACAAGATGTCACTCTCCTGGTGGTCTAACCTTGGTTCTGAGGGTTCAGCTGGGCTCAGCCCAAAAAAGTATCAGGTAGCCCCCTCCATGTTGGCCTACCACCTGTGGGAGGACCATCCGGTGGAAGGCCAGGGCAGAGTCTACTGTTCAGAGAGAAATATTTCAATGGTCATTTAAGAATTTTCCAACTTTATTTCAAGATGCTGTCTCTGATTAGTCTTCATCCTAGGCAATGGACATTTTGTCTGACAAGTTTCTTTTATTGCATCAGGCTGTCAAGCAGCACCAAAAAGAAAGCAAAGTTGATGTCATTAAGTTATTTCAGATTTATATTTTGTTCAAGTGTGTGTCAAAATTCAAGTGTTAAAGAATTTCTGAGAATTCTTGCTTACAAAAATTGTCTTAAAAAAGCCAGGATTTCAGTGGTTCTGATTTTCCATATGAACCGTCATTAAGAATAGAATAAAGTGGGTTTTAAACAGCAAAAGGTGCAGGAAGTTATAATCAGAGGGAGATAGAAGGGAAGGCAAGGCAAGGGAATTTTATCTGAATAGCACACTTTCAGCTACAGGGTAATTCAAGGTGCTTTACATGATTTGGTGAAAACGGAAAACATAGAATATAACATTGGAAATTAAAAGCAGCAATTTAGCACGAAACAATCACAACACATGATACACAATAAAGCATGAACACATGATACATATGAAGATGGATAGATAGATAGATAGATAGATAGATAGATAGATAGATAGATAGATAGATAGATAGATAGATAGATAGATAGATAGATAGATAGATAGATAGATAGATAGATAGATAGATAGATAGATAGATAGATTTGGAAAGCAGCTACTGAAACATGCCTTTTATGAGCGACAGAGAGATTAGATTTTTATGACAGTGATGTTGCGGGCGACAGAGAGTGACAGAGAGCAAATATCGTGAAAGTTGGGTAGGGATTTCCATCTAGCAAGATCATCTTCCACTTTTTTTAAAAGTGGGATGTAGTTTAGCTTTGTTAAATCTGCCACTCTTGGTGAGACATTGATACCTAAATAAGTAATATTCTCTGACAACAGTTGTGTATTAATTGGATTCTGGAAAAAACTATCAATTGGAAGAACTGTAGATTTTAACAAATTTATAGAATAATCTGAAACTTTTGAGTAAGAGTTTATCAACCCGATTACCTAAGAGAAAGAAGTTTGTGAATGCTGGGGGAAAAGTAATACATCATCTGCATAAAGACTGATTTTATGTTCTATGATATTGCATTTTATGCCTTTAATATTGTTAGTTTGCCTGATTGCTGCTGCTAGTGGTTCAATAAAAATCGCAAACAGGGAGGGAGAGAGAGGACATCCCTGCCTGGTAGCTCTCTGAAGATAAAACCTAGATGATGTTTGGTTATTAGTCCTGATACATGCTGTTGGTGAACTGTATACTATTTTCAAACAGTTTATAAAAGAATTTCCAAAGCCAAATTTATGTAAGGTTGCAAATAAGAATTTTGAGTTAACTCTATCAAATGCTTTTTCTTCATCTAGAGATAATATATTAGTTTCAATGTTTTTACAGTAAGAAAAATCTATTAAATCTATTAATCTACGTGAATTTGTGGATGAATGTCTCCCTTTTATAAAACCAGTCTGATGAGGATGTATTATAAGAGGAGTTACTTTCTCTATCCTTTTTGCGAGGGCTTTGCAGATTATTTTAAGATCAACATTAATGATGGATATGGGACGATAGCTTGTAGGAAACACAGGGTCTTTACCTGATTTTAGTAGAAGACTAATGTAGGCAGAATTCAGACAGTGGCTTCCAAAAGTATTCGGCCCCCTTTAACTTTTCAACATTTTGTCACTTTACAGCCACAAACATGAATCAATTTTATTGGAATTCCACGTGAAAGACCAATACAAAGTGGTGTACACATGAGAAGTGGAATAAAAATCATACATGATTCCTTTTTTTTTTTTTTTAACTAAATAAGTGAAAAGTGGGGTGTGCGTAATTATTCAGCCCCCTGAGTCAATACTTTGCAGAACCACCTTTTGCTGCACTTATGGCTGCCAGTCTTTTAGGTTATGTCTCTACCAGCTTTGCACATCTAGAGACTGAAATTCTTGCCCACTCTTCTTTGGAAAACAGCTCCAGCTCAGTCAGATTAGATGGACGCTGTTTGTGAACAGTCAGATCTTGCCACAGATTCTCGATTGGATTTAGATCTGGACTTTGACTGGGCCATTTTAACACATGGATATGTTTTGTTTTAAACCATTCCATTGTTGCCCTGGCTTTATGTTTAGGGTCGTTGTCCTGCTGGAAGGTGAACCTTTGCCCCAGTCTCAAGTCTTTTGCAGACTCCAAGAGGTTTTCTTCCAAGATTGCCCTGTATTTGGCTCCATCCATCTTCCCATCAACTCTGACCAGCTTCCCTGTCCCTGCTGAAGAGAAGCACCCCCAGAGCATGATGCTGCCACCACCATATTTGACAGTGAGGATGGTGTGTTCAGAGTGATGTGCAGTGTTAGTTTTCCGCCACACATAGCGTTTTGCATTTGGGCCAAAAAGTTCCATTTTGGTCTCATCTGACCAGAGCACCTTCTTCCACATGTTTGCTGTGTCCCCCACATGGCTTTTGGCAAACTGCAAACGGGACTTATTTTGGTTTTCTTTTAACAATGGCTTTCTTCTTGCCACTCTTCCATAAAGGCCAACTTTGTGCACTGCACGACTAACAGTTGTCCTATGGACAGATTCCCCCACCTGAGCTGTAGATCTCTGCAGCTCGTCCAGAGTCACCATGGGCCTCTTGGCTGCATTTCTGATCAGCGCTCTCCTTGTTTGGCCTGTGAGTTTAGGTGGACGGCCTTGTCTTGGTAGGTTTACAGTTGTGCCATACTCCTTCCATTTCTGAATGATCACTTGAACAGCGCTCCGTGAGATGTTCAAGGCTTGGGAAATCTTTTTGTAGCCTAAGCCTGCTTTAAATTTCTCAATAACTTTATCCCTGACCTGTCGGGTGTGTTCTTTGGACTTCATGGTGTTGTTGCTCCCAACAATGCTGTAACAATTTTTAAAGAATCTGTTCCATTCTTACTTTCCTTAGTGTCTCAGGGTAACACAGTGGATGGCAGCAATTCTATCTCTAACCCTTCAGAAATTGATGATCTGGTTCACAGCGTTACGTCCTCATTGCGTTTCGCATTAGATAGTGTAGCCCCCTTAAAAAAGAAAGTGGCTAGCCATTGGAGGCTGACTCCTTGGTTCAACGCAGAGTTGCGTACTTTAAAGCAGAATACTAGGAAGTTGGAGAGAAAATGGCGCTCTACACACCTAGAAGATTCCTATTTAACCTGGAATAACAGTCTACTGCTGTATAAAAAGACCCTTCGACAAGCTAGAACAGCATATTTTTCATCATTAATAGAGGCGAATAAAAACAATCCTAGGTTTCTTTTTAGTACAGTTGCCAAACTTACACAGAGTCATAGCTCTGTTGAGCCAACTATTCCCCCAGCTCTTAGCAGTGATGATTTTATGGGATTCTTCGTAAATAAAATTAATTCTATTAAAAATAAAATCATTGGCATCCTCCCAAACATGATTACTTCTTCCTCAGTAAATGAGGCAGTATCGGAAAGAACTGTAGATCCTCAGTTGTGCTTAGGCTGTTTTGATTCAGTCGAGCTTTCGGAATTATCAAAAATATTAGCCTCATCTAAACCTTCAACTTGTATGTTGGACCCAATCCCAACCAAATTATTTAAAGAAGTGTTCCATTTGGTTCCTGGCCCCATTTTGGATATGATGAATCTATCCTTAGTAAACGGATACGTACCACAGGAATTTAAAATAGCTGTAATTAAACCTTTACTCAAGAAACCTTCCCTTGATCAAGATGACTTAGTGAATTACAGACCTATATCTAACCTTCCTTTCTTATCCAAAGTCCTTGAGAAAATTGTTGCTAATCAAGTCTGTGAGCATTTAAACAATAACGAGCTGTTTGAAGAGTTTCAGTCAGGTTTTAGAGCTCATCATAGCACTGAAACAGCACTGGTGAAGGCTACTAATGGTATTCTCATGGCCTCAGATAATGGACTTGTGTCTGTTCTGGTTTTGTTAGATCTCAGTGCTGCTTTTGACACAGTCGATCATAATATTCTCTTAGAAAGGCTTGAACATGTTGCAGGGATCAAAGGAACAGCACTAGGCTGGTTTAAATCATATTTGTCTGATAGATTCCAGTTTGTTCATCTAAATGATAAATATTTTTCACTCTCAAGAGTTACTTGTGGAGTTCCACAGGGTTCTGTCCTTGGACCAATTCTGTTCACCATATATATGCTCCCAATTGGTAGAATCATTAGACAGCATGGGATAGATTTCCACAGCTATACAGATGATACACAACTATATTTATCCATAAATCCTGATGAACCCAGTCAGTTAGGTAGATTACAGGCATGTCTGGAAGACATAAAAACATGGATGACCCTAAACTTTTTGCTTTTAAATTCTGAAAAAACAGAAGTTGCTGTCTTTGGACCAGAAGTTCTTAAACAGAAACTGATTAGTCAATCGCTTCATCTGGATGGCATTAAATTGGCCCCCAGTAATAACGTAAAGAACCTCGGCGTTATTTTGGACCGAGACTTGACATTTAAATCCCATATTAAACAGGTTTCTAGGATTTCTTTCTTTCACCTCCGGAATATTGCTAAAATTAGAAACATCCTGTCCAGGAGTGATGCTGAGAAACTAGTCCATGCATTTGTTACCTCAAGGCTGGACTACTGTAATTCTTTACTATCAGGTAGTCCACAAAATGCCATTAAAAGCCTTCAGTTGATCCGAAATGCGGCAGCAAGAGTTCTGATGAATATTAAAAAGAGAGATCACATTTCTCCTGTTTTAGCTTCCCTTCATTGGCTCCCTGTTAAATCCAGAATAGAATTTAAGATCCTTCTTCTTACATACAAAGCCCTTAATAATCAAGCTCCATCATACATCAGAGATCTAATTGTTCCTTATGTTCCTAACAGAGCCCTTCCCTCTCAGACTGCAGGTTTACTTGTAATTCCTAGGATTTTTTAAAGTAGAATGGGAGGCAGATCTTTTAGTTTTTAGGCTCCTCTCCTGTGGAACCAGCTCCCAGCTTTAGTCCGTGAGGCAGACACTCTGTTTACTTTTACGGCCAGGCTTAAAACTTTCCTTTTTGATAAAGCTTATAGTTAGAGTGGCTTAGGTCATCCTGAGCTATCTCTGTAGTTATGCTGCTATAGGCTCAGACTGCTGGAGGACAGACTTACCAATTTTCTTCACTCTGCTACTTCCTTTTCTCCTACTACTCTCCAGTTGTAATACAGTTCATTCTGTTATTTCGACTGTTAACTTTGTTTTCTCTCAGTGTTTTTCTCTCCATAGAAGATATACCTGGTCTGGTATCCTGCTTGGCTGCAATGCCCTGTTGGACGGGAGGCATCGACTGGGATGATCCTCCCAGTAACTGAACATCCACTGTGTCCTGTTATTAACTTTTTACTTTCTGTAACATAGAAAGTTCTCTTATATCAGATCTTCTGTTCCTTCTGTGTTTCTGCTCTGTCTTCTCAAACCCCCAGACGGTCGTGGCAGATGGGCGCTCCTACTGAGCCTGGTTCTGTTGGAGGTTTCTTCCTGTTAAAGGGGAGTTTTTCCTCTCCACCGTCGCTACATGCTTGCTCAGTATGAGGGATTGCTGAAGGATTGCTGTGGTTGGAAAGTCTGCATCAACGGGGCCCAACCTCATGCCAATGACTGACGCAATCTGCTGGGATTCCTTAAATAGGAAATTTTTTAACTGATTGGAATGTTTGTAGAAATTTATTGAAATGACTTCTTGTTAAGTGCCTTGAGATGACATCTGTTGTGAATTGGCGCTATATAAATAAACTGAATTGAATTGAACATTCTCTTAGACAACCTCTGAGGCCGTCACAGGGCAGCTGTATTTGTACTGACATTAGATTACACACAGGTGCACTCTATTTAGTCATTATCACTCATCAGGCAATGTCTATGGGCAACTGACTGCACTCAGACCAAAGGGGGCTGCATATTTACGCACAACCCACTTTTCAGTTATTTATTTGTAAAAAATGTTTAGAATCATGTATGATTTTCGTTCCACTTCTCACATGTACACCACCTTGTTTTGGTCTTTCACGTGGAATTCCAATAAAATTGATTCATGTTTGTGGCTGTAATGTTACAAAATGTGGAAAAGTTCAAGGGGGCCGAATACTTTTTCAAGCCACTGTATTTGGTGGGAGGCGGCCATTTTCCTTGGTTTCCTGCAGCATTCTGTGGAATGTTGGTGCCAGAATATTCCAGAATTATTTATAGAACTCTGCTGGAAATCCATCTGGGCCTGGAGCCTTTTTTTTGGGCATGCTTTGGAGGGCCTCCTAGAGTTCAGCCGCTGTTGGTGGTGAATCCAGGGACATTGCTTGACTATCTGATAATTTAGGTCGTTTTATTTTATCCAAAAAATTTTCAATTTCATGATCTGATGGGTTCATCTCCGGTGAGTATAAAGCCTTGTAAAATTCTTTAAAGGTGTTGTTTATTCTTCCAGGATCATATACTGTATTCCCGGTCTGATCTTTAATAACAGATATAGTTGTTGTTTCTTTATTAATTTTGAGCTGGTTAGCCAAAAATCTACCTGATTCATTACCTTGTTCAAAGTTTTCCATCCTAAGTCTTTGCATTAAGAACTGGGTCTGTTTATTAATAATTTAATTTCATTCTAGCTTTGCTTTAATGATTTTTCCTAGTTTATCCTCATCTAGGGAAGCTTCTAATGAATTAATAGTTTCTTCTAATTCCTGAATACGTTTTCTTTCTATTTTCTTTTTATTTGTTGAGAACAAGATTATTTTACCTCTAATCACAGCTTTCCCTGCCTCCCAAAGAATGGATGGCAACGTACCAGGTAGGCTATTATATTCCAAATAAGAAGCCCACTCTTTTTCGACATATTTAATAAAATTTTTATCCTTAAGTAATGATATATTAAATCTCCAATTTTCGCTTTGAGGTGCTTCTTTTTTATTTACTAGAGTTTTGTTTTTGTATTTACACCCTTTTGTTTGCTGCTGGAAATGTTAATTTCTCTGAGGGAGTCATCCCAAAGGGATAAATAAAGTTAAGTCTAAAGTCTAAAGTTAGAGAAACGGGAGCATGATCGCTAACAGGTATAGGGTGTATCTCAGTGTCTGAAATGTCAGTCAACAGTGAGCTGCTGACTAACAAATAATCCAGCCGAGAATAAGAATGGTGAACATTTAAGAACAAATTATATTTTGTGTCATTGGGTGAAGAGATCCCCATGCATCACAAAGTCCATAATCGCTCATGTATTGCTTCACTATATATATGGATTGCCAGCTGTGCCGAGTCCCTGCTGTGCTGAGCCTGTCTATTTCTTCATTAAAACCAAAGTTGAGGTCGCCCCAAGAAGAAGTTAACAATCCAAGTGTTCAAGGAGCACCGAGAAGAAGGAATGAAAGAATGAGGGGTCATCAACATTTGGACCATATATACCGACAATACATAACTTTTGGTTATGTATAGATAGTTTTACTATAATAAATCTACCCACTGGATCTGTAACTGTATCTATTACTGTAAAATTAACATTTTTATTTATTAATATTGTTCTCCACTTTGTCTAGAGTTATAGCATGCAAAAACACATTAGGAAACTCAGGAGATTTAAGATCATCTGCAGCTGAGGTAGATTTATGGGTTTCTTGTTATAAGACGACATCTGCCTTCAATTGGATAGATGAAAGTCTGGACAGAGCCAATGAACTGAACATATTCTTCAACAGGTTCAGCTCAGGAACTAGCTCAGCCTCCCCCTCTCCTGTTCCCAGCCAAACAGACATCCCACTCTCCTCTGATCAACAGCTTTCCTGTTACACCTCAGATGTTTTATCCTTCACCTCAGCCATGGACTCTTCTAATTCCACAAGTTTGACTTCAACCAAGTCAGGAAATGCTGCTACCCCCTTTGCCTCCCCCTCCCACTTGTCTGTCTCCAAAAGTCAGGTGATGAGGCAGCTGGAGAAACTGAACCGGAAAAAGGCTGCAGGTCCAGATGGTGTCAGCTCAAGAGTCCTGAAGGCCTGTGCAGAGCAGCTCTGTGGGATTCTGCAGCACCTCTTCAACCTTAGCCTTACTCAGGAGACGGTTCCAGTGTTGTGGAAGACATCCTGCCTTGTTCCAGTACCCAAAAGAACTCACCCATCAGTCATCAATGACTATAGACCTGTTGCCCTGACATCCCACATCATGAAGGTCCTGGAGAGACTCCTGTTGGCCCCCCTGAATAAGCAAACAAGAACGTATCAGGACCCACTGCAGTTTGCTTATCGCTGTGGAGTTGGAGTTGAAGATGCAATCATCCACCTACTTCAACCAACCCAAAGTCCTCTGGACAAAGCAGGCAGCACTGTGAGGATCATGTTCTTTGATTTCTCCAGTGCATTTAACACAATTCAGCCTGATTTGCTTTATCAGAAACTCCTGAAGACACAGGTGGAGCCCTCAACAATAGCCTGGGTCAATGACTACCTGACCAACAGACCACAATTTGTGAGACTGAAGAATTATGTGTCAAATCAGGTGGTCAGCAGCACAGGAGCACCACGGGGGACCGTACTTTCACCATTCCTTTTCACTCTGTACACCTCAGACTTCCAGTACAAATCAGAGACCTGTCATCTGCAGAAATTCTCAGATGACTCTGCAATTGTCGGGTGTATCAGAGATGGACAAGAAGCTGAATACAGAGAGCTGGTGGACCGCTTTGTGACATGGTGTGGAAACAATCGTCTCACCTTGAATGTGAACAAAATAAAGGAGATGATTGTAGATTTCAGAAGAAACAAGGATAAGTCAAAAACTGTTTCCATCATGGGAGAAGAAGTGGAGGTGGTTGAGGGGTATAAATACCTCGGAGTTCACCTTGACAACAGACTGGACTGGAGGCGCAACAGTGAAACCGTCTACAAGGAGGGACAGAGCAGACTGTACTTCTTGAGGAAGCTTAGGTCCTTCAAGGTTTGCAGTAAGATGCTGGAGATCTTCTACAAGTCTGTTGTGGAGAGTGTAATCTCTTCAGCTGTCATCTGTTGGGGTAGCAGCATCAGAGCCAGGGGTTTAAATAGGCTAAACAACCTGATAAAGAAGGTTCTGGTTCTGTTCTTGGGACAACTGTGGAACATCTGGAGATGACGATGCAAAGAAGGATTCTTCATAAAATCAAAAAACTTATGGACAACCCTGAGCATCCCCTTCATGAGACAGTCATACAACAACAGAGCGTCTTCAGTCGGAGGCTTCTTCAGTTTCGCTGCAATACAGACCGCTACAGGAAATCCTTCCTGCCCACAGCTATCATTATCTACAACAATTCCTCAAAGGATTAATTATATGAGCTATACCAACACTTAATTTCCCTCTGGGATCAATAACGTATTTTTGAATTGAATTGAGTAGTGCTTGTGATGAGGACGACGGCAGGAACGGAGAGGCAGGACGGGAAACAGCTGGACGACACACCATGGAGACAAAGACAATCCACACAATGATCCATTGCTGAGTGAAGGGAAGTGATGGGCTTTAAAGGCAGAAGGTAAGGAGGATCAGGTGTGGTTGATGGGAGACACAGGTGAGGACGATGATTAGCAGAGGGAGATTAGGGAAGCATGACAACTTCCTCTTGATATTGTGTCAGGGATGGAAAGTCAGTAAGGTGGGCCACCAGGGCCATGTCATCAGCATATTTGAACAGTGACATACCCTCTCTACTGCAGGTGATGTTGGTAGTGTAAGCAGAGAACAGAACTGGAGAGAGCACACAGCCATGGGGGACCCCTGTCTTTAAAACCAATTAACTGGATTCAAAATCTTTTATACGGACATGCTGTGGTCTGTCCTTTAAAAAGTCCTTTATCCATGAAATCAGAGCAGGGGGACATGAAGTTCAAACAGACAGACAGAAAGTGTTAGTTTCTTCAGTATTAATAGCCAATGAAAAGTCCATAAATAAAATCCAGGTGTGGGGGTGCGCACAGTCCAATTGTTTAGTGACTTCATTTAGAAGCATCAGTATTGCATCCTCGGTGCTGCGTTTAGCTTTTTTAGCAAGCTGGAAATGATCCAATTTGTCAGACAGGCTGCACAGCAACAGCCTGCACACAACTTTTTCCAAACACTTGAATAGGACCGATGTCAGGGCCACTGGCGTGTAGTCCATCAGTTCCTTGGGTTGTGTCTTTTTGGGTATTGGAATTATTTCTGACTCTTTCCACTTGTTGGGAACAATCCGGGCATCCAGAAGCTGCTGAAACAACCTAGTGAACAACCCACTTAACTGAGTGGGGCATTCCGTCAGTAACCTGTCTCTGATTCTGTCAGGGCCAACGGCTTTGTTCGGGTTCACAAAGCAATCATTTACTCAAAGGCAATTCTAAACAGATGAGTTTTTAGTTTTGATTTAAAGCAGCTCAGTGTTTCAGCAGCTTTGCAGTTGCCAGGAAGTCTGTTGCAGATGAGGAGAGCATAGAAACTGAAAGCTGCTTTTCCATGTTTGGTTTTCAGTCTGGGGATGTTTAGTAGGCTAGAGTTGGAGGACCTGAGTGGTCTTGGTGGTTGGTACGGTGACAACAGGTCTTCAACATACTTTGGTGCTAAGCCATTCAATGATTTATAAACAGGGCAGGAAATTAGCACCCGCCACCAGCCAAATGCGGGTACTTTTTCTAATTGGCGGGTGACTATCGGCGGGTGGTAATGTCAGCGGTACAGTGCATTCAATTGAGTTATGCAACATGCGACCACTGGGGGGCAGTGATACGCTTGTACTGCCACCAGACTGTTGCAGACGCTAGAAGAAAACGTTACACTTCAGTCGCAGTGGCATTCACTTCAGTGATATTAAGTAAATTAGAAATTGTGGCTATTATCTATCTAACGAAACGCAGTAGTCCTCAAAGAGGGGAACAATCAGCGGAGGGGAAAAAAAGCCAAGAGGGTGTTTAATGAAAAATGGCGATTTAACGAGAGTGATAAGGAGCGTGTTTGGCTGGTACATGACGACAAAAATGGAATTATGTTCTAACTTCATAACCGGCACAACAAACATGAAGCTAGAGGCAATAAAAGAACACGAATCATCAAAATGCCACAAAGACGTCATGAGTGTGATTCAGCGATGAGAGTTCTGACAAGCCTCAAAACAGCGGAGTTTGACAAGCTACGCATCCTATTCAGGAACGCCCACGCTATCGCTAAAAGGCTATGACTACGAGTGGATTTGCAAGTAAGTGTATTATTTAGTATTTCACCAATGCTTATTGCTGCCCTTGTTATGATGGTTCATGTAAGGATTTTACATTAATCTACAAGCTTTAATAATGCGTTTTTGTATTTCATCTTAGGCTAGATGAAAGAAAGGGCTTAAAGACGGGCACCACTTACTTGAACAGAAAGCCGGCGAAAGTTTTTGTGAAGTACATTGCCGATGTCGAGAGCAACCGCTTAAGAGCTGACATGCAAGCAGCCAGTTTCCTGGCTATCATGTCTGATGGGTCCACAGACACAGACGTGACAGAGGAGGAAATCTTATATGCCCAGTTGTGCAAGCACGGAAAGGTGGATGTTTGATTTGTTGGAATTCAGGCAGTGGAAAAGGCAGATGCAGAACATATCACCAATGCAATAAAAGCTTTAATGGAAGGGGTCTGTGGAGAAGTGACGTGGATGGACAAATTGGTTGCATGTGCAACTGACGGAGCATCTGTGATGACCGGACAGAGAAGAGGTGTGGTCAGTAGGCTGAGAGCAGAGAGCAGCAGTCATGTCCTGGGAATCCACTGCCCATCGCCTGGAGCTTGCTTTCAAAGCCTCTGTGAAAGGATGTACAGCAGCAAGCAATATAGAAGATTTACTCTCAGGCTTGCATGCATTTTATCACAAAAGTGCTTTGAATAGAGCAAATCTCAGGCAGAGTTTTAGGGTTCTCAGCCAGACTCCACTCACACCAACCATGGTTGGAGGGACTCGATGGGTCACTCATATGCTGAGAGCCCTTGATAATTTTTTACGAGGTCGCCAGGGACTCACTCAGCACCTGGAGCAGGTAGGAAGTCTTTAGTATAGGGTCAGGTATGGTAATCAAAATGCTAAGTCATCACCAATGTGATAATAATAATAATAATAATAATAATAATAATAATAATAATAATAATAATAATAATAATAAATAGCAATGAAGATTATTTGTCATTAACCATGTTATTTGCCTAACTATTTATGCCCTTCAGATACAATCACCAGATGCTGTTGGTGTGAACCCAGCGCAGAGGGGCAAAGCTCGCCATTTTTTCAAAGCCTCCCAGGACATTTGACAAGCTACGCATCCTACGCATGTACCAAAGTTAATTTCCTGCCCTGTTTATAAACTAGTAAAATGTCCTGTAATATCCTGTAATATTTTCATTGACTTGGCTTATTTAGTTCTTTAAGAAGATTGTAACCAAAGCCATCCTGGTCTAGTTTCTTTTTACCGATGTTCATGCGGAATTTTGAAAAAAGCAAGCTAAATTTCAGCCCTCAATGTTATGTAGTTTCTTTTTAACAAGATTTTGCTTTTGAAATTGTTCAGATGTACAGTAGATCCCTGGAATTCATAGAATTTAGGGACCACAACCTTCCACTAATTGCTAAAATCTACGAATACTTGAGACCCCCTCTAAAATGCTTTTAAATGCCTATTTTGATAGTTTAAGAAACAAATATACCTTAATATGCATTAATACACACTGTGTAAACAGTCCTGCCATTACTGCAAAAGCTAACATTCACAGTCTTACTTATCTCTGCTCCTGGGAGTACACCTGAGGAAAATGAATTGCGCTCCTGTATTGGCTGCTTTGCAGATGCCAGCCAATAGCGTGTCAAGTAACATTGTTGCTAGGTATTTCAGCTTCCCAAGCTGCCTTTTCTTTTGAATGTTTTAGATATGGTCAATGAAAATATCTGCGAACAGACAAATTCTTGCAAATAATTTGGAGTTAAGTTTCACAGGAATATCTGCGATTTGGTGAATCCTTGAATATTAAACTGCCAATAGGCGGGGGTCCACTGTAAAAAAAATATATATATATACTTGTTTTAATCAAAAAAACTTTTACTTAGAAAGTTGATCAGGAAGACATTTTTCTATGAACAATTTTGCCAAGAAGAATACAATTAATTTCAATAAAATTAATAAATGTCAATAACATTGTTTTAGCATGCTTGGTTTAGCAGTTTTAATCTAATACAATTCTGGGTGAATACCAACAATCTCCAAATTCAAAGACTTAAGAAAGATGACTCTTTATTAGACAAGTGATAACCAGATTGTTGTTTTCTATAATATCTCACCCATTCTATGGTGATAGAGTTCTGTAAGTATTTTTTTAAACTTTTTTCCCAGTTGTGTTATTGGTGTCTAAATGTTTAGCACCACAGGACAAAATCGGCAAGTTGAAAGCATTCAAGACCCATAATTTCTTCTCCCAAATAAAAATGCCAAATATTTTTACTGTGAATTATTTTCTTCTTAAAGGGAAACTTCACCCATTTGCATTAAGCTTTGTATCGCTAGAAACCCAGTCATGTTTTTGAATGGTCGTGCATTATACCCTCAGTTTCCCCTGAGACAAGAGAAAAGATTTCAGTGTTGCACTTCCTGCTTTAAATGACGTAAAAATCGTCATTTTACGTCATTTAAAGCAGGAAGTCCTATATCTTTGTTGAGTGTGTTAGACTACAAACTTTGTTTTTCATTTTCCCAGGAGGGGGCTAATGGGTGGGACCCACTAGCGCTACAGACCTATCACAGACCAGTGGGTGGGACTTCTCTTTAAGAAACTGAAATGACATAGCAGCAATCTTGTTTGGAAGCTAAGCTAACAGACTATCGTAGAACCAGGCTTGATATCACAATTATGGCGGAACATAATCAATCCGATATGGAAGAGGGTGATTTCGAAAGCGTGATGCTCGAATCCGATTTTCGTGGCTACCTTTATGAGCCACAATACAGCAAAGAGCAGCTGAGACAGATGGAGGAGCAGGCGGAGGCGGCGGAGGCCGGAGGACTGTCTTGGGCTTGGATGAACTGGTGGTGCCTGTGCTCTCGGTGTGCGGCTACGGAGACAGAAATTGAATCCCTCTGCTGCAGAGAATTCCAAAGATGTCAGTTTCTTCTGGACAAAATTTCTGCCTCAGATGAGGATATGGACGTTTGTGTGGTGGACCACCCGAGCTTCGCCCCGCATATGGACAGTGGCGTCCTGGACACATGTTTCAGAATCCCGAAAATCAACTAGAAAAGACAGCCGAAGCTTGCTGGCGTAAACGGACGTCTGACTATAAAGTGAGTACCTCTATGTACACGATTTGTTCAAGCATGATCACAAAGTTATTCCCGGTTAATACGTAACATCAACCAGCTGAGTTTGGCTTATTTACTAGACAAATAGCTTGCAGTTGCATCGCTAACTATAATTATAACGTGACTGTGGCACTCTAAACACAAAGACCATACATCGCTAACTGTGTGTTCAATGTTTTGTAGACAATATCGCCTAACAGCCTACAGACATTTTCTGGAATGGGTCCTGCAGGGCGAAAGATTAGGCCGAGGCCATCGTGTCGTTTTACCCGCCTGTGTTGTGCAGGCAATCCACCAGAAGTATCCAGCTCCGGACGGACATTACAGAGGACACGAAGAAGTTGAGGACGCTCTGGAGGAACTATAACTTCCATTATTGCTGTTGTAGTTGATATAATTATGTAAATAAATGGTTTGCATTCACATTGTTGTATTCCTTTGTAGTGTTATTCCAAGTATATAGAAAAATTGTTATTGTACGACACACATATAAGAACTGGACCTAAGATACCCTAAGCAAAAAGTAGTTTAAGTGTACTATGAGTATACTTTTTCCATACTAAAAGTGAGGCAATATACTTAAAGATTACTTTTAATATACTATATTTTATATACTTAACAATAGTATAGTGAAGTATACTTTATTATTGTATTATTTATGTTTGGTTAAAAATATATGTGCATTTGTCTTAATTTTTATAGGGAGTTTTCAGTTGGACACTTGTTTACATTTTTACATGCAAATGTGCACTTTTTTCTTTGATTTTCTCAGCTAAAGAGGGCTTGATTTCATAGAGGCTTTTTTTAAAAAATGCACATCATTAATGATCTAAGCAGGATTATAAATGCACTGTATGGTACGTTATGAAAAAAACACTTAAAATATATCAAAGTTTTATTGTTTCATTCACAAATGAAATTTAAATAACAATGGCATGAACATACTTATAAAAACTTAACAAGTGGTGGCAGAATATAAAAAGGTGCTGGTGAGGCAGAGCAGTGGGAGATTAACATGGAGTTGGGTGCGATGTCATGTGATCAGAATCGGCTTTGGAATTATGCTTTGGCAGTCTCTTTTGAAGGTTTCTGTATGGGGGCTATATGTTGGGTGGCAACGCAAGTTGTGGGAGGACAAGTGAGAAGGTCGCCATTTTGAACGGGATGTTTGGGTTCCGTCTATTTTCCAGGACCCTCTCGATTAGACTTGTGACAAAGTCTGTTGTGTGTGGTTTGAAGACTTTTTTCAGTATCCACTGCTTGGATTTCTTGCAGTACACCTGATTGAACCGTAATTCTCCTGTACATGACAAGGAATGTAATAGCTTATAAAATATAAATGTAGATTTGATTGTAGTACACTTTTCTCCACAATGAATATATACCACCTTTCAGCAAAGTATGCAAATTCAGTTATCTGTTTTTATTATTATTATTGATTTTGGTTATTTTACCACTAGAAGAGCACATGGTAACAAACCTGTCACTGTGGTGGCTTGCTTCCTTTTCACAATGTTTTTATTGTGGTCCAAGATGGCAAGGTGGCATCTCTCCCTCATCCCCTCGTATGAGAAGGCCTGGCACTTGGGGAGGTATTTCAACAGAGCACTATGAAAGTTCTCCAGTGGCCCTGTGTGCAATTACAAAGAGGAAAAGAGGATGGACAGGACTAATTAAAACATGTTCATTTAGGGTGTTGAAAATATGCAAGAGTAAAAGTGCATCTATTCTCACCAGTATGTTTGAAGAGTATCATCTGGTTGAGGTCTTTCAAGAGCCTTTCGTTTAGGACCACTGACAACAGGGCCTGAAATGCCACCGAGTCCTTGTCAATCCATCTCCGCACCTTCTGGTCATGGGCAGTAAAAGAAGGATGGTCACACTGATGCCGTGTTCCGTCATCATCTCTCCACTCGTGTTCATTGCAAACATAGTGTGTAATGGATTTCCAACGGTTTTGTAGTGCCTTTGTGAAAGAAAAGTTTTTCAATAATACTAACACTGTTCCCCTTACTTATGGCACAGGTATACCACATGTGGTTTACGACAGACCAGTGAAAAATATTGAAATTAGTAATTTCCAACCTTGTAAAGCAATGGAACTTATCCAAGATTAAAAAACACTGACCTGGTCCACGCGAGAAGGATTTCTTTGTCCTTTTTTTTTCCCTTAGCCAGTAGCTTATTCCGGAAACCTGGGGTTGTAAATACAGAACAATTTTGGGAAAACAACAACATTGTCCATTTCTTTTTGTATTGTCCCAATTAACCCTGTCAGAGACATTTATATACACTTTTTTTTTTAGGTTTATTTAGCTATTACTTATTTTACCCACATGGTGGTCTACACACAGGATGTGGCTTGTCATTGGGATTTATGTAGAACTACAGGTGCGGTGATCAATTTGGCTGAACACCCACTTCACCGACAGTTCACCACAGCAATTTTTTGTCATCATACCAACAATGTATTTTTTTAAAAAAGGAGAGATGCATGTTTGTGTCTACAAGAGTGGCAAAAAATACATACCTTTGGCTGTGTGCCAGATGTCAAATTCGTGCTGGATTTCCGAATATTGTTCCCTCATGATCTTGTGTATTGAAGAGGAGCGGTCCGTGGTCATCACCTCCATGTCAAGGCCCATGTACAGAAGCTCTGTCATTCCCCTTCTAAAACCCAGTGGCTCCATGGCTCCAGAGCTGGTGGCCTCTGTAGACTAAAGATTCAAGTTCGATGTTATCAAAGTTTTCAACATAGCAGCAGTGATTTTCCATTATTGTATTTCTGTATCCATCTATATGTATCTTACCTACACCAGCTCTGTGTGGATTATCTCCTTTGCATCGTCTAGCATAAACGTGTAGTGACAGTATTTTGCGTTGAATCCTGGTGAGTCGCATCGGCCATCGCCCGCCAAGTATGGCCACTTCCCATCCTCCTGTTCAATAAAAACTCCTGCCAAGACTTCATTTCTTCTCTCCAAATACAAGTTCTCTATAACAGGGTACAAGTATGCGTTTTGAATGGCATAAAATGTGGTTTGTGCAATCATTTGGACACCCATGGTTTTGCACCAGTCTGACAGTTCAGTGTATGTTCCACCCTTGAACAGAACAGCTGCCGCAGAAAGGAGATTCACCTCAGGCATTCCGCTAACATCAGGTGAAGATGTCCAAGTCCCCGAATGGCCCCCAAAACAAGTCCATTTCACCTTCCTCTGTGCTCCAGTATCATAGATGTTCTTTGCAGAAATCGGTTCCCCACACATCAAGCAGAATCTGAACAGTGACATGAGTTTGGATACATTGACGATGAACTTATTTTCATGTCAGTCTTTTCCACCTTCATCTTCTGATGATGACAATGATGTGGAGGTGATGGTTGACTCAGGCTGATAGCTTTCGTCGGTTACATCAACGTCAAGGCTGCTGGCACTTCTATTCAGACCTGGGGATGGCAACTGTAAAATCAAGAAGATGTTTCTTTTCAGTGTCAAATTCCACAAATTTCAATCATACATTAGTTTTAGCACTCTATTAGAGCCAATGTGCTGTACAAACTTACAATCTATGCTGCTTGGACCGGGGTAGGTTGCATGACTGGTGTTGATGTTAGAGTACATTGTTCCTCATCTTCCGAAGGCGATGACACCAGAGCAGCAGCAAACGCCGTTTCTGACTGAAATACCATATACGTTCAATAATGTTAAAAACATTTCAACATCAAACTATACGATAATTTCAACAACATCAAACTATCAAACATGAAACAAGGTGGATTTACTTTGATACCAGCAAACATAGCTAACTCTTTCTAAGCTATGAAGCTAACTCTCTGTTAGTCTTTGTTAGCCTACATTGCTAATATGCTACTCCACTGCTCACACGTGGAGTTTAGTGTAGGGTGACCAGATTTCTAAAGTGAAAATCAGGGACATTTTTTTGCACAGTGGTCAAAATTATAATTTCATAATTATGAATATTTTATCTCCCATTCAATTCGGGGACATTTCCAAGTACGGCTTTTAACCGGGGACAAGGCAGCCTAATCGGGGACTGTCCCCGGAAATCAGGGACGTCTGGTCACCCTAGTTTAGTGATGCCGACACATTAGAACCACAAGCGAGAAAAACATGCGGGAGACGACAGATTTACTTGTAAATAGCAAACTTATATAAAACTCAAAGTTTATGTCCTGCTTTACACCAGTAGACTGTATGTATGTTCAGAAATACAGTCGAGATATTCTCTTACCTCCAAGCGAATGCGTTCAGGGCTGCTCGGTCCAGATGTTCCAGGCTGTTCATCGACATCAGGAAAGGTAAACACAGACAGAATTGCAGTGTCCAAAAGAGTTACTCTCTTCATTCCAAAGACATTGAGTTCGAAGTCTTCCTTTTTGAAATGGAGACTGCAAACCTTCAGATTCTTTAGGTTTTCCACGGCTGTGTCTTCTGAATAGCTCGGGTGGTTTATTACTCTCAGCCACTGTTTGCGTCGCTCCATATCTTTCGGTAGAATTTGAAAACGTACTTGTTGTCCTTTCCTTGTTCTGACTGAACATCCCGGTACCATGCAATAGTTCACCATCTCGAAAGAGTAATTTACTAATGAGTTCAAGCTCAACAGCTAGACGGAGGCGGTGTTCTGGATTAGTGGGGAGTTCAAGCTCAACAGCAAGCCTTCTTCTTCCGCCTTGTAGACGGAGTCAGTGGGTGTTTCTCAATGCCAAGGAAAATCGCCTTGATGCCTTGGTCCCGCCCCGGTTGCCTAGGAGATACGTCATCAGGGACGGGTAAGGCGTGTTCCAATGTTCGTGTGCTACCGAGGCGTCTGTCCTCCGTTTGTCTGCCGTTTAGCAAACTGACCAAGGATACATGGGAGGTTCCTTGATACCTTCCCTCGGTCAAAAATTTCCCAGAATACATTGCGGTATTTTCGAAGTTGCAGCTTCGGTTGCTAGCAGGTACTAACTCGCTTTCACATTTGATTTAACCAATATGTACACAATTTAAAAAGTAAAACTCTCGTTATACATCTATATTGAAACTTATACGTATAAAATATAACGATGGGCGGGACGTAAATAGCGCGTAAGCAAAAGGCGGGCCCTGGGCAGCCGCGGTCACGTGATGAAAGTCTGTTCCATTTAACTGTTTTCTTTGACCAAGGAAGGACAGTGTCCTCGTAAGCAAGGCGCCTCGCCTACTGAGGCATTGCCTTGGTAGGCGAGGCGCCTTGACATTGAGAAACACCCAGTGTTTTGAATTAGTGGGAGTGGCTTGCAGAGCTGTGCTTTGTGGTGCATTCTGGGAGTTGTTGTCTTTCATACAAATGCACCCAAAAGTCATTTTCTGTCTTTTCATGGTCAGATAGGCACCTAATTCGAAATGTATGTTACATTTCGACTACAAATATGACCCACTTTTAATAAAAATTAATGTTTCTATGGGTGAAATGCTCCTTTAAGTGTTTAGCAATAAATAAAACATGCAAAATGTTATCAAAATACTATTATTTTGATAACGTTTTTACTATGAAAGTTCATCATTATCATTGTATGTCCCAAAAAGGGTCTAACATGTTTTCCCTTATTAATAATAAATAATAAATAAAGGTTTACATTTATCAAAACATTTTGGGCCGAATGTCTTCTATTTTTTGCGATGAACTGGCGATCTGTCCAGGGTGTACCCCTCCTCTCGCCCGTAAAATGCTGGAGTTAGGCATATGCTCCACCCCCCGGCAACCATGCAGAGGATGGAACGGTATAGATAATGGAAGGATGAATGTATGTTTTCTATTTTGTTGGTCTAGGAAATATCTTTTGTTTGTTCCGAGCAACAAACGAGAACTTTAAAAAACCTTTGCTGTATTCAACATCAATTTATAGTGTGTTCATGTCTGTTTTTTATTAAAGAGTCAATGGATGTTTGTAGCCCTATTTACTATGATATTAAAATGAAATGTAAAAAAAAAATGCTTATAAAAGAAAAATATTTGAAAAATTAATAATTTGACAGTAAAAATCTCATCTTTAAAAAAACACCATCTTTAACTCCATTTGCCGGAGGGCTAAATTTGTAGCACTCTTGAAATGCAGTTAGGGGCCACACAAAATTTTTGCAAGGACCACAAGTGACCTCCGGACCTCACTTTGGACAGGCCTGCACTATGTGATCTATGTTTTGTCTAAATAGCAGCCATGACAGCATGATGCTTAATATAACCCAGGAACCCAGATGAATAATAATAATAATATGAACTCCACTTTTGTTACACTTACAAGTTTTTTAGCATCAACTTGTCTAAGCTAAGCTTGTCCTGGTACAATAACTAAATGTACTGTAGTGCATAAATGGAAAAAAGAGTCATACTTCACACCAATTCATACCAATTTCAACCTGAATCCCAAAGTGTGTTGATTTTAAAGTGCAGAATAAGGCTCAGTAATAACATTCAACACAAGGGGAACAGTTCCAATACTTCACTGTCAACATATGCAAAATGAGCAACTTCAATATGCAGAACAAAGGAAAGGAGATTGAAAAATCCAATATTATTCACAATGTATAAAACTGTTTATTATTTAAGCTCATGGAAAAAATTGTAGTATGAGACAAAGATGACTTGAGTAAATACGGAAAGCAGTTTTCAATTGATTAAGTCATTTATGAAAGTGGAAGGAAAGCTATTCAGACCAACTGGGCCAGGTGAAGGAGCAAGTTAATGACTGATAAAAAAAAAAAAAACATCAAATGGGGTTTCCTGTCTCATCAGGTACTGGATGCAGTCCGGATTTACTCTTCTTCCTGTGTGCCATGTATGCCCCTATCTGCACCATCGACTTTCAGCACGAGCCTATCAAGCCCTGCAAAGCAGTGTGTGAGCGAGCAAAGTCTGGCTGCGAGCCGGTGATGAAGCGGTACAACCACAGCTGGCCCGACAGCCTGGCCTGCAGCGAGCTGCCGCTTTATGACCGTGGGGTTTGCATCTCCCCTGAGGCCATCGTCAAGGCAGAAGGACCAGGTATGTTCTGCGATCCATGCTGTTATTAGTCATTATAAAATGGCTGAAGACTAGAGGACATCCTGAAATTCTCAAGGTTTGATTCAGAAGGAGAACTGTATTAAGGGCTATTTATTAACAATGCCCAAATGTCTTTTTTTAGTGTGATCTATTTTTTAGCACCACTTTGCTGCATTTATGAAACTAGCCTAAATGGAGCTCAATGTAAAAAAGGGCTAACAATGGAATTTAGTGCTGCTACAGGATGTGTAGAGTTGGAGCTGCAGAGATCCACAGCTTGTATGGGAAAATCTGTTAGCATTAGTGGTGTACTCCACCATCCCCGCCTTATAATAATAATAATAATGGCTTGCATTTATATAGCGCTTTTCAAGACTCTCAAAGAGCTTTACAACTCCATTATTCATTCACTCTCACATTCACACACTGGTGGAAGCAAGCTACGATTGTAGCCACAGCTGCCCTGGGACAGACTGACAGAAGTGAGGCTGCCATATCGCGCCATCGGCCCTTCTGCTCAACACCAATAACAGCCTTAATGTATGAGTGGGGAAAAACATCTTTGAGAAAAAGCAATACGGAATGTTATTTTAGTTTACAATAGTCCATGTGAGGGATACAGCAAGCATGCAAAAAAATGCTCTGATCAGACCAGAGTTGGACTTTTTAGCACACCATCAAATCATATGTATGCTGGAAAACTAGCACTGACCATGATCTTGACAGCACCATCCCTACACTACAACATGATGGTGGAAGTACTATGCTGTGGGTATGCTTTTCTTCAAAGGGACAGGGAGGCTAAACTGAGTTGTTTGGAAGATGAATGCAGCTAAATCCAGGACAGTCTATGAAAAAAAACCTGTTAGATGATTAAATGACTTTGATCAAATCTATCTACAAGGTTGGTAAAGACACATTCCAAAAGACATGATTGCATCCACGGGGTTTCTTCAAAGTATTGACTAAGAGGGGCTAAATCAAAGGTGTTAAGTTGAAAGCACTTAAAGAAAAATACAAAATCTTTGTGCTTTTCTTAAATTTTTATCTCAATATTTAACTGAACATGCAAGATTTTATTTAAATTAATATAACAGCCAGATTCTTATTAAAAAAGGGAACTGTAGATGATTGTAGATTCTAAACATAGGAAGGTTCTACAGTTAATGCACCTAGTTTTTCTTATTTTAGAATGATTTTATTTGTCTGCAAAGATAAAAAAAAGTGTCCATCTGCATCCACCTAGTTCCATTCTACAGTTGTGCTCGGGGTGGGCGAACTAAACAAGTCAGAGGGCCATAAGTGGCTTCCAGGGTGGCATGGTGGACACTCTTAGGCTAAATATAAATACTCAAACTTTTTTCTGAAATTGTTTTTATTATTATTGTATTTTATACAACATTTTAACAGCTTGGTATCATTTTACCCTCCATGTCACATTTGAGCACTACTATAAGTTTATTTGTCACATGAAAAAATGTATAAAATACATTCCAGTTTGTGGTTGTCAAGATGTAAATAAAACTTCAGAGGTATGGATAATTTTGGAAACCGAAAAAAGTTCTAAAAGTTTACCTATTCCAGTAAATCCACCTAATATCCTGTTGCCTGTAAATTCCACATATTTAAGGATCTTTGTAGGTATTTAGTGATTTTTAAATAGCAGGCTTCTCAAACTTTCTTTCAAATATGGTGTTTTCCCAGAGTAACTGAGTCCTATCAGTGTTTTCAGTCATGTTCTTTCTCTTGCATTCTGTTTTGGTTTCCTAAAAAAACCGATAGCATGAGTCATTTCCCCACTGATTTCACACCCACTAACTTTCTCAAAGAGCTCCTTGATATAAGCGGCCCACTCATTTTACACTCAATAGAACCCTTGCTGTCTTTGGCCTCTCCATGCAGGCCCAGGAGCAGGGAGTTCTGAAGTACATAAAGGGAGAAAAAAAACTCATCCCAATCTCCTTGACCTCCCTTACGATATGCACACGTCTCTCCGAGATGCCCCGGCTCACTAGACGCAGCGGGAGCTCAGGATTTTCCTCTCACCATGATTTATTGAGGTTCAGTTGAGATAGAACGTTTAAATTTCCTCTGGGTTTTCTGTTCCGAATCTTCTTGCTCCAAATTGAATCTCCCTTAGTCCAAAGCAGGCTCAGAACATTCTATTTGTTTGGGAGCTGGAGAGCACAAGCCCACCTGCTTGTCTGGCTTCTGCAAAAATCTGATCAGCAGCTCTGATGAAATGCTGCAGAAACAGAATGTTTGAAATCGTGTGGAATTTTAGAGTCTGTGTTTGATTAAAATGTTGCTGCAATGGCACTTTTTAGAAGGTGGATCTCAAAGCCAGTGAGTCACATCTCAAAATCAGGAGCAGCAACTTTCTTATAATAAGAACTGAATGTAGCTTAGCACCTTAACCATGTAGTGATCTCACATTTGACAGGTTTTGGTCTGTCTCCAATCTTTCTTCCAAGATGCAGCTATTTGCAATAAACTGTTAATTATGGGGCTCAGCAGCACATTATTGCATTTACGCCACATAATACCTTCTTTTCTATACAAGAAAAACTGTTTCTTTTTGGAAAAGTGATTATTTTCCCTCTGTCTCTGCAGACCCATACCTCCAGGACCCCTCCAGGTGTAACCCAGGTGAGGCTTTGAAATTGAAAAAAAGACAGCAGTAAATAAGTTTTTTTTTCTTTCATGTAGAAATTTCCATTAGGAGGAAATAAAAGATATTTAGATAAATGTAAAGTACTGACCTGGCACTAAACTAGGAGCATAATGTGGGTGTTGGGTTGAAGAGAGACCAAGCAATTTATCGCACCATAACAGGATTTATTAAATTCAATCCAGTTTATTTATATAGCACCAATTCATAACAGATGTCAGCTCAAGGCACTTTACAAGAACTAATTACTAACTAATTTCAATTTAGTTGTATATACATTCCAATCAGTTTAAAAGTTTCTATTTAAGGAATCGCAGCAGATTGCGCTGAGTCGTTGACTTGCAGCATTCACTCCTTCTGAACAGTAGACAGTCAATTTATTCCACTGTTTCTCAGAGTTCATGGCTTGCATGTTGTTCTCTAACTTAAATCTGCTTTAAGCTTTTTCACTACTTAAACCCATACCTGTTTGCTGTGTTTCTCGGTCTTTATGATGCTGTTTGTTTTCAAAAAATCTCTAACAAACCTCTAAGGCCACCATGTCACTAACTGCGGTAAGGTCACTTCTGAAGTTCTGGCACAATTTGTTTTTGTTTTTTTAGTGGCATCAGCATAAAGTGGTGCTAAATACAAATGCATGACACACTTTTCATTGCTTGTTTTTTTATTATTACTGTTATTTACAAAACATTTAGAAGAAAAGCATTATTACCCTCCCAGATTACAATTATGTACTAATATATGTCGGTCTGTCACATAAAATTGCAATAAAGTACATCAATGTTTATGGCTGTAACATGACAAAATGTATAAAAGTTTAAAAGGTAGGAATATTTTTGCAAGTACTGTAGGTGTAGGGGCTTGTACTAAGTAGGTTTGCAGTGCATTCATTTAATGATAATAAAACCGTAATCCAGCAAGCTCGTGCAACAGTGTGTTGAAAATTGCTGTATCTGGGCTCCTTGTCAGGAGTGGTGGTTAGCACTGTTGCCTCATAGCTAGGAAGTTCAAAACCTTGTTGGTGTTCTTTACTTGCATGTATGAAGTCTGTCTAGCCTAGAAATCTAGACAAACTGTTGTAATAGCTAATGATTTTGCTCTGCAGGTTGGTCTAGCCATGCTCCATTGTATTTTTTTATTTATTTATTTTTTACGATGACTGCAGAGCTGCAATGGAGCAAAACAACAAAGATGGCCCTGGCTCAGGAACTCATTTGAAACTGCTTTGGCATCAACTTTGGACAATAAAGATTTGGGCTTTTATTTGAGAGATGGGCAGATAAAGGCACCTAAGTCGGCAGACTACCCATTGACTGATTTTCGTCGCTATGATTGTGACATTCGTTGACCCGATTGGTCCTAGCACTGTCTAATTGCGTCCAGTTTGAAAGACAACCATAGATTACACCCCTAAGACTGAACTCTCCATGGCTTTGCCATTCTAGGTTCTGTCAAAAATCCTGTTTAAATGTACAATTGAAAAACACGCATATTGGGTTAATTGGGGACTGTTCATTTTTCCTGTAGTCATGTGATCTGGTGTTTATTTTCTCTGTCCTGAGGCCTTTCTAAGTTATTTTAACACACAAGCACACTAAAACACACGTTTTTTGGTGGTGTACTTTACGTTTTGGGAACTCCTTGTGTTTCACACAGCTTTTCTTGGGGTGGTAAGGTCTCGCTAGCTCAGTTAGCTTAGCTTCATTGCGGCTATGGCTACTCTTCTCTCTCCTGTCTCTAACTCTTCTCTCTTGCTCTCTCTGTCAGATGTTTAGTTACTTCCATGCCTCCTTTAGTGATAATGGTAACTGTAATAAATGTAATATTTTTGTAGCTTTGGAGAGGAGGGTATCAGAATTATAAGCACGGCTCCGCGCTGTTGAAAAACCAGCTGATAGCCGAAGCCCATTAGCCAGCGCGGAGCCAACAAGGATAGAACCCCCTAGCTGTCCTCCGGTAGAGCCCGTGCAGCCGGGACCTCAGGCCGGCTGGGTGACTGTACGTAGGAAGCATAGTTCTAGGACCCAGCCCCCGGGCCACCACCAACCGGTCCGCGTTTCTAACAGATTTTCCCCGCTCAGCGACACACCCGCTGAGAAGCCAACCCTGGTAATTGGCAGCTCCATAGTCAGAAACGTGGCATTAGAGACACCATTGACCATAGTCAAATGTTTGCCAGGGGCCAGAACGGGCAACATCAAATCCTACCTGAAACTGCTGGCTAAAGATAAGCGTAAATACAGTAAGATTGTTATTCACGCTGGCGGTAATGACACCCGGTTACGCCAATCGGAGGTCACTAAAATTAGTGTTGCTTCGGTGTGTAAGTTTGCAAAAACAATGTCCGACTCGGTAATCTTTTCTGGTCCCCTGCCTGATCGGACCAGTGACGACATGTTTAGCCGCATGCTGTCATTCCATCAATGGTTGTCTGGGTGGTGTCCTGCAAACGATGTGGGCTACATTGATAACTGGAGAACTTTTTGGGGAAAACCTGGTCTGATCCGGAGGCAAGGCAAGGCAAGGCAAGGCAATTTTATTTGTATAGCACACTTTCAACAGCAGGCTAATTCAAGGTGCTTTACATGATTTGGTGATTTAAAAAAAACACATCAAAGAAACACACATTACACATGATACACAATAAAGCAAGAGAAAGATCAAAAAAAGCAAGAGAGCATGAACACATTTCATACATATGACATCAAGCATTTACTCGAAGGCAATTCTAAACAGATGGGTTTTTAGTCTCGATTTAAAGCAGTTCAGAGTTTCAGCATCTCTACACTCGTCAGGAAGTTTGTTTCAGATAAGGGGAGCATAAAAACTGAAAGCTGCTTCTCCATGTTTAGTTCTGAGTCTAGGGATGTTTAGTAGGCTAGAGTTGGAGGACCTGAGTGGTCTTGGTGGTTGGTACCGTGACAATAGGTCTTCAACATATTTTGGTGCTAAGCCATGTAATGATTTATAAACTAGTAAAAGTATTTTGAAGTCTATTCTCTGAGCTACAGGGAGCCAGTGTAAGGACTTTAGAACTGGGGTGATGTGCACTACTTTCCTGGTTCTAGTGAGGACGCGAGCGGCAGGGTTCTGGATCAGCTGCAGCTGTCTGATTGACTTTTTAGGAGAGACGGCATCCATCCCACTTTGGATGGAGCAGCTCTTCTTTCTAGGAATATGGCCGAATTTATGAGTCCTCCAAAACACTGACAACCCAGGGTCCAGACCAGGAAGCAGAGTCGTAGTTTAACCCACCTCTCTGCTGCTTCTGTACTGTTACCCACCCATTACCCTATAGAAACAGTGTCTTGCCCACAGCCAAAATTAAATGGATTAAAAGTTAAGCCAACAAAAGCAAATTATGGAAATCTCATAAAAATAAATACAACTTTGACTGAACAGAAAAATTAATCTATTAAATGTGGTTTATTAAACATAAGATATCTCTCCTCAAAGACTTTGTTAGTAAATGACTTGATTTGTGATAATCACATTGATTTCCTTTGTCTCACAGAAACCTGGTTGCAGCAGGAGGATTATGTCAATATAAATGAGTCAACTCCTTCCAGTCATTTAAATTTTCACATTCCTAGAAATACTGGGCGAAGGGGAGGAGTTGCAACCATTTTCCGTTCTGATTTACTAATTAGTCCCAGACCAATTGATAGCTACAGTTCTTTTGAACTTCTAACCCTTAATTTTCCTCATCCAAGTTGCAAAACATTAAGACCATTTTTGTTTGTGGTTTTGTATCGTTCACCAGGCCCTTACTCTCAATTCTTGGATCAGATCTCACATTTTTAATCTGATTTAGTATTAAATACTGATAGCGTTAAATATAGTGGGGGACTTTAATATTCAATTCAATTCAATTTCAATTCAGTTTATTTATATAGCGCCAATTCACAACAGATGTCATCTCAAGGCACTTAACAAGAAGTCATTTCAATACAATTATACAAACATTCCAATCAGTTAAAAAGTTTCCTATTTAAGGAATCCCAGCAGATTGCGTCAGTCATTGGCGTGAGGTTGGGCAGATATCCAACCACAGCAATCCTTCAGCAATCCCTCATACTGAGCAAGCATGTAGCGACAGTGGAGAGGAAAAACTCCCCTTTAACAGGAAGAAACCTCCAACAGAACCAGGCTCAGTAGGAGCGGCCATCTGCCACGACCGTCTGGGGGTTTGAGAAGACAGAGCAGAACACAGAAGGAACAGAAGATCCGATATAAGAGAACTTTCTATGTTACAGAAAGTAAAAAGTTGATAACAGGACACAGTGGATGTTCAGTTACTGAGAGGATCATCCCAGTCGATGCCCCCCGTCCAACAGGGCATTGCAGCCAAGCAGGATATCAGACCAGGTATATCTTCTATGGAGAGAAAAACACTGAGAGAAAACAAAGTTAACAGTCGAAATAACAGAATGTACTGTAATACAACTGGAGAGTCGTAGGAGAAAAGGAAGTAGCAGAGTGAAGAAAATTGGTAAGTCTGTCCTCCAGCAGTCTAAGCCTATAGCAGCATAACTACAGAGATAGCTCAGGATGACCTAAGCCACTCTAACTATAAGCTTTATCAAAAAGGAAAGTTTTAAGCCTGGCCTTAAAAGTAAACAGAGTGTCTGCCTCACGGACTAAAGCTGGGAGCTGGTTCCACAGGAGAGGAGCCTGATAACTAAAAGATCTGCCTCCCATTCTACTTTTAGAGATCCTAGGAACTACAAGTAAACCTGCAGTCTGAGAGCGAAGTGCTCTTTTAGGAACATATGGAACAATTAGATCTCTGATGTATGATGGAGCTTGATTATTAAGGGCTTTGTATGTAAGAAGAAGGATCTTAAATTCTATTCTGGATTTAACAGGGAGCCAATGAAGGGAAGCTAAAACAGGAGAAATGTGATCTCTCTTTTTAATATTCATCAGAACTCTTGCTGCCGCATTTTGGATCAACTGAAGGCTTTTAATGGCATTTTGTGGACTTCCTGATAGTAAAGAATTACATTAGTCCAGCCTTGAGGTAACAAATGCATGGACTAGTTTCTCAGCATCACTCCTGGACAGGATGTTTCTAATTTTAGCAATATTCCAGAGTTGAAAGAAAGAAATCCTAGAAACCTGTTTAATATGGGATTTAAATGTCAAGTCTCGGTCAAAAATAACGCCGAGGTTCTTTACGTTATTACTGGGGGCCAATTTAATGCCATCCAGATGAAGTGATTGACTAATCAGTTTCTGTTTAAGAACTTCTGGTCCAAAGACAGCAACTTCTGTCTTGTCAGAATTTAAAAGCAAAAAGTTTAGGGTCATCCATGCTTTTATGTCTTCCAGACATGCCTGTAATCTACCTAACTGACTGGGTTCATCAGGATTTATGGATAAATATAGTTGTGTATCATCGGCATAGCTGTGGAAGTTTATCCCATGCTGTCTAATGATTCTACCAATTGGAAGCATATATATGGTGAAAAGAATTGGTCCAAGGACAGAACCCTGTGGAACTCCACAAGTAACCCTTGAGAGTGAAGATGATTTATCATTTAGATGAACAAACTGGAATCTATCAGACAAATATGATTTAAACCAGCCTAGTGCTGTTCCTTTGATCCCTGCAACATGTTCAAGCCTTTCTAAGAGAATATTATGATCGACTGTGTCAAAAGCAGCACTGAGATCTAACAAAACCAGAACAGACACCAGTCCATTATCTGAGGCCATGAGAATATCATTAGTAACCTTCACCAGTGCTGTTTCAGTGCTATGATGAGCTCTAAAACCTGACTGAAACTCTTCAAACAGCTCGTTACTGTTTAGATGCTCACAGACTTGATTAGCAACAATTTTCTCAAGGATTTTGGATAAGAAAGGAAGGTTAGATATAGGTCTGTAATTCACTAAGTCATCTTGATCAAGGGAAGGTTTCTTGAGTAAAGGTTTAATTACAGCTATTTTAAATTCCTGTGGTACGTATCCGTTTACTAAGGATAGATTCATCATATCCAAAATGGGGCCAGGAACCAAATGGAACACTTCTTTAAATAATTTGGTTGAGATTGGGTCCAAAATACAAGTTGAAGATTTAGATGAGGCTAATATTTTTGATAATTCTGAAAGCTCGACTGAATCAAAACAGCCTAAGCAATACTGAGGTTCTACAGTTCTTTCCGATACTGCCTCATTTACTGAGGAAGAAGTAATCATGTTTGGGAGGGTGCCAATGATTTTATTTTTAATAGAATTAATTTTATTTTTGAAGAATCCCATAAAATCATCACTGCTAAGAGCTGGGGGAATAGTTTGCTCAACAGAGCTATGACTCTGTGTAAGTTTGGCAACTGTACTAAAAAGAAACCTAGGATTGTTTTTATTCGCCTCTATTAATGATGAAAAATATGCTGTTCTAGCTTGTCGAAGGGTCTTTTTATATAGCAGTAGACTGTTATTCCAGGTTAAATAGGAATCCTCTAGATGTGTAAAGCGCCATTTTATCTCCAACTTCCTAGTATTCTGCTTTAAAGTACGCAACTCTGCGTTAAACCAAGGAGTCAGCCTCCTATGGCTAGCCACTTTCTTTTTTAATGGGGCTACACTATCTAATGCCAAACGCAATGAGGACGTAACGCTGTGAACCAGACCATCAATTTCTGAAGGGTTAGAGATAGAATTGCTGCCATCCACTGTGTTACTCTGAGACACTGAGGAAAGTAAGAATGGTACAGATTCTTTAAAAATTGTTACAGCATTGTCTGATAAAGTTCTACTATAATGAAATTTTCTTTCAGATTTAAGATGGTCAGTTAAAGTAAATTCAAAAGTTATCAAGAAGTGGTCAGACAGGACCGGGTTATGTGGGTGGACTGTTATTTCCTCACACTCAATACCGTATGTCAGTACAAGGTCCAAAGTGTGTTTACCTGAGTGGGTCGATCCCTGTACTTTTTGAGTAAAGCCAATTGAGTCTAAAATAGCATTAAAGGCTGCATTTAGGCTATCACTTTCAGTATCCACATGAATATTGAAGTCCCCCACTATAATACCTTATCAGTATTTAATACTATATCAGATAAAAAATGTGAGATCTGATCCAAGAATTGAGAGTAAGGGCCTGGTGGACGATACAAAACCACAAACAAAAATGGTCTTAATGTTTTGCAACTTGGATGAGGAAAATTAAGGGTTAGATGCTCAAAAGAACTGTAGCTATCAATTGGTCTGGGACTAATTAGTAAATCAGAACGGAAAATGGCTGCAACTCCTCCTCCTCGCCCAGTATTTCTAGGAATGTGAAAATTTAAATGACTGGAAGGAGTTGACTCATTTATACTGACATAATCCTCCTGCTGCAACCAGGTTTCTGTGAGACAAAGGAAATCAATGTGATTATCACAAATCAAGTCATTTACTAACAAAGTCTTTGAGGAGAGAGATCTTATGTTTAATAAACCACATTTAATAGATTTATTTTCAGTCAAAGTTGTATTTATTTTTATGAGATTTCCATAATTTGCTTTTGTTGGCTTAACTTTTTATCCATTTAATTTTGGCCGTGGGCAAGACACTGTTTCTATAGGGTAATGGGTGGGTAACAGTACAGAAGCAGCAGAGAGGTGGGTTAAACTACGACTCTGCTTCCTGGTCTGGACCCTGGGTTGTCAGTGTTTTGGAGGATTAATAAATTCGGCCATATTCCTAGAAAGAAGAGCTGCTCCATCCAAAGTGGGATGGATCCCATTTCTCCGGATCAGACCAGGTTTTCCCCAAAAAGTTCTCCAGTTATCAATGTAGCCCACATCGTTTGCAGGACACCACCTAGACAACCATTGATGGAATGACAGCATGCGGCTAAACATGTCGTCACTGGTCCGATCAGGCTGGGGACCAGAAAAGATTACCGAGTCTGACATTGTTTTGGCAAACTTACACACCGAAGCAACACTAATTTTAGTGACCTCCGATTGGCGTAACCGGGTGTCATTACCGTCAGCGTGAATAACAATCTTACTGTATTTACGCTTATCTTTAGCCAGCAGTTTCAGGTTGGATTTGATGTCGCCCGTTCTGGCCCCTGGCAAGCATTTGACTATGGTCAATGGTGTCTCTAATGCCACGTTTCTGACTATGGAGCTGCCAATTACCAGGGCCGGCTTCTCAGCGGGTGTGTCGCTGAGCGGGGAAAATCTGTTAGAAACGCGGACCGGTTGGTGGTGGCCCGGGGGCTGGGTCCTAGAACTATGCTTCTTACGTACAGTCACCCAGCCGCCTAGAGGTCCCGGCTGCGCGGGCTCTACCGGAGGACAGCTAGGGGGTTCTATCCTTGTTGGCTCCGCGCTGGCTAATGGGCTTCGGCTATCTGCTGGTTTTTCAACAGCGCGGAGCCGTGCTTCAAATTCTGATACCCTCGCCTCCAAAGCTACAAAAATATTACATTTATTACAGTTACCATTATCACTAAAGGAGGCAGGGAAGTAACTAAACATCTGACAGAGAGGGCAAGAGAGAAGAGAAGAGTTAGAGACAGGAGAAAGAAGAGTAGCCATAGCCGCAATGAAGCTAAGCTAACTGAGCTAGCGAGACCTTCCACCCAAAGAAAAACTGTGTGAAACACGAGGAGTTCCCAAAACGTAAAGTACACCACCACAAAATGTGTTTTAGTGTGATTGTGTGTTAAAATAACTTAGAAAAGCCTCAGCACAGAGAAAATAAGATCAATTCAAGAGCGTTTGAACACCAAAACAGCTCCACGGAGCACAGCAGTGACAACAGGAAATGACGCAATACGGCTTACCCCGTCACCACAACGTCCATGTGGATACTGAAAGTGATAGCTTAAATGCAGCCTTTAATGCTATTTCAAAAATACTTTATTGATCCCAGAGGGAAATTAAGTGTTGGTATAGCTCATATAATTAATTTTAGACTCAATTGGCTTTACTCAAAAAGTACAGGGATCGACCCACTCGGGTAAACACGCTTTGGACCTTGTACTGACATACGGTATTGAGTGTGAGGAAATAACAGTCCACCCACATAACCCGGTCCTGTCTGACCACTTCTTAATAACTTTTGAATTTACTTTAACTGACCATCTTAAATCTGAAAGAAAATTTCATTATAGTAGAGCTTTATCAGACAATGCTGTAACAACTTGTAAAGAATCTGTTCCATTCTTACTTTCCTTAGTGTCTCAGGGTAACACAGTGGATGGCAGCAATTCTATCTCTAACCCTTCAGAAATTGATGATCTCGTTCACAGCGTTACATCCTCATTGCGTTTGGCATTAGATAGTGTAGCCCCCTTAAAAAAGAAAGTGGCTAGCCATAGGAGGCTGACTCCTTGGTTCAACGCAGAGTTGCGTACTTTAAAGCAGAATACTAGGAAGTTGGAGAGAAAATGGCGCTCTACACACCAAGAGGATTCCTATTTAACCTGGAATAACATGATTACTTCTTCCTCAGTAAATGAGGCAGTATCGGAAAGAACTGTAGAACCTCAGTTGTGCTTAGGCTGTTTTGATTCAGTCGAGCTTTCGGAATTATCAAAAATATTAGCCTCATCTAAACCTTCAACTTGTATGTTGGACCCAATTCCAACCAAATTGTTTAAAGAAGTGTTCCATTTGGTTCCTGGCCCTATTTTGGATATGATGAATCTATCCTTAGTAAACGGATACGTACCACAGGAATTTAAAATAGCTGTAATTAAACCTTTACTCAAGAAACCTTCCCTTGATCAAGATGACTTAGTGAATTACAGACCTATGTCTAACCTTCCTTTCTTATCCAAAGTCCTTGAGAAAATTGTTGCTAATCAAGTCTGTGAGCATCTAAACAGTAACGAGCTGTTTGAAGAGTTTCAGTCAGGTTTTAGAGCTCATCATAGCACTGAAACAGCACTGGTGAAGGTTACTAATGATATTCTCATGGCCTCAGATAATGGACTTGTGTCTGTTCTGGTTTTGTTAGAACTTAGTGCTGCTTTGACAAAGTCGATCATAATATTCTCCTAGAAAGGCTTGAACATGTTGCAGGGATCAAAGGAACAGCACTAGGCTGGTTTAAATCATATTTGTCTGATAGATTCCAGTTTGTTCATCTAAATGATAAATCTTCTTCACTCTCAAGGGTTACTTGTGGAGTTCCACAGGGTTCTGTGCCTGGACCAATTCTGTTCACCATATATATGCTCCCAATTGGTAGAATCATTAGACAGCATGGGATACATTTCCACAGCTATGCAGATGATACACAACTATATTTATCCATAATTCCTGATTAACCCAGTCAGGTAGGTAGATTACAGCCATGTCTGGAAGAGATAAAAACATGGATGACCCTAAACTTTTTGCTTTTAAATTCTGACAAAACAGAAGTTGCTGTCTTTGGACCAGAAGTTCTTAAACAGAAACTGATTAGTCAATCACTTCATCTGGATGGCATTAAATTGGCCCCCAGTAATAACGTAAAGAACCTCGGCGTTATTTTTGACCGAGACTTGACATTTAAATCCCATATTAAACAGGTTTCTAGGATTTCTTTCTTTCACCTCCGGAATATTGCTAAAATTAGAAACATCCTGTCCAGGAGTGATGCTGAGAAACTAGTCCATGCATTTGTTACCTCAAGGCTGGACTACTGTAATTCTTTACTATCAGGAAGTCCACAAAATTCCATTAAAAGCCTTCAGTTGATCCAAAATGCGGCAGCAAGAGTTCTGATGAGTATTAAAAAGAGAGCTCACATTTCTCCTGTTTTAGCTTCCCTTCATTGGCTCCCTGTTAAATCCAGAATAGAATTTAAGATCCTTCTTCTTACATACAAAGCCCTTAATAATCAAGCTCCATCATACATCAGAGATCTAATTGTTCCTTATGTTCCTAACAGAGCCCTTCGCTCTCAGACTGCAGGTTTACTTGTAGTTCCTAGGATTTCTAAAAGTAGAATGGGAGGCAGATATTTTAATTATCAGGCTCCTCTCCTGTGGAACCAGCTCCCAGCTTTAGTCCGTGAGGCAGACACTCTGTTTACTTTTAAAGCCAGGCTTAAACATTTCCTTTTTGATAAAGCTTATAGTTAGAGTGGCTTAGGTCATCCTGAGCTATCTCTGTAGTTATGCTGCTATAGGCTTAGACTGCTGGAGGACAGACTTACCAATTTTCTTCACTCTGCTACTTCCTTTTCTCCTACGACTCTCCAGTTGTATTAAAGTACATTCTGTTATTTCGACTGTTAACTTTGTTTTCTCTCAGTGTTTTTCTCTCCATAGAAGATATACCTGGTCTGATATCCTGCTTGGCTGCAATGCCCTGTTGGACGGGGGGCATCGACTGGGATGATCCTCCCAGTGGCTGAACATCCACTGTGTCCTGTTATCAACCTTTTACTTTCTGTAATATAGAAAGTTCTCTTATATCAGATCTTCTGTTCCTTCTGTGTCTCTGCTCTGTCTTCTCAAACCCCCAGACGGTCGTGGCAGATGGCCGCTCCTACTGAGCCTGGTTCTGTTGGAGGTTTCTTCCTGTTAAAGGGGAGTTTTTCCTCTCCACCGTCGCTACATGCTAGTTCAGTATGAGGGATAGCTGAAGGATTGCTGTGGTTGGAAAGTCTGCATCAACGGGGCCCAACCTCACGCCAATGACTGACGCAATCTGCTGGGATTCCTTAAATAGGAAACTTTTTAACTGATTGGAATGTTTGTATAAATGTATTGAAATGACTTCTTGTTAAGTGCCTTGAGATGACATCTGTTGTGAATTGGCGCTATATAAATAAACTGAATTGAATTGAATTGTTGGACCGGTGACCTCTAACCTGATAACTGGCGACATAGGCTCCAGCTGCACCATGAGCCTCAATAGGTTGATACTGTGAACGGATTCTGAAAATGGATGGAAGAAAAATGAACATATTTACAATAAAATATGTATAAACAGTGATTTAAAAAATGTGTTCCATTTTAAAATTGTTCATTCACTTATACATCCATCTGTCTGTTCACCAGTATAACTAAAATATATTTTCTGAACTGTGTTTCATGATAGAATCCAGGCCTGACTTTCCAACGGACACCAACAACTTCCACTGCCGGGGACCAAATGGAGGTGAGGCTGCCCCTCTTTCTTTATCTCTTTCTTCAATTTCAGGCAAGGGGAGGGAAAACCTTATATAAAATATGCTAAGCATTTTTTCTCGCTATGTGTGCTTACCTGAATCTGTCAAACACAAACCTTATCTCTCCACAGGTCACTGATTAAAGAAGTATATATTAGTACATTTGTCAGAGTGGTTCAAACTGGGTGAGGTTTTTGACATGCTTTTTATGTGCTTTTAAACTTTTTGGTCATTAATTTTTCTATATCAGTCTGAAACTATTTTGGTATTGGAAGAGATTAAAAATACTTTTTTACCTACATGTGTCTCATACTATTGAAGGACTGGTAAGAAATGAAGTGAAAATACTGGGCGGCAGTGTACGGAATGACAAGCTGAAGTAATAAGGCAAGGCAATTTTATTAGTATAGCACACTTTCAACAACAAGGTGATTCAATGTGCTTTACATGATTAAGAGGTCAAATAAAAACAGCAGTAAAACACAGACAAAGCATAAAATGTAAAAACAGCAAGAAGCACACACAAAACATAGATCAAAGCATTACTCAAAGCGGCTCTAAACATGTTTTTAGTTGTGATTTAAAAGAACTCAGTGTTTCAGCAGCTTTGCAGTTGTCTGGAAGTTTGTTCCAGATCAGAGGAGCATAGAAACTGAAAGCTGCTTCTCCATGTTTGGTTCTGATTCTAGGGATGTGGAGTAGACTGGAATTAGAGGACCTGAGTGGTCTGGGTGGTTGGTACGAGGACAACAGGTCTTCAACATACTTTGGTGCTACGCCGTTCAATGATTTATAAACTAGTAGGAGTATTTTGAAGTCTATTCTCTGAGCTACATGGAGCCAGCGTAAGGACTTTAGAACTGGTGTGATGTGCTCTATGATGTGCTGCAGTATTTTGGATCAACTGAAGGCTTTTATTTACATTTGGTGGACTTTATTGCCTTTATGTGACCCTGGCGGTTCAGGCCTGAGTCCATTACTACACCTAGATTTTAGGCCTGATCAGTAGTTTCTAGCTGTATTAACTGAAGCTGTGTGCTGACTCTTCATCGTTCCTCTTTAGGTCAAAAAATAATTACTTCTGTTTTGTTTCTGTTCAGCTGGAGAAAGTTATGGCACATCCATCCATTGATTTGCTCGAAGCATTGACTTAGGGTTTGGATGGGTAGCCATGCAGCTGTCCCTTCAACATCCATAAATATACAAGACAAAAGCTTGTTATTAGCAGTTTGCTTTAGTGACCAGTATGCATCAACCCCTACTTTAAATTATGAGTAAATGATAATGTATAAAAAATTATTTGCCTACTGCTTTCCTATTGTGAAACAGGGGGTATAAGCTCCTAGGACTGTGCAGTAAAATGTTTGCAGTATTTAGCTGCATTTGGATGACTGCAATGATTAATAAATAAAAAAAAACAATGGATAGAAACCAAATGTCATCCAGACAGCATTTAGAGGTTAGAAGCCCCTGGGACAGTGCAGTAGTCAATGTCCTGTATTTGTGCTACATTTGACACACCATAATAACCAATGCTCCATCAAGAACATGTGTTGTCACTCAGTTTCCAATTGTTTTGAGCAACAGCAGCATCAATAAGAAAAAGACGGGCGACCTTGGCTACAGATTCGTCCTGTAACCAGAGGGTTGCCAGTTCGAACCCCTGCACTGTCTATCTCGATTGTTATGTTCTTCGGCAAGACACTTCACCCTTCTTCCTACTGGTGGTGTTCAGAGGGCCCGGTGGTGCCAGTGTTCGGCAGCCTCACTTCTGTCAGTGTGCCCCAGGGCAGCTGTGGCTACAAAGTAGCTCACCACCACCAGTGTGTAAATGTGTGCATGAATGGGTGAATGACTGAATGTAGTATGAAGTGCTTTGGGGTCCTCAGGATGAGATAAAGTGTTAAAGAAGTACCGGCCATTTACCATACAGTCCAATAAAAATGTCTGTTTGTTTGTAGATCCCTGCAAGTGTAAGACGGTCAAAATGGGACAGAAAACCTATGTGAATAACAACTACAACTACGGTGAGTGACTTCAAACGTAAAAATTTAATTTTAAAATATGATGTACAGTAAGATCCTAATATTTTACTCTCTAGTCCAAAGTGCTTGAGAAAATTCTGGAGGTGTCAGAGATGCATCACAAAATATGCCCAATATTATTTTTCTATTATTATTCTATTTTCTAGCCCGTTTTATTCAGTAGCGTCTATGCTTCTACAGCTGAAGCCCAGTAATATGTTTTTTCTTTAATAATAATACATTTCTTGATAAAGCGCTTTCCATCAAAGTCCTGTACAACCACAAATATCAACCATAAAAACACTCATTGCATGAAAGGAAAAAGATAAACATTTCCTAAAAATTACATTAAAATAAACAGTACATCAATTACGATAAAATAGGCTTTACTTAAAATGGAAATTAACAAACCACATTAAGAGGTATATGGCTGTGTAAACAAATGTGTCTTTAGCTTTGCCTTAAAAACAACAACTGTCGATGCCTGCCTGATGTCCAGAAGCAAGCTGTTCCATGCAAGCTGTTGGTGCTAAAAAAGAAAACAACCTCCCAACAAAGGCCAGTGCCTTGAGAACTTAAAAACCAGCCAGGTACATATGGCTTTACCATTTTTGTTAGGTTTGAGGGTGCAATGCCATTTGCTGCTTTATATGTTAGAAGCAACACTTTAAAATCTATTCTCCCCTGCACTGGAAGCTAGTTAAGTGAAAGCATTACCGGTGTAATGTGTTCAAATTTTCTGGCTCCAGTTAATAGATGAGCAGCTGCATTCTTAACTTGCATGCTCTGAACACTCTTCTTAGGCAGACCACTTAAAAGAGCAATACAATATTCTAACCTAGAAGAAATAAATGCAAGAATCAAGATCTCAGCATGATGGTTTGATAAGGCAGGTCTAATCTTAGCAATGTTTGCCAAATGAAAAATGCAGTCCTAGTGACTTTCTTAATATGAAATTCAAAGGTGAGTACCCTATCACAGATGATAACAAGACTTGTAACTCTGTTCATGCAATTAATGACCACATCATCAAGCAACAGAGTAATTCGATCATAGAGATGACTATGCTTTACTGGTCCAGTAATTATCAGTTCTGATTTGACTGGACTAAGACACAAAAACATCAGCTGATAGGCAATTCTTGACAACAGTCAAGCAGGCCCCCAAAGCATCAAGGCAAGGCAATTTTATTAGTATAGCACACTTTCAACAACAAGGTAATTCAAGGTGCTTTACATGATTAAGTGGTAAAATAAAAATAGCAGTAAAACACAGACAAAGCATTTAAAGTAAAAACAGCAATAAAGCAAGAAGCATACACAGATTCATCAAAGCATTACAAAGTATATAATGTAAAAACAGCAGTAAAACAAGAAGAATACACAAAACATGATACAACAAAGCATTACTCAAAGGCAACTCTAAACAGATAAGTTTTTAGCTGTGATTTAAAAGAACCCGTTTTCTGGAAGTTTGTTCCAAATTAGAGGAGCTTAAAAACGGAAAGCTGCTTCTCCATGTTTGGTTCTGATTCTAGGGATGTTGAGAAGACTGGAATTAGAGGACCTGAGTGGTCTGGGGGGTTGGTATAGTAACAGTAGGTCTTCAATATACTTTGGTGCTAAGCCATTCAATGATTTATAAACTAGTAAAAGTATTTAGAAGTCTATTCTCTGAGCTACAGGGAGCCAGTGTAAGGACTTTAGAACTGGAGTGATGTGCTCTACTTTCCTGGTTCTAGTGAGGAACACAAGCAGCAGCGTTCTGGATCAGCTGCAGCTGTCTGATTGACTTTTTAGGCAGACCTGTGAAGACGCTGTAGCAGTAATCAATCCGACTAAAGATAAAGGAGAGTGTCAGCCATCTCTCCACCAGTAGATAGCAGCTGCAGATCATCAGCATAAAAGTGATCATTTATATTCAGGAGCCAAAGGAGCCATATAGATGGAGAACAACAGTGGGCCAAAAACTGAACCTTGGGGCACCCTCTGTTTTACCCTGCAAGACTCATTAACATTTAAAATTAAACATATTATTAAACCAAACATTAACCGTTCTCTTCGACAAATAAGATTGTATTCGATGAATGGCTTTTCCTGATATGCTAAAAAAGTTCTCTAACCTGTCTCGCAAAATTGTGTGGTCCACTGTATCAGATGCAGCACTCAAATCTAACAATACAAGTGAAGATGTGTCAGCATCTGCAGTCAGCAACCGGTCATTTTTCACACTAATCAAAGCTGTTTCAGTGGAATGGTTTTTATAATGGTTCAAAAAATACTATTCGCAGAGAGATAGAGTAGACAGAGTAGAAGCTGTTCAGAGAGCACTTTCTCAAAAACCTTGGATAAAAAAGCAAGATTTGAGACCGGCCTTTAACTTGACAGCACATTTGCAACAAGGTCAGGCTTATTTAGTAAACAACTAGTAACAAATTGAAAAATTTCCCTACAATAGCGACAAATTTAACAAATGTAGTAAACATGACCCTAACACTGACCACAGCTCTTTCACAATCAATGATAGAGTACCAGGGGTTTCAATAATTTCAGCTCTAATAGCATCAATATTTTATTAAAAAGCATCAGAAAATCCTGTGCTGATAAATTAATATTGGTAGACACCTCATTTCTCTGCTGTGTTAACCTGTAAACGGTGTCAAATAGCAATCTAGTATTATGCCTAATTGCAGTAATCAATTCAGAATAATGAGAAGATTTTGCTATTGACATCATATTCTAAAACTCCACTAAGCCTTTCTTCCTTTCCTAAGCCTTCCTTCCTAGAATGACACCACGCTCCAACTTCCTGCACTGTTGCCTTTGGATTAACAAGTCTTTATTTATCCAAGGAATATTGCATTTCTTAGACGCTCTACGCACCTTAACCGGGGCTACTGAATCGACTAAATTTCTAAGCTCATAAAAATTCTCTGTTAACTCACTCACAAGTGCATAAAGACAGAATATATTTTTTTCTGGAAGCCTAACTTTTAAAATTCCTGGGACTTACATGTCTTGATAGTCTCATGTTCCTTGTCTCTTTCCTTGATGACAACAAATTCGGAATGAAGACCTCAAATAAAATCAGCGAGTGATCTAGACTCTGTAGGACACAAGTATCACCCATTGAAACAGACAACCCGTAGGCCAAAACAAGATCCAGAATATGCCCCCTATTATGGGTTGGCCTGTGCAAATTGCTGAAGATTAAAAGACTCAAGAACATTAATGAAATCCTTATCCAAGGGCTTGTCTTCACAACAAATGTTAATATTAAAATCCCCCACAGTTAAAATGCTATCATAATGCAATGAAAAGGTAGATAAAAAATCTGCAAAATCAGAAATAACATTGCTATTATGCTTGGGTGGAAGGTAGATCACTGCAACCAGCACCATAGAAGGCTGCGTGATAGTAAAAAGTTGTAGTTCCCCAATCTACTGCTGCAACCATACTATTTTATTTATATAGCACTTTCACCACAGCCACCAGCTGAAGAAAGTGCTGCAAGTTCTTGCTTGTACAACTGCTTGTAACTTTTTATAGATGTTTAGCACAAAAGCTAAGGAAATTTCTGTTTTGTAAATCAAAAGAATTGTCGTATTATAAATGGACTGAACTTATATTGCGCTTTTCTAGTCATGCTGACCATTCAAAGTGCTTTTCACTGGAGCCACATTCACCCAATCGCACTCACAAACACGGACACATTCATACATTGATTTGTGACAGGTAGAAGCTGGAATTACACCTACAACCCTCCAATTATTACCCAACTACTCTACCCACTAAGCCACAGTCACCCACAAGGTGACCATTTAAAGGTTTACTTACCCTTAAATGGTGGCACATCTGTGAGCTACTGACAACATAACATTTATTAGAATATTACATCAGATCAATGTAAAACACATGTTTAATACAAAAAATGTGATCTTAATGAAAAAGTATGTTTAATACCTAATTAAAGATTATTTTCAAAAGATGCTTTTAATCTGATAATCAAACCTCATCAAGATGCATATTCTAATTTATTGAATATGACTGTATGTTGTAAATTCATTTTTCATTTTAATGTTAACTGCTTCTTAATGAATTCCTCCTTTAGTTATCAGAGCAAGAGTGAGGGAGGTTAGAAATCGGGGTCTGGAGCCCACAGCGGTGGTGGACGTCAGAGAGGTGCTTAAGTCTTCTCTGGTCAACATTGCTAAGGAGACACAAATGCTCTACTACTCATCGTCCTGCCTGTGCCCTCCTCTCACCCCTGGGGAGGAGTACCTTATCATGGGCTACGAAAATGAAGAAAGGTCCAGGTATGAGTGACAGAAGTATTATTGTAGACTTCAATGTTTCCCCAGGAAGTTGGATGCATAAAGATGAAACTTGTCATGAATTTAACTTGCTACTTTTTTGTGCCAGTCATAGTGTTTTGGTTTTTGACAATAACTCTAGGCATTCTTATCCGTTTTCAATGTTTGATGCTGTAGATAAGCCTGCATTGTCTAATGCTTAAATGAGTATCTCAGAAGTCTAGATGTACTTTATTTAACTTTTTGTCTTTTGTGGATGTAGGTTGCTTCTGATTGATAGCTCCATTGCTCAAAAGTGGAAAGACAAAATGCGCAGGAAGGTCAAGGTGCGTATTGGAATTGATTATTTGCCTGGCTTCTTCTACAAGAGAGGTCCTGAGCGCTAGCTAGTTAACAAGCAGGCCTAACTAGCCTCGAGTTAGAGCTCATAAGGTTGGGTTGGATATGGCGGTACCTTCTTCATGGGTATCTAAACATAGCAATCCTAATAAAATACGATGATATTCACTTTAAAAAAAAATATTGGTCCATCTCAAATGGACCCTAAAGGTCACAAATGCCTGTGTGCTGTTCAGGTATTTCAGCGGACTCGCTGTATTTGTGGGGGGAAGGGAACACAGCTGCTCGCAAATAGCTAAAATCTGCAAATATTAAGACCCCCCCCTAAAACTGCTGATAACTGCCTATTTTAATAGTTTAAAATAACCATGCTCTGTATGAGGGATTGCTGTGAAATCAAGGACACAATGCAGACAACTGTCTACAGTCTCTACATGTTGGTCCAAGGAGTGAATGCTGCAACTCAATGACTTGACATAATCTGCAGGGTTTCCTTAGATAGAAAAGTTCGAAACTGATTGGAATAAAGTACTGCATAATTAATTGGAATGTATGGATGATTGAATTGAAATATGTTTTCTTGAAAAGTGCCTTGCAATTACTTCTGTTGTGATTTGAGGCTATATACAGTGGCTTGCAAAAGTATTCGGCCCCCTTGAATTTTTCCACATTTTCTCACATTACAGCCACAAACATGAATCAATTTTATTGGAATTCCAGGTGAATGACCAATAAAAAGTGGTGTACACGTGAGAAGTGGAACGAAAATCATACATGATTCCAAACATTTTTTACAAATAAATAACTAAAAAGTGGGGTGTGCGTAATTATTCAGCCCCCTGAGTACAATACTTTGCAGAACCACCTGTTGCTGCAATTCCAGCTGCCAGTCTTTTAGGGTATGTCTCTACCAGCTTTGCACATCTACCGACTGAAATTCTTGCCCATTCTTTGCAAAACAGCTCCAGCTCAGTCAGATTAGATGGACAGCGTTTGTGAACAGCAGTTTTCAGATCTTCTTATGGTTTTCCTTTAACAATGGCTTTCTTCTTGCCACTCTTCCATAAAGGCCAACTTTGTGGAGTGTCCTATGGACAGATTCCCCCACCTGCTGTGTCAGTGTTCCTCATCTTCTAAGATTGGGATCCACTTGTTGTAGGCTTTAAGTTGCTCTCTTTTTTTCTGCTTTACAGAAATAGGATCAGGCCTTGTAGGCATCCCCTGAGCTGTAGATCTCTGCAGCTCGTCCAGAGTCACCATGAGCCTCTTGGCTGCATTTCTGATCAGCGCTCCCCCCGTTGTTCGCCCTGTGAGTTTAGGTGGACGGCCTTGTCTTGGTAGGTTTACAGTTGTGCCATACTCCTTCCATTTCTGAATGATCACTTGAACAGCGCTCCGTGGGATGTTCAAGGCTTGGGAAATCTTTTTGTAGCCTAAGCCTGCTTTAATATTTCTCAAAAACTTTATCCCTGACCTGTCTGCTGTGTTCTTTGGACTTCATGGTGTTGTTGGTCCCAACATTCTCTTAGACAACCTCTGAGGCCGTCACAGGGCAGCTGTATTTGTACTGACATTAGATTACACACAGGTGCGCTCTATTTAGTCATTAGCACTCATCAGGCAATGTCTATGGGCAACTGACTGCACTCAGACCAAAGGGGGCTGAATAATTACGCACACCCCACTTTTCAGTCATTTATTTGTAAAAAAAAATTGGAATCATGTATGATTGTCGTTCCACTTCTCACGTGTACACCACTTTGTTTTGGTCTTTCACGTGGAATTCCAATAAAATTGATTCATGTTTGTGGCTGTAATGTGACAAAATGTGGAAAAGTTCAAGGGGGCCGAATACTTTTGCAAGCCACTGTAAATGAACTGAATTCAATTGAAGACAAATATACCTTAATATGCATTGTTAGCACTATCACGGAAGCTAACATCTAGTCTCACTTATTACTGCCTTTTGAAGGTGGAGCCAATCAGCACCTTGGAAAATGAAGGACGCTTCTTGATTGGCTGCCAGCTTATAGCGTGTCAGGCTACATTGGTTATTGTTATTTCGTTTTCCAAATGGTTATTTTGTTTTCAAATATTTTAGATACTCTCCATGGAAAAAATAATCAGGGAATTTGTGAATTTTCAGTGAATAATTTTGAGTTACTTTCCACAGAAAAATCTTTGAATACTGAACTGCAAATAGTCAGAAGTCCACTGTACTTAGAAAACTTTACATTCACTGAGGTGGTACTTGTTCTTAAAAGTTTGAGATGAACTTGTGGAATAATGGGGGGGGGGGGAAATGCAACACTTGAGTATTAAGACTAAATTTATGGGTTGCTTCTTCTCGTGAAAACAGCAGGTTCTTCCAACTAAGAGGAGACAGTTCTTTGTTACATTTACAGTACCTTTTAATGCTGTGTCAGTGTTCCTCATCTTCTAAGATTGGGATCCACTTGTTGTAGGCTTTAATTTGCTCTCTTTTTTCTGCTTTACAGAAATGGGATCAGGCCTTGCAGGCATCCCCAGGACATTCACACCGGAGTCGCCACTGAGATCTCACCCTGCTTGCATGTGACTGCATGTGTGTGTGTGTGCATGTGACTGTATGAGAGTGTGTGTTTGTGTAGATATTGCACTATCACAGCCTGTTGTAGCTGAATATAGTTCATCTCTCCATTTATCAGACTGTTTGGAATCAGATTTGTGCCTTGTTATTTTCTTTGCTCAGACATTATTCCATGTGTTTTGTCATTGTGTCTATGTATGTATATACACCTTAAGCACTCAGTTAAAACAAGTGAAGAGGTGGATCTTTAAAGATGTTTGTAAATGCATGATTTTTGTTTTTTCGACCAAGCTTTTTTCAAAGGCAGCCATATTGGATCAACCACTTCCCTCCAGGTTCCAATTTTAAATTGCCCTAGATGAGGCCCATGTTACCAAGGTCACCAAAATGTTGATTTTCGCATAATGGATCTGTAGTCTTGAACTGGACTTCGGAGAGAAAAGTAGCAGGGTGAGGAAAAGTTGTCCGTGTATCCTCCAGGAGTCTAAGCTATATCAAAAAGATAAGTTTTAATCCTGGCCTTAAAAGTAAACAGAGTGTCTGCCTCACGGACTAAACCTGGGAGCTGGTTCCACAAGAGAGGAGCCTGATAACTAAAAGATCTGCCTCTCATTCTACTTTTAGAAATCCTAGGAACCAGCAGTAAACCTGCAGTCTGAGAGCAAAGTGCTCTGTTAGGAACATTAGGAAGTAGGAGGATCTTAGATTCTTTTATGGATTTAACAGGGAGCCAATGAAGGGAAGCTAAAACAGGAGAAATGTGATATCTCTTTTTAATATTCATCAGAACTCCTACTGCAGCATTTTGGATCAACTGAAGGCTTTTAATTGCATTTTGGGAACTTCTCAATAGTAAAGAATTACAGTAGTCCAGCCCTGAAGTAGAAAATGCATGGACTAGTTTTTCAGCATCACCCCTGGACACAATGTTTTGTCACTATTCCAGATGTGATATACAAAACATACATGATAACATGATATTTGGATCCAATAAATCAGTTTTCAGATGGTTAGTTTATTGGTTATATACAGTTCAGAATATAAACCACCCTGACTAACTTCCTCCAGTCTGCTTGCCACATACTTATATATGTCATTTCAAAACATTTACTGGAATTATGCCCAGCTTGCCAGATCATGCCGTCCCAACCTGATCTTGCTGACCTGAGACAGAGCAAACCTTTATCCCACAACATTCTCCTTTGTTGGAGCTAATAAGCTTCAAACAGTTAATTGAGTTAAATGACATCTTATAAATGTGATTAAAATGCAACTAAATGATACACGAGAACAGGATTGTCATGTTTGCGTGTAAAGGACCAAAATGCAGCAAGTAAAATGGAATGATTTAATTACAACAAAAAACATGAACAAAGAACATGAACTTACAGAACTCAGGAAACCAGAAAATGCAGCGACGGGGGAAAAACAGGAACCAGACAGGGAAGATTGACGACGGACCAGCGAGTAGTGACTGAAAGAGAGCTGTATTAAAAACTGAGAAGGGAATGAGGAAATGACAGAGAAACCTGAGGACCAATTAGTGGGAAGCAATTGCAGGTGAGGGAAATTAGTGAAACTGCGTCAGGAGCAGAGTGGCAGGGAGACAACAGGAATGGGAAGAACTGCAAGGGAAATAGAAAACTATGTTAAATAAAAAAACTAGGAACTAACTAAAGATAATATGTCTAAGAAGGAATCTAAGGGGAAACTTAAGGGAACCCTAGAGAACAAAAGGACATAAAACTGGAAGAAGAAATAAATTAAGAAACTACCTAATAAGAAATAAACCTTCAAGAAAATAGATTCTTAAAAAGGGACTAATAAGAAAAATTAGGTATAACAGAACTAACGGGACAAATGATAAAAAGAGAAACAAACACACAAAAGCAGGTAAAACATCTAAAGGCGGGAAGTGAAAAAACAACACCAAGGGATAAACTAAAATGATAGGGTGAACTGAATAAGGAAATGAAATAACTGAAACTCAAGACAAACACCCAAGGAACCTGACAAGGATAAGATGATGGAGATATACTAACACACTTATGAGAATTAGCATGTAGCATTGATAACATTAAAATACAATAAAAAGTAAATCCCATGCCAGTGGCAATCCCATCTTTCGACTCCCATTGGGAGTCGAAAGATCTGTCTGCTGTTCTTAAACAGGAAAGTTACCCTACAGTCTGTCCGGCTGCCTAAGATGACATTTCAAGGATTCAAGGAACTTTTATTGTCATACCATCTCACGTTGCATGTAATGGTATGAAATTAGGACTCAAGTCTGGAATTATAGCCTATTTAAATAAAATTAGTAAAAGATATATATATATAAATAAATGTAAATAAATATAAATAAATGTGCTCTACAGGACACAGCTGGAGTTCAGCAGTCTAACAGCTGCAGGGAAGAAGCTGTTATTGAGCCTGGTGGTCTTGCTCTATATGCTCCTCAGCCGCCTGCCTGAGGGCAGGGGCTGAAACAGGCTATGAGCAGGATGGGTGGAGTCCTTCAGGATGCGGAGGGCCCGTCCCCTGCATCGGGACGTGTAGAGATCCGAGGTGGTGGGAAGCTTGTTCCCTACAGTCCTTTGTGCAGCTTTCACCCCCTGCTGCAGAGCCTTCCTCTCAGCAGCAGTACAGCTGCCTTGCCACATGGTGATGCAGGTGCAGATGAGGCTCTCCACTGCACAGTGATAGAAACTCCTCAGGATGGAGCTCCCAAGTCCAGCTCTCCGCAGCTTCCTTAAGAAGTAGAGATGCTGGTGGGCCTTCTTGACCAGACGTGAAGTGTTGGAATTCCAGGTGAGGTCGTTGGATATGTGCACACCCAGGTACCTGAAGCTGGAGACCACTTCCACAGCTGCTCCTCCGATGTACAGGGGAGGGAGAGGACGCTTGTCCCTTCTGAAATCCACTACCATCTCCTTGGTCTTCTTCACATTGATGCAGAGGCTGTTCTCTCTGCACCACTGCACCAGGTTTTCCACCTCCTCTCTGTATTTGGACTCATCGTTGTTGGTGATGCGTCCCACTACTGCTGTGTCATCCGCAAACTTAACTATATGACAGCTGGCGTATCTCGCTGAGCAGTCATATGTCAGCAGAGTGAACAGGGGGGCGCTCAACATGCAGCCCTGTGGTGAGCCTGTCCTCAGAGTGATGACATGTAAAAAAAAAAAAGATATTCCCCTGTGGCATAAAATGTCAAATACACACGTGCTCAAATTTGTTGGTACCCCTCCACAAAAAATGAAGAATGCACAATTTTCTCTGAAGTAATTTGAAACTGACAAAAGTAATTGGCATCCACCATTGTTTATTACATATTTAATAGAAACCAGACTTTGCTTTTGATGTTTCATTCAACATAATATTGTAAATAAGAAAACAAATGAAAATGGCATGGACAAAAATGATGGGACCCCTAACCTAATATTTTGTTGCACAACCTTTAGAGGCAATCACTGCAATCAAACGTTTTCTGTAGCTCTCAATGAGACTTCTGCACTTGTTAACAGGTAGTTTGGCCCACTCTTCCTGAGCAAACTGCTCCATCTGTCTCAGGTTTGATGGGTGCCTTCTCCGGACTGCAAGTTTCAGCTCTTTCCATAGATGTTCGATAGGATTCAAATCAGGACTCATAGAAGGCCACTTCAGAATAGTCCAATGTTTTGTTCGTATCCAGTCTTGGGTGCTTTTAGCTGTGTGTTTTGGGTCATTATCCTGTTGGAGGACCCGTGACCTGCGACTGAGACCGAGCTTTCTGACACTGGGCAGTACGTTTCGCTCCAGAATGCCTTGATAGTCTTGAGATTTCATTGTGCCCTGCACAGATTCAAGGCACCCTGTGCCAGGCGCAGCAAAGCAGCCCCAAATCATAACCGAGCCTCCTCCATGTTTCACTGTCAGTATGGTGTTCTTTTCTTTGAAAGCTTCATTTTTTCGTCTGTGAACATAGAGCTGATGTGACTTGCCAAAAAGCTCCAGTTTTGACTCATCTGTCCAAAGGACATTCTCCCAGAAGGATTGTGGCTTGTCAATATGCATTTTAGCAAATTCCAGTCTGGCTTTTTTATGTTTTTCTTTCAAACGTGGAGTCCTCCTGGGTCTTCTTCCATGGAGCCCACTTTCGCTTAAACAGCAACGGATTGTGCGATCAGAAACAGACGTACCTTCACCTTGGAGTTCAGCTTGCATCTCTTTGGCAGTTATCCTTGGTTCTTTTTCTACCATTCGCACTATCCTTCTGTTCATTCTGTGGTCGATTTTCCTCTTGCGGCCGCGCCCAGGGAGGTTGGCTACAGTTCCATGGACCTTAAACTTCTTAATAATATTTGCAACTGTTGTCACAGGAACATTAAGCTGCTTGGAGATGGTCTTGTAGCCTTTACCTTTACCATGCTTGTCAATTACTTTCTTTCTGATCTCCTCAGACAACTCTCTCCTTTGCTTTCTCTGGTCCATGTTCAGTGTGGTGCACACAATGATACCAAACAGCACAGTGACTACTTTTCTCCATTAAAATAGGCTGAATGACTGATTACAAGATTGGAAACATGTGTGATACTAATTAAAGCAACTATTTAGTTTGAAATATCACTATGATCCAGTTATTTATTATCTTTTCTAAGGGGTACCAACAAATGTGTCCAGGCCATTTTAGAATATCTTTGTAGAATAAGTATTAATTCAACTCTTTTCACAGCTTCTTTGCTTTATTCTATGACATACCAAAGGCATGCAAGTATACATGATAAAATAGCTTTCAATTCCATCACTTTTCAGGAGTAATGCAGCATTATTTCAATGAGCTGTAAGGGTACCAACAAATTTGAGCACGTGTGTATGTTTTGAATTATTTAGCAAAATTCAGAAGATGGCATGGCTAAAGCAATACAAAGATCTTCCCAAAACATTTGTGGTTTGTGTTTTCCTGAAGTGTAACATTTCCTCTGGCATTTGCAATCATTTTGACAAGGCAAGGCGAGACAGATGTGGTAAGTTCTTCTAAGCAACCCCAATTCTACGTGATTTTTTGCTCAGAAAGCGATGGTGAGCATCAGTGAAGTAGGCTGCTATGTCTTAAATTCCAAAAATCCCAACCTTTTAATAAACAACTTCTAAAAAGTATTTTTTTAAAGTTGGGTTTCCAACCAAATTTTTTTTTAATATGGTACATAGATGCAAACTTTAGAAACAATGTCTTCCTTTGGATCCCATACTCTTTCTTATTGCCAAATCATTAACACTGACCTTAACTGAGCTTTAGATTTTGTTCTGGGTTCTTTTGCAACTTCCTGGATGAGTCGTCAGTGCCCTCTACCTGTATTTTTGGTAGACTGGCCTCTCCTTGGAAGGATCAATACTATTTCAAGCTGTTTCTTTTTATATATATAATAGCTCTCTGGTTTACTGAGTCCTAAATTCCTAGAAATGACTTTGTATTCATTTCCAGACAGATATATGTTGGGGCCTGATGTTCTGCTTTTTGAAACCTTTTACCCTACTTCATGTTGTCAAATGTTCTATTTTGATGTTTCCTTAATTGTAAGGCAATATTCAGGAATGGGATGTGGTTAGTCACAGCTAATTTGTGATTTAACAAGGGAGGTAATTACTTTTTCCACATAGGGGCATGTTGGTGTGGATGCAGTTAAGCCCACGATTATTCATAGTCCTGTCCGATTTACATCAAAAAAATTTTTATTCAGCACCAAAGTTTGTTTAACAAGAAGTCTCTTACAAAATACTAAAACAATGTAAAATTAGTATCAGCTTTGAAAAAATAAAAATGTATTTTATTGCTTAAATAGCATATCAAAAATTTTCAATTGATGGAAAAATCATCATTCCTGTTAAAGCAATCAAACCATTCTGATAGTCGTGCATCTTTTTGCATGTTTCCACCGGTATTTTGATGATCTATAATTACTAATGAACTCCAAATCTTTGAGGCTGGAAGGCCCACTTGCCATCACCCAAATCTTTAGCTCCCGCCAGAGATTCTCAGATTCAAGTTGGGACTGTGAGTGGGCCTCTCCAAAATGTTTATATTACTTCCAGTCTTTAGAAACATGTAGGTACAATTAAACGATTACTTTAAACCTAAATCTGCTAAGGGTATGAATCACTTTGGGCTGATGGTTATTTAATGACTTTGGATCAAATTTAGATTAAAACGGGTTATTTCCAGATCCATAGATTCCTTAATATCTCACAGTCTATTTTTAAGAGATAATTCAAAGCTTCTGAATGAGGGCTCTTCTACTAATGGATGACTTCGCAGTGGATATCATCTTTTGTGAACAGTTTTAACTAATCAATTTTCTGTATCGTTCCTTAAGAGAAGTTTTTGAATTGTATTAAACAAAATTTAATGAGTGATATTATTGTAAAGCCAACTATGCAAATGCAAAAAAAAAACAATTACCAACAGTTTTAAACAATTTCGATTTTTACATTTTATATCATGTTGTAATTCACCAAGTAAAGATGCAGAGTGAAAATAAACATTCTACAGATTTTCCAAAATTTTAATGCATAACAGCTTTTCTTAATCTGTCTTTATTATGGTTATCATTGGAATGTCGTGTTTTGATTTCTTGTGAGCTGACAAAACAAACAGCACGTTCGGTCTGTAGGCAGGACTCACACGGCCTCTTTTCTCAACATGAAACTAGGATGCTGAATGATTTGTGACTGTAGATCAAGGGGGGCTTTAGCAGCTCAGACAGTGAGCAAAGAGAGAACTCGGGCTGAGAGTCCTGCCTCAGATATGTTCTGGCTGTTTGTGAGATTGGTTTTTTTCTGAAACAAATGTTGAAGCTGATTGGAATTGGGAGGTGGAAAAAGTGTTAAATGTAATGCTTCAATACATTTATGAATATTTATTCACTGTCTTTCTGATTTACTGCTATTAAATCTGGAAAACTTAAGAAATTGAGAAGATTTCCTGTTTCACTGAGTGGATTCTTTGGGCTGTACGGACATTAACAGTGACACCAACTTTGAGTTAAATCTTGAATAAAGAAATAAACATGACCAGAACGTAAAGACCTCTTTCAATTCAATTCAATTCAGTTTATTTATATAGCGCCAATTCACAACAGATGTCATCTCAAGGCACTTAACAAGAAGTCATTTCAATACAATTATACAAACATTCCAATCAGTTAAAAAGTTTCCTATTTAAGGAATCCCAGCAGATTGCGTCAGTCATTGGCGTGAGGTTGGGCAGATTTCCAACCACAGCAATCCTTCAGCAATCCCTCATACTGAGCAAGCATGTAGCGACAGTGGAGAGGAAAAACTCCCCTTTAACAGGAAGAAACCTCCAACAGAACCAGGCTCAGTAGGAGCGGCCATCTGCCACGACCGTCTGGGGGTTTGAGAAGACAGAGCAGAACACAGAAGGAACAGAAGATCCGATATAAGAGAACTTTCTATGTTACAGAAAGTAAAAAGTTGATAACAGGACACAGTGGATGTTCAGTTACTGAGAGGATCATCCCAGTCGATGCCCCCCGTCCAACAGGGCATTGCAGCCAAGCAGGATACCAGACCAGGTATATCTTCGATGGGGAGAAAAACACTGAGAGAAAACAAAGTTAACAGTCGAAATAACAGAATGTACTGTAATACAACTGGAGAGTCGTAGGAGAAAAGGAAGTAGCAGAGTGAAGAAAATTGGTAAGTCTGTCCTCCAGCAGTCTAAGCCTATAGCAGCATAACTACAGAGATAGCTCAGGATGACCTAAGCCACTCTAACTATAAGCTTTATCGAAAAGGAAAGTTTTCACTTGTCTTTTCAATAAATTTGCTGTGGTCTCTAATTTGAATGACTAATTTTCTGTGGAAAAAATGCTCTGCCGCTCCTTTTTCAGAACGTTGCAGTTTGTTGGATGAGTGGATGTGGGGAAATGAGTCTTACACAATAATATTCATGGCATGCAAATGTCTCGCCTCTGATTGGCTAACAACATTGTAACTCTTATGCTGTCTCCAAACAAAAAAGTAACTTCCTTCGCTGGTGGTGTTCTAAGACAAATTCCAACTGTTTCTTCCTCAGCTCCTCTTTCTTCTGTAAAATAAAAGCAATGCTAATGTCTCCAATGAAATTGCTAATTTTATGTTTCTCCATGCAGCAAAATGTTTTATACATGCTATGACTTTCTTTTATATCACTTACTGCTTAACCAGTTTCTCTCAGACTAATCTTACTACTATGAAACCATTACTCTATATAAACAGACATTAAAAGTATTTGCTAAAAACCTAGACACTCCCACCACTGAGAATTTTCCACACCTCCATACCACTTTCTAGAATTGCACTGCTCTGGGTGGCTGCTTGGAGTGGCTCTGTTGGCTACATATTAAGTTTTGGTTTTTTGTACATTGGTTCCTCTGTTTTCCTGAGGAAGATTGCATTTATTTTACCTGTACACTTTCTAGTTTTTGGTGCTGTTAAGCTGGAAGGATTTTTGCTGTTAATTTTTCACTTTTTGATTACTTGTTATGATGCATAACCATGGCAACAATGTGGTTTACAGCCGGGAGTAGCTGATAAACATTGCAAAAGCTGAAATAATACCTCAACTGATGCCACAAATCCCTGATGAGTTGATAAGGAGGAGACTTGGATGCAGAGCAAGAGCACAAAGGAGACAGAGAAGGAGGAAGTTCAAGCCATCTGTTCCATCGATCATAATGGGCATTGTGAGATCACTGGCTAACAAGATAGATGAACTCAAAGCCCCTACAAGGACTCAGACTCAGAGTATCGGGAATGCAGTGTTATGTGTTTTACTGATACGTGTGTGGTGGGAATATTCCTATGTAACTAGAAAATTTCAGGAAATTTAAACAGGGTCTGCCACGTGGAGAGTACTCAGCCGGACCCCCAATCTGAGGTTCGGTGTCCGACTTAGCTTCAGCAAGATATATGTATTGAGCGTCAAAGCTTAAATAGCCAACAACAAGCAAGCAATTATAAATAGTCATAATTGATGGTAACTAGCATGCTAATGCTAGCTAGCATATTATTAATAGCCTTGAAGGAATAAGTAGAAAAAGTTTAGCAATATTCAAAAATTAGCTAACATGCTAACATGAGCTAGCAGGCTAATGCTAATGACTTGATTTGTGATAATCACATTGATTTGCTTTGTCTCACAGAAACCTGGTTGCAGCAAGAGGATTAGGTAAGCATAAATGAGTCAACTCCTTCCAATCATTTAAATTTTCACATTCCTAGAAGTACTGGGTGTGGAGGAGGAGTTGCAACCATTTTTCATTCTGATTTACTAATTAATCCCAGACCAATTGATAGCTACAGTTCTTTTGAACATCTAACCCTTAATTTTCCTCATCCAAGTTGCAAAACAATATGACCATTTTTGTTTGTGGTTTTGTATCGTCCACCAGGCCCTTACTCTCAATTCTTGGATCATATCTCACATTTTTTATCTGATTTAGTATTAAATATGAATAGGGTCATTATAGTGGGGGACTTCAATATTCATGTGGACACTGAAAGTGATAGCCTAAATGCAGCCTTTAAAGGCATACTCCGCAAGTTTTACACCTTAATATAATGTTTTTTTTTTCAAAAGTTATGGTGGAATTTTATCATCTATTATTTCCATTTTTAGAGTTATCACCACCTTACAGGGGTCCTTGGCTTTTTTCTGCACTATAGAACTTTTGAGCAGCGACCCGCCGCCGGAAGTACCTACTGAGTTCTGCTTTACGGGCTCGCTGTTTAGACTGTAGAGATGGCTGATACACCAAAGAGACAGAGAAATCCCATATCAGGGGAAGCTAGAAAAAGAAAGAGAGAATGTGATAGAGAGAAAGCAAAGACCAGAGTAAATATTGGGCCGGCTTTTCCTCGTTGGAGAGTTCTTTTGGAACGAACATCATGTACTACGGACGCCGAGTTAGCCATGCTGCTAATGGATAAGTAAGTAATCAATGATTTCACCGGGGTTATAGTGTTTGGTGTGGCATGATGTTGTTATACAGTCCTGAGAAAGCTTTTTATTCAGTGTGTGGAGGTGGATGAACATAGTTTGCACGGTATGCCTTACAGTAGTAATGTGAAATACACAACCGAGTCGATCTCCGTTAGCCATCTAGAGGCTAATGTGATGCTAACGTGTAAGACTCGGCTCTTTTGATAAAGCTGCAAACTCCGGCATAGTCGCTGTACTCCAGCATATAAGTCAAACTTTTTTCTTTTGGTTTTGTCAAGCTAGTGATTTGTAATTTTGTCGTTTCATTTTTTCCTAAAAGCACCTAAAGATGTAGGCTGATTCTAGTGTCGGGAGGTGTTTGCTACGTAGTGCTTAGACGTTCTCTGTATGTAATCCCACTGTTTTTCCAATTACTCCGATTTCCCCCACAAACTGAATACCTAGCTGTGAGATCTTTACTCTAAATTATCCCGATTGTTACAGTTGAATTGCGAACTGAAACGGCGCTTGTTTGTTGTTTGGGCAAGCGATTTGGAAAGCAGCCACTGAAACATGCCTCTTATGAGCCACAGAGAGATTTGATTTTACGACAGTGATGTTGCGCGGCAAGCCTGAAGAGGGCGACAGAGAGCAAATATCATGAAAGTTGCGGAGTATGGCTTTAATGCTATTTTAATGTGATTCTCTTGTTGCTAATCAGCTAACCAGCTAATTAAGCCACAAGCTTCTTTCTCACGACTGATATGCTGCGATTCTCTGGTTGTAAACAATCATAGATCCCGACACATTGTTTACCCGCGTTGTTTTTGATTCGTTTTCTGTAAATTACTCTAAAGACTGAAATACTTTCATACTGCCACTCGGATTTGTATTAACTTGAGTAGGTTTTAATATGTATATGTCCGATTCTAACCGTGTGTTTTCCGTGTTATTTCTATTTACTAATGAGTAGGCTACGTTTATCAAAAGTATTAGTTAAACATAGAAACCATCATTCACCTAGTTTATAGCTGAATTGCATCGTTTCTCATAGAATTTTAAAAGAACATTTTCAAGCTAAGGTTCCCAGGCCAAATGCGGCCGTCCCTTATTCATGAACACAGAGTGTTACAGTCTTACATTGAACCAGTTTTAATCAGTTACAATAGTTCAAATTTTATATTGCCATTTACCTTTGTGCATTATTTCCCCCAGTTTGTGCTTAGGCTGTTTTGATTCAGTCGAGCTTTTGGAATTATCAAAAATATTAGCCTCATCTAAACCTTCAAATTGTATGTTGGACCCAATCCAAAACAAATTATTTAAGGAAGTGTTCCACTTGGTTCCTGGCCCCATTTTGGATATGATGAATCTATCCTTAGTAAACAGATATGTACCACAGTAATTTAAAATAGCTGTAATTAAACCTTTACTCAAGAAACCTTCCCTTGATCAAGATGACTTAGTGAATTACAGACCTATATCTAACCTTCCTTTCTTATCCAAAGTCCTTGAGAAAATTGTTGCTAATCAAGTCTGTGAGCATTTAAACAATAACGAGCTGTTGGAAGAGTTTCAGTCAGGTTTTAGAGCTCATCATAGCACTGAAACAGCACTGGTGAAGGTTACTAATGATATTCTCATGGCCTCAGATAATGGACTTGTGTCTGTTCTGGTTTTGTTAGATCTCAGTGCTGCTTTTGACACAGTCGATCATAATATTCTCTTAGAAAGGCTTGAACATGTTGCAGGGATCAAAGGAACAGCACTAGGCGGGTTTAAATCATATTTGTCTGATAGATTCCAGTTTGTTCATCTAAATGATAAATCTTCTTCAGTCTCAAGGGTTACTTGTGGAGTTCCACAGGGTTCTGTGCTTGGACCAATTCTGTTCACCATATATATGCTCCCAATTGGTAGAATCATTAGACAGCATGGGATAAATTTCCACAGCTATGCCGATTATACACAACTATATTTATCCATAAATCCTGATGAACCCAGTCAGTTAGGTAGATTACAGGCATGTCTGGAAGACATAAAAACATGGATGACCCTAAACTTTTTGCTTTTAAATTCTGACAAAACAGAAGTTGCTGTCTTTGGACCAGAAGTTCTTAAACAGAAACTGATTAGTCAATCACTTCATCTGGATGGCATTAAATTGGCCCCCAGTAATAACGTAAAGAACCTCGGCGTTATTTTTGACCGAGACTTGACATTTAAATCCCATATTAAACAGGTTTCTAGGATTTCTTTCTTTCACCTCCGGAATATTGCTAAAATTAGAAACATCCTGTCCAGGAGTGATGCTGAGAAACTAGTCCATGCATTTGTTACCTCAAGGCTGGACTACTGTAATTCTTTACTATCAGGTAGTCCACAAAATGCCATTAAAAGCCATCAGTTGATCCGAAATGCGGCAGCAAGAGTTCTGATGAATATTAAAAAGAGAGATCACATTTCTCCTGTTTTAGCTTCCCTTCATTGGCTCCCTGTTAAATCCAGAATAGAATTTAAGATCCTTCTTCTTACATACAAAGCCCTTAATAATCAAGCTCCATCATACATCAGAGATCTAATTGTTCCATATGTTCCTAACAAAGCCCTTCGCTCTCAGACTGCAGGTTTACTTGTAATTCCTAGGATTTCTAAAAGTAGAATGGGAGGCAGATCTTTTAGCTATCAGGCTCCTCTCCTGTGGAACCAGCTCCCAGCTTTAGTCCGTGAGGAAGACACTCTGTTTACTTTTAAGGCCAGGCTTAAAACTTTCCTTTTTGATAAAGCTTATAGTTAGAGTGGCTAAGGTCATCCTGAGCTAGCTCTGTAGTTATGCTGCTATAGGCTTAGACTGCTGGAGGACAGACTTACCAATTTTCTTCACTCTGCTACTTCCTTTTCTCCTACGACTCTCCAGTTGTATTACAGTACATTCTGTTATTTCGACTGTTAACTTTGTTTTCTCTCAGTGTTTTTCTCTCCATAGAAGATATACCTGGTCTGGTATCCTGCTTGGCTGCAATGCCCTGTTTGACGGGGGGCATCGACTGGGATGATCCTCCCAGTAACTGAACATCCACTGTGTCCTGTTATTAACTTTTTACTTTCTGTAACATAGAAAGTTCTCTTATATCAGATCTTCTGTTCCTTCTGTGTTTCTGCTCTGTCTTCTCAAACCCCCAGACGGTCGTGGCAGATGGCCGCTCCTACTGAGCCTGGTTCTGTTGGAGGTTTCTTCCTGTTAAAGGGGAATTTTTCCTCTCCACCGTTGCTACATGCTTGCTCAGTATGAGGGATTGCTGAAGGATTGCTGTTGTTGGAAAGTCTGCATCAACGGGGCCCAACCTCACGCCAATGACTGACGCAATCTGCTGGGATTCCTTAAATAGGAAACTTTTTAACTGATTGGAATGTTTGTATAAATGTATTGAAATGACTTCTTGTTAAGTGCCTTGAGATGACATCTGTTGTGAATTGGCGCTATATAAATAAACTGAATTAAAACTGAATTGAATTGAATTGTATTACAGTACATTCTGTTATTTCGACTGTTAACTTTGTTTTCTCTCAGTGTTTTTTTCTCCATAGATCTAGAAAAGAGATCTATGGAACCGATAACTTATCTGGGTTACAGTCCAGTTCTGGATGGAGGCGTGGGCCCTCCCCTCTTAAATTGATGCACGTCCTGTTGCATAGCTACAAAGGCTTTGGTATACATGATGTGGGGAAAAGACTGAGTGTCTCAGTGTACGCATTGGATAAACTGTGTTTGAACAACTGAAATTAGCGGGTCTCCCAACCCAGGATATGTCAGACGGCTGGCGTTGCCATATAGAACGTCTGAGCGCTGTTCCGTCCGCAAACGAGTTATGCAATTCCAAATCGGAACTGGGATTTACAGGACCCATAGATGGCCCAGATTGTATGGATAAAGGAGCTTCAGCCTCAGGTTCCACACACAGCTCGGGTTCAGGCAAATCCTCCTCAGATTCAATTATTCTTAATTGAATCTGAGGATTCAATTATTCTTTCCTGCAGAAGCTCTGGTAAGTTTGTGTCAGGAACATTATTGCCCTGAAGCACTTCCATAAGGATGTCACCCTTGGTTTGGGATGTGGACATATCAGACGTGGAGGACTCAAATAGAGGCAAGTTCTCTTCAGCTGACGTCACAACATTTTCCCCATAAGCGGTGTGTTGAGGCCAGAACTGTCAAGATAAATTGGGGTTGGATGATGTGTTAGACTACACAGTGTAAACGGGTTCAGGTGCTGGCTCTGATTATCCAACTCTTTCCACAGTGTACTTGGTTGGAACCAAGACAGGACTTCCCAAGATAACTGAATCAGTTTCCTCCTCATGGACATCAACCATGTCTGTGTTGTTCTGAATCTGGCTGCGGGTGTGTGGACGTCGAGCAGGCGTAGCAGCGGGATGGTCTTCACTTGGGTAGACTGGGAGGACAGGTCTCGGTGTAAGGTGCGAGTTTGTCCATTTTGATGTTCAGGCTGCACAGTGTAGACTGGCAAATCTGCCGCACGCTTATTAACCTTGTAAACTCCTTGCTCCCATTAATCCCCCAATTTATGCTTCCCAAACAAGCGGACGTTACGGACAAGAACTTGATCTCCAATTTCAAGACTGGAAGGTGTTATTTTCTTGTCAAATGGGTTCTTGTTTCTTGCAGCAGACTTGAGCCCATTCTCAGAGGCAAGTTTGTAACTTTCCTCGAGATTTGATCGGAGAGTTTTCACGTACTGAGGGTGACTGATAGATGGAGCTTTTCAAACGGGGAAACCAAAAGCTAAGTAAACTGGAAGGACAACGGCCAAACAAGAGTTCATAGGGGGTGAATCCAGTGACCTCGTTCTTTGTACAGTTATATGTGTGCACCAAAGGTTTAACATAGTCCCGCCATCTTGACTTTTGATGGTTCTCCAGAGTCCCAAGCATACTGAGGAGGGTGCGGTTGAAGCGCTCGACTGGATTCCCTCGTGGGTGGTACAGGGTAGTACGGCTCTTCTTAATACCTGCAACCTCGCAAAGTTTCTTAATGAGTGATGACTCAAAATCCCGGCCCTGGTCCGAGTGGATACACTCTAGGATTCCATAATGTACCATAAACTCAGTCAAAAGGCATTTGGCCACGGTTTTAGCTCTCTGGTTAACGGTTGGGATAGCAACTGCAAACTTTGTGAAATGGTCAGTGAGGACTAAAATGTCTTAAGTGTTACTACTGTCAGGTTTGATTGTGAGGAAGTCCATACATAACAGTTCAAGTGGACGACTGGTTTTATTGTTCACCAATGGAACGGCCTTATCCACTGGTGCTTTCCGCCTCACACATCTGTCACAGGTCTTGATGGCATGCTCCAGATCTGCTGCCATCTTCGGCCAAAAGAACCGTTGGCGAACCAGATCGAGAGTCCTTTCAATTCCCATGTGTCCCATGTCATTGTGGAGGCTCTTGATGACAGTCAGACGCAAGTCTGGTGGCAGGACCAACTGCAAGATGAGCTTTTCCTCCTCCTGTCTCCTCTGGTAAAGAACTCTGTCCTCCAGCTCCAGTCTATTCCACTCCCTCAACAGGAGTGGGAGTTCAAGCAGTTCCTTACAAGCAGTAGGGGGGGCCCTTCTCACCGGTCTCAAGCTGGTAGATGATCTCATGAATGGCAGGGTCACCTCTTTGTTGTTCTTGAAGAACGGTATGAGACAGGGATTGAATCACTGGCAAACCTTGGGACTCTTCGCTGGTATAACCATCGGGGATAGAGTTGACAGTGGCAGACAGAGATTCGACGAGGGTAACAGCAGTTTGACCAAATCTGGAATGGTGAGTTGTTCTCACAAGACAGCTCTGGCAAATGGCATTCACAATTTCAGCTGAGATTTCCTTTGCTTCACCAAGATCGCACAGCTAACTTGTAAGGTGATTAACAGGATCCATCTCCTTACAGGAATGGTCCTCAGAGATCTCTTCATGGTGACATCTGGACAATGCATCAGCATCTAAGTTCTGGTGACCTGCTCGATATTGCAACTTGAAAGAATATGTGGAGAGGGCCGCCAACCACCGTTGACTTGTGGCATCTAATTTGGCTGAAGTGAGCATGTAAGTGAGGGGGTTGTTATTCGTCCCGACCGTGAAGGTGGTCTCATAAAGGTAATCATGGAATTTTTCAGTAACAGTCCATTTCAGGGCCAAAAACTCCAATTTATGGGGTGCGTACCTTGTCTCACTTAATGATAAGCCTCTACTGGCGTAGGCAATCACACGCAGCATGCCCTCTTGCTCCTTCTACAGCACTGCTCCTAATCCTGTCGTGCTTGCATCTGTATGCAGAATGTAGGGTAGCTTGGGATCGGCAAAGCCAGGAATAGGTGCTGTCGGCTTCTTATCATAATGTGCTCTGCAACTCACTTCCTGCTCAGAGAGGTGCGGGCGCCGAACTCCAAAACCCCAGCGGGAACTGTTTCAAAATAAGACCCAGAACTGAGAGACAGAGAGTAAAACAACACACACAAACAGATATCTGTTTCACAAAGGACGCACCTGCAGATGGGAGCCAGAAAAGATCTGACTCGCTTCTCTACCAGGGTGTACCATTTTTATTACAAAGGAACAAAGAACATATCACATGACTCCTCTCTCCTCCTTCCACATCTTGACAGGTCATATATTTTCTCCTGACCGTACCAGGAACTAGAGTTATAACCGAGCCTCCCTGCTTTCAGTTCATATCTTTACTCAAGAGTTTGTTTACTTAAAACCTTAAACCCTATAAAATACTGGTAAAAGAGTCATGTTTTACTACCCTGAATAATATAAACAGGCCTATTACTTCTAAATGCTTATTTAAGAAATATATTTAAAACATATGTACTGCATAATAAAAATAGCCTCAAAAAAGTAGAATACAACAGTGCCGATGTCAACTTGATGATGACAGTTTCAAATGCAATTTGCTGGTCACAGGTCCACTTTCCTCCGAAAGGCTGCTTTGTATCCAGGTATTACCCTCCAGAGCTCTTCAACTTAGCGGAACGTTGGATGGGTGCATAGCCATGAGTGAGTTCATTTAGTTGCTTCACAATAACAGCATGGTCCTTAATGAATCGCCTTGAAGAATAAAAAAAAAAATCCCCCTATGTACCGGTTGCTACATTTATATACTTTACTAAAGTTATATTATTTTGTCTTGGACCAGAAGATCTATGTTCAACTGTCGGAGGGATGGACTATGTTTAAACCACGACAAGACACAAAATATATGGTGCAGAAGGATGCGCTCTGTGTATTAGTTATCTACAATATTTACAAACAGCATTTACAAAACAAGAAACAACAGGTGAATGTCCCATGGATAACAGTCCAGTTCTCTTTTTCCAAGAGTAGTTGAATTTAGTAGTCCAAAGTAAACCAAAATATAGTTCTATTGTGATGTGGGGAAAACAACTACTCCGCCTCCTACCGCACTGTAGAGGGCGGATGACATTATTGGGATTAGTTTCAGCTCACCAACAATCCAGTCCACAAGATGTATGGGCAGCTAACCGATCCCAGGGATCAAAAGGACCAATAGGAAATGTAGATTGCGGTTGAACACAAGGATGGAACCTGGCCAGTTCCCTCTTGAATGTAACACACTGGCACAATGATGTTTGGTCAAAAGTAATAGGACCTGTGAAGCTGCTCCACATTAGCGCCACCCAAACGAGCACTGACAAGGAAGTGAGTGGAGTGTGCCATAAGTGGAACTTATGCCGGACGTAGAGCAGAAACAGCTCGAAATCCTGCGATAGTTTAGAGACCAAATTACAGAAGGTGAATTACATGTAGAAAAGAGATCTATGGAACCAGTAACTTATCTGGGTTACACATGCTAATGCTAACTAGCATGCTAATGCTAGCTAGCATGTAATCACTAGCCGTGAAATAATCAGTACGAAAAGTTAAGAAAATTAAAAAAATTAGCTAAAATGCTAACATGAGCTTGCATGCTAATGCTAATTGGCATGCTAATGATAGTAATCATTACGAAAAGAGACAGGCAGAAAAGTTCTTGGCGCACCTGCCACTGACTGAACGTCACACAGACAGCTGATGTCTCACTCTGACTAGGCAAATTCACCCATTTTTTGAAAACCGTACATATGTAAGCAAGGGCGTAGAATTAGCATGGACGGAAGGGACATAAAAAAAACGATCTGTCAACGTCTCATTCACCTAGAGGTGCAAAAAGAGTTTGGAGTCCTACCTCCCATAACATATATGGCCAATGTGATTAGTTGTGCCTTTCCCTGCTGTCAGGTGAGACTCTGCAGTTATGTTTGCTTGTTAGCAGCTCCAAAACTGCAAGGAGAACTTTCCAGTCCGCAAGAGGACTCAGGTGCAACATGGGTGACACATGAGTGTCAAAAGCGGGTAAAGATGGCAGCAAAAACAAAGAATTTGGACATTCAATTCAATTCAATTCAGTTTATTTATATAGCGCCAATTCACAACAGATGTCATCTCAAGGCACTTAACATGAAGTCATTTCAATACATTTATACAAACATTCCAATCAGTTAAAAAGTTTCCTATTTAAGGAATCCCAGCTGATTGCGTCAGTCATTGGCGTGAGGTTGGGCCCCGTTGATGCAGACTTTCCAACCACAGCAATCCTTCAGCAATCCCTCATACTGAGCAAGCATGTAGCGACGGTGGAGAGGAAAAACTCCCCTTTAACAGGAAGAAACCTCCCACAGAACCAGGCTCAGTAGGAGCGGCCATCTACCACGACCGTCTGGGGGTTTGAGAAGACAGAGCAGAAACACAGAAGGAACAGAAGATCTGATATAAGAGAACTTTCTATGTTACAGAAAGTAAAAAGTTAATAACAGGACACAGTGGATGTTCAGTTACTGGGAGGATCATCCCAGTCGATGCCCCCCGACCAACAGGGCATTGCAGCCAAGCAGGATACCAGACCAGGTATATCTTCTATGGAGAGAAAAACACTGAGAGAAAACAAAGTTAACAGTCGAAATAACAGAATGTACTGTAATACAACTGGAGAGTCGTAGGAGAAAAGGAAGTAGCAGAGTGAAGAAAATTGGTAAGTCTGTCCTCCAGCAGTCTAAGCCTATAGCAGCATAACTACAGAGATAGCTCAGTATGACCTAAGCCACTCTAACTATAAGCTTTATCAAAAAGGAAAGTTTTAAGCCTGGCCTTAAAAGTAAACAGAGTGTCTTCCTCACGGACTAAAGCTGGGAGCTGGTTCCACAGGAGAGGAGCCTGATAACTAAAAGATCTGCCTCCCATTCTACTATTAGAGATCCTAGGAACTACAAGTAAACCTGCAGTCTGAGAGCGAAGGGCTCTGTTAGGAACATAAGGAACAATTAGATCTCTGATGTATGACGGAGCTTGATTATTAAGGGCTTTGTATGTAAGAAGAAGGATCTTAAATTCTATTCTGGATTTAACAGGGAGCCAATGAAGGGAAGCTAAAACAGGAGAAATGTGATCTCTCTTTTTAATATTCATCAGAACTCTTGCAGCCGCATTTTGGATCAACTGAAGGCTTTTAATGGCATTTTGTGGACTACCTGATAGTAAAGAATTACAGTAGTCCAGCCTTGAGGTAACAAATGCATAGACTAGTTTCTCAGCATCACTCCTGGACAGGATGTTTCAAATTTTAGCAATATTCCGGAGGTGAAAGAAAGAAATCCTAGAAACCTGTTTAATATGGGATTTAAATGTCAAGTCTTGGTCAAAAATAACGCCGAGGTTCTTTACGTTATTACTGGGGGCCAATTTAATGCCATCCAGATGAAGTGATTGACTAATCAGTTTCTGTTTAAGAACTTCTGGTCCAAAGACAGCAATTTCTGTTTTGTCAGAATTTAAAAGCAAAAGGTTTAGATTCATCCATGTTTTTATGTCTTCCAGACATGCCTGTAATCTACCTAACTGACTGGGTTCATCAGGATTTATGGATAAATATAGTTGTGTATAATCGGCATAGCTGTGGAAATTTATCCCATGCTGTCTAATGATTCTACCAATTGGGAGCATATATATGGTGAACAGAATTGGTCCAAGCACAGAACCCTGTGGAACTCCACAAGTAACCCTTGAGAGTGAAGAAGATTTATCATTTAGATGAACAAACTGGAATCTATCAGACAAATATGATTTAAACCAGCCTAGTGCTGTTCCTTTGATCCCTGCAACATGTTCAAGCTTTTCTAAGAGAATATTATGATCGACTGTGTCAAAAGCAGCACTGAGATCTAACAAAAGCAGAACAGACACAAGTCTATTATCTGAGGCCATGTGAATATCATTAGTAACCTTCACCAGTGCTGTTTCAGTGCTATGATGAGCTCTAAAACCTGACTGAAACTCTTCAAACAGCTCGTTATTGTTTAAATGCTCACAGACTTGCTTAGCAACAATTTTCTCAAGGACTTTGGATTAGAAAGGAAGGTTAGATATAGGTCTGTAATTCACTAAGTCATCTTGATCAAGGGAAGGTTTCTTGAGTGAAGGTTTAATTACAGCTATTTTAAATTCCTGTGGTACGTATCCGTTTACTAAGGATAGATTCATCATATCCAAAATGGGGCCAGGAACCAAATGGAACACTTTAAATAATTTGGTTGGAATTGGGTCCTACATACAAGTTGAAGGTTTAGATGAGGCTAATATTTTTGATAATTCCGAAAGCTCGACTGAATCAAAACAGCCTAGGCACAACTGAGGATCTACAGTTCTTTCCGATACTGCCTCATTTACTGAGGAAGAAGTAATCATGTTTGAGAGGATGCCAATGATTTTATTTTTAATAGAATTTATTTTATTTATGAAGAATCCCATAAAATCATCACTGCTAAGAGCTGGGGGAATAGTTGGCTCAACAGAGGTATGACTCTGTGTAAGTTTGGCAACTGTACTAAAAAGAAACCTAGGATTGTTTTTATTTGCCTCTATTAATGATGAAAAATATGCTGTTCTAGCTTGTCGAAGGGTCTTTTTATACAGTAATAGACTGTTATTCCAGGTTAAATAGGAATCCTCTAGGTGTGTAGAGCGCCATTTTCTCTCCAACTTCCTAGTATTCTGCTTTAAAGTACGCAACTCTGCGTTGAACCAAGGAGTCAGCCTCCTATGGCTAGCCACTTTCTTTTTTAAGGGGGCTACACTATCTAATGCCAAACGCAATGAGGACGTAACGCTGTGAACGAGATCATCAATTTCTGAAGGGTTAGAGATAGAATTGCTGCCATCCACTGTGTTACCCTGAGACACTAAGGAAAGTAAGAATGGAACAGATTCTTTAAAAATTGTTACAGCATTGTCTGATAAAGCTCTACTGTAATGATATTCTCTTTCAGATTTAAGATGGTCAGTTAAAGTAAATTCAAAAGTTATTAAGAACTGGTCAGACAGGACCGGGTTATGTGGGTGGACTGTTATTTCCTCACACTCAATACCGTATGTCAGTACAAGGTCCAAAGTGTGTTTGCCCGAGTGGGTTGATCCCTGTACTTTTTGAGTAAAGCCAATTGAGTCTAAAATAGCACTAAAGGCTGCATTTAGGCTATCACTTTCAGTATCCACATGAATATTGAAGTCCCCCACTATAATAACCCTATCAGTTTTTAATACTAAATCAGATAAAAAATGTGAGATCTGATCCAAGAATTGAGAGTAAGGGCCTGGTGGACGATACAAAACCACAAACAAAAATGGTCTTAATGTTTTGCAACTTGGAGGAGGAAAATTAGGGGTTAGATGTTCAAAAGAACTGTAGCTATCAATTGGTCTGGGACTAATTAGTAAATCAGAACGAAAAATGGTTGCAACTCCTCCTCCTCGCCCAGTATTTCTAGGAATGTGAAAATTTTAATGACTGGAAGGAGTTGACTCATTTATACTGACATAATCCTCCTGCTGCAACCAGGTTTCTGTGAGACAAAGGAAATCAATGTGATTATCACAAATCAAGTCAATATACTAACAAAGTCTTTGAGGAGAGAGATCTTATGTTTAATAAACCACATTTAATAGATTTATTTTTCTGTTCAGTCAAAGTTGTATTTATTTTTATGAGATTTCCATAATTTGCTTTTCTTGGCTTAACTTTTAATCCATTTAATTTTGGCCGTGGGCAAGACACTGTTTCTATAGGGTAATGGGGGGGTAACAGTACAGAAGCAGCAGAGAGGTGGGTTAAACTACGACTCTGCTTCCTGGTCTGGACCCTGGGTTATCAGTGTTTTGGAGGACTAATAAATTCGGCCATATTCCTAGAAAGAAGAGCTGCTCCATCCAAAGTGGGATGGATGCCGTCTCTCCAGATCAGACCAGGTTTTCCCCAAAATGTTCTCCAGTTATCAATGTAGCCCACATCATTTGCAGGACACCACCCAGACAACCATTGAGGGAATGACAGCATGCGGCTAAACATGTCGTCACTGGTCCGATCAGGCAGGGGACCAGAAAAGATTACCAAGTCTGACATTGTTTTGGCAAACTTACACACCGAAGCAACACTAATTTTAGTGACCTCTGATTGGCGTAACCGGGTGTCATTACCGCCAGCGTGAATAACAGTCTTACTGTATTTACGCTTATCTTTAGCCAGCAGTTTCAGGTAGGATTTGATGTCGCCCGTTCTGGCCCCTGGCAAACATTTGACTATGGTCAATGGTGTCTCTAATGCCACGTTTCTGACTATGGAGCTGCCAATTACCAGGGTCGGTTTCTCAGCGGGTGTGTCGCTGAGCGGGGAAAATCTGTTAGAAACGCAGACCGGTTGGTGGTGGCCCGGGGGCTGGGTCCTAGAACTATGCTTCCTACGTACAGTCACCCAACCAGCCTGAGGTCCCAGCTGCGCGGGCTCTACCGGAGGACAGCTAGGGGGTTCTATCCTTGTTGGCTCCGCGCTGGCTAATGGGCTTCGGCTATCTGCTGGTTTTTCAACAGCGCGGAGCCGTACTTCTAATTCTGATACCCTCGCCTCCAAAGCTACAAAAATATTACATTTATTACAGTTACCATTATCACTAAAGGAGGCAAGGAAGTAACTAAACATCTGACAGAGAGAGCAAGAGAGAAGAGAAGAGTTAGAGACAGGAGAGAGAAGAGTAGCCATAGCCGCAATGAAGCTAAGCTAACTGAGCTAGCGAGACCTTACCACCCCAAGAAAAGCTGTGTGAAACACAAGGAGTTCCCAAAACGTAAAGTATACCACCACAAAACGTGTTTTTGTGTGCTTGTGTGTTAAATTAACTTAGAAAGGCCTCAGCACAGAGAAAATAAGATCAATTCAAGAGAGTCTGAACACCAAACAGTTTACAGGGAGCGCAACAGTGACAACAGGAAATGACGCAATACAGCCCACCCCCGTTGAATCAGCTGGTAGCACTTCAAGTTATGGGTTGCATATGCTATGTAATGTAGTGATGTACAAAACACTGGACATAAGGGGATTCTTTCAAAGAAAAATCGTTGGTAAATTTGATTAGATTATGCTTTATATGCCGTTCATTATATTTCTATGCAAAACAAGAGGAATTTCAATACAGCAGTATATTCACAGTTGAAACCAGATACTTACATATAGGCTACTTAAGGAAAAAAACAAAAAACATTTTTTCTTTACTATTAAACCACAAATTAGAGTAAATGTTTTTGTTTTAGCTAAATAAATATTGACGTATGTTTTGAATTAGTTAAATGTCAGAATAAGAGAATTCTGTATTTATTTTTTAGCACTTTAATCAAAGACAGGAGGAGCATATATATATATATATATATATATATATATATATATATATATATATATATATATGTATTAGGGCTGTCAAACGATTAAAAATTTTAATCTAATTAATCACAGGGTAGCTGTAAATTAATCACGATTAATTTACATTCCCAAATATGACGGAAAAAGTAAAATTTTTGATGTAAATAAAGGAAGAAACCGGAAGCTGTTGCTCTTTTTTTTAAGGAAAGACAGGAGAGATTCATGGAACTTTTGTTTTGAATTCCACAATCATATTTACATGTGGAGCTTTTTACCTATTAACCTTTTAGCCAGTTTCTAAGGCAAACTAACTGGTTAACATTATCTGATTGTAAAGCTGACAGTTTCTTATTCAATTTTGGACAACCCTGAGTAGCTCTTCATTTGACTATCCTACAACAACGGTGTCTTCGGTCAGAGGCTTCTTCATTTTTGCTGCGACACAGACTGCTACAGGAGATCATTCCTGCTTACAGCCATCACGATCTACAATAGCTCCTTGAAAAATTTAAAATTGTAAGAGATACAATAACACTTAATTTCTCAATTGAATTCAATTCAAAAATACTTTATTGATCCCAGAGGGAAATTAAGTGTTGTTGCAGCTAATTTAATTAATTCTTTAAGGAGTTGTTGTAGATGATGATAGCTGTGGGCAGGAAGGATTTCCTGTAGCGGTCTGTATTGCAGCGAAACTGAAGAAGCCTCCGACTGAAGACGCTCTGTTGTTGTATGACTGTCTCATGAAGAGGATGCTCAGGGTTGTCCATAATTTTTTTGATTTTATTAAGAATCCTTCTTTGCATCATCATCTCCAGATGTTCCACAGTTGTACCCAGAACAGAATCAGAACCTTCTTTATCAGGTTGTTTAGACTTTTTAATTCCCTGGCTCTGATGCTGCTACCCCAACAGATGACGGCTGAAGAGATTACACTCTCCACAACAGACTTGTAGAAGATCTGCAGCATCTTACTGCAAATCTTGAAGGACCTAAGCTTCCTCCAGAGGTACAGTCTGCTCTGTTCCTACTTGTAGACGGCTTCACTGTACAGTCTCCAGTCCAGTCTGTTGTCAAGGTGAACTCTGAGGTATTTATACTCCTCAACTACCTCCACTTCTTCTCCCATGATGGAAACAGTGTTTGACTTATCCCTGTTTCTTCTGAAATCTACAATCATCTCCTTTGTTTTGTTCACATTCAAGGTGAGACGATTGATTCCACATCATGTCACAAAGTGGTCCACCAGCTCTCTGTATTCAGCTTCTTGTCCATCTCTGATACACCCGACAATTGCAGAGTCATCTGAGTATTTCTCCAGATGACAGGTCTCTGATTTGTACTGGAAGTCTGAGGTGTACAGAGTGAAAAGGAATTGTGAGAGTACGGTGCCCTGTGGTGCTCTTGTGCTGCTGACCACCTGGTTTGACACACAATTCTTCAGTCTCACAAATTGTGGTCTGTTTGTCAGGTAGTCATTGATCCAGGCGATTGTTGATTCCTCCTCTCTGGGAGGAATTAAGTATTGTTTAATTGAAATGTTCTGACTAATAGAGGGATTATTTGTTTATCAACACTGAACCTTTACATTACTCCCTGGTTCCCACTGTTATTATTTGCAGTTATCAAACAGTTGTCATGCTGTTTTTGTGACAAGCGAGCACTGAAAGCAACGCAGGTTTAACTGTGGGGTAAACAGGGCAGGTTATTCTGTGCATGTGCTAATTGCGTTAAAAAAAATTAATGCCACAAATTAATCAACCCGCATTAATGCATTAATTTTGACAGCCCTAATATATAATATATATATATATATATATATATATATATATATATATATATATATATATATATATATATATATATATATATATATATATATATATATATATATATATATATATATGCTAAGTTTATTGCATCTTTAATCAAAAAGGAAACCCCAGATGATTACATTCTGAGCTTAAAAAGCTTCTGATAGGTTAATAGAGTCCATTTGAGTTAATTGGTGGCACACCTGTGGATGCATATTAAGGCACCCCCAAAACACAGAGCCTCTTTCTTTGACATGGGAAAATCAAGAGTAATCAACCAAGATATCAGGAAAAGAATTGTGGACGTCCACAAGTGTGGCTCAATTTTAAATACAATTTGGGTGCAATTTGACATAAAAAAAAATACATAACAATACTCTCTTTATACTTAAATTTAACAAATAAAATTTTTTAAATTATTAATCTAAAAAATAAACTTTTAGTCTGATTTGATGTTTGACAGTAAAAAAGTGTTTTTATCTGAAGTGTATGTAAATATCTGGTTTCAGCTGTATATTTTGATGTTCTTGATGTTTGGCTTGATTGCTAATACAAAAAGGGAGAGAGAGAGGAACGGAGAAGGAGAGGAGAATGAGGACAGAACAGAGATGGAACAAGATTCAGGTGAGAAAGACATGTTAGTCACAGACAGTTGTTTGCCAAAACTCACTAGAACATGTTCACAAGTGTATCTTATTAGGTTTGTAATTTTTCTAATTCTGTATTTAATAGGTCATGTAGGCTGTTTTGCACAGCTAGGCTAAATAGTTATATAAATAGTGTAGTTCTTTGGCAGAGTTAAAAATAATATGTTTCAAACTAGTAACTCAGAGTGATGGATATAGAGGTATCATTAAATAGTAATGACTCTTTCTGATCATTCAGATAGGTCAGGGTAAATCAGGAAAGACAAAGAACACCAAAACACACCTGAAAAAGAATACTTGAATAATATTGACCCTGAAAAAAAGCAATGACCCTGTCATTGATAGGTTCGCAAAACTCAAGCCTCAAAGATACATGTCTCATGCTGCCAAAATAAAGAGTTTGATTCTGGTTCTGTCTTGTGTTGTATTCTACTTTTTTGAGGCTATTTTTATTATGCAGTACATATGTTTTAATTATATCTTTTTTAAGCTTTAGAAGTAATAGGCCTGTTTATATTATTCAGGGTAGTAAAACATGACTCTGTTACCAGTATTTTATAGGGTTGAAGGTTTTAAGTAAACAAACTCTTGAGTAAAGATATGAATTGAAAGCAGGGAGGATCAGCTATAACTTTAAGTCATGTTATAACCCAGTTCATGGTAAGGTCAAGAGACCTGGAGAAAATAAATGACCTGTCAAGATGTAGAAGGAGGAGAGAGGAGTCATGTGATATGTTCTTTGTTCTTTTTCAAATAAAAATGATACAGCCTTGTAGAACAGCGAGTCAGTCAGATCTTGTCTGGCTCCCATCTGCAGGTGCGTCTTAAAAGAATATATGTTTGTGTGTGTTGTTTTTTACTCTCTGTCTCTCAGCTTTGGGTCTTATTTTGAAACAGTTCCCGCTGGGGTTTTGGAGTTCGGCACCCCCACCTCTCTGAGCAGGAAGTGAGTTGCAGAGCACATTATGAAAAGAAGCCGACACTTGGTTCAGTCCTATAGTAGTCCTGATTTAGAACTGTTACAGTCCTGTTTTAATCCCGGATTAGTTTTGGGTTTGGTTGAATTGTAGTTTAGACCTGGTGTCTAGATACAACCCTGGTTCTGTTCTGCCTTGTTAAAAAAATAATCTAATGTAATCTTAATGTGTCACATGTATGTGATATAATTAGTTTCTTATATGCAGTTATGCTTGCCGAACGCAACTCAAACCCCCCACATGAATAACAACCCTTTAGGGCCAAGCCCCTAGTGTATAAAGTGTCTGGCTCCGCCTCTGGTAACAGTACAGAAGCAGCAGAGAGGTGGGTTAAACTACGACTCTGGTTCCTGGTCTGGACCCTGGGTTTTCAGTGTTTTGGAGGACTAATAAATTCGGCCATATTCCTAGAAAGAAGAGCTGCTCCATCTAAAGTGGGATGGATGCCGTCTCTCCGGATCAGACCAGGTTTTCCCCAAAATGTTCGCCAGTTATCAATGTAGCCCACATCGTTTGCAGGACACCAACTAGACAAACATTGGTGGAATGACAGCATGCGGCTAAACATGTCGTCACTGGTCCGATCGGGCATACAGCAACAGTCTTCAGTCAGAGGCCTCTTGTGATTTCTTCCTACCCACAGAATCACCATCCAAAACAATTCTATGAAGATATTTGAATGATATCCATTTTTAGCATATCATCCACTATGTTATTTATTCCTTTGGGACAAATTGAACAATATAAAACAGCATTTAAAAAGTGCTAAATAACCACATATTGTTAAAATTAGGGCTTGGAAATGTGCAGTTCAAAATAGATTTACAATGCCTTGCGAAAGTATTCATAACCGCTGAATTTTTCCATGTTTTGTCATGTTACAACCACAAACCTCTGTGTGTTTTATAGGGGCATATGTTTTCACACCCCTTTGAAATGTTACTAATTTTGTCAAATACAAACTTTAAAATATTTTATTTGGATTTTATGTTACAAACCAACACACAGTGATGTAGAGGGAAAATGTCGTAGGAAAGTGATAAGTGGTTTTCAACAGTTTTTAGAAAAAAAAATTCCCCACAGGACTCCTCGAGGGACACGGTCGAACGCCTTCTCCAAGTCCACAAAACACATGTAGACTGGTTGGGTGAACTCCCCCACACACTCCAGGACCTTGCTGATGGTGTAGAGCTGGTCCAGTGTTCCACGGCCAGGACGAAAACCGCATTGTTCCTCCTGAATCCGAGGTTCGACTATCCGTCGGACCCTCCTCTCCAAAACCCCTGGATAGACCTTACCAGGGAGGCTCAGAAGTTCTATCCCCCTGTAGTTGGAACACACTCTGTAGCCCCCCTTTTTAAATAGGGGGACCACCGCCCCTGTCTGCCAATCCAAGGGAACTGCTCCCGATTTCCACGCAACATTGCAGAGCCGCGTTAACCAACACAGCCCCATAACAACCAGAGCCTTAAGGAACTCAGGGCGGACATCATCCACCCCCAGCCTTGCCACCGAGGAGCTTTTTAACCACCTCTGTGACTTCTGCACCAGAGATTGGAGAGCCCGACCCAAAGTCCCCAGACTTTGCTTCCAGATTGGAAGGCATGCTGGTAGGCTTGAGGAGGTCTTCGAAGTATTCCATCCACCGACCCAAAACCTCCAGCATCAAGGTCAGAAGCACACCACCCCCACTGTAAACAGTGTTGGTGGTGGACCGTTTTCTCCCCCTGAGATGCCGGATAGTGGACCAGAATCACTTCAAAGCTGTATGGAAGTCATTCTCCATGGCCTCTCCAAACTCCTCCCACGGCCGAGTTTTTGCCTCAGCGAGCGGTTGGCCTGCCGGTACCTATCAGCTGCTTCCGGGGTCCCACAGGCCAAAAAGACCCGATAGGACTCCTTCTTCAGCCTGACAGCATCCCTCACCACTAGTGGTCAGTGGACAGCTCTGCCTTTCTCCTCAGCCGATTGTCCAAAACATGCGGTCGCAGATCAGATGAAATGACAACCAAGGCAAGTCCGACGATATCCAGTCGAAACCTCTCAACCTCGCACACTAGCTCTGGCTCCTTCCCCACCAGAGAGGTGACGTTCCACATCCCAAGGGCCAGGTTCTGCAACCCAGGGTTGGACCCCCAAGGTCCCTGTCTTCGGCCACCGCCCATCCTACATTGCACCCGACCCCTATTTCCCTCCCACAGGTGGTGAGCTCATGGGATGGGGGGTCCATATCACCTTTTCGGGCATAGCCAACCGGACCCCATGGGTAGAGGCCCAGCCACCAGGCACTCACCAACGTGCCCTACCTCCAGGCTTGGCTCCAGGGGAGGCCCCCGGTGACCCCCATCCGGGCGAGGGAACACTAGGTACATTTATGGAGCTCATCATGTGGGTCTTCAGGCTACTCTTACGCTAGATCAGCTGAAACACTCAGTTTATTTAAATCCAGGTTAAAGATCCACCTGTTTTCAGCTGCTTTTGATTAGGTTTTTATTCTAAATTCAATCTGCACGGCTTCTTTCAAGATTGATTTTTTTTTTTGGTTCATTTTAAATCATGCTTTTATTCCTGTACTTTTGCTATTTCTGCACCCTGCTGTAATGCTTTTGATGTTTTATGTAAAGCACTTTGAATTGTCCTGTAACCTGAATTTTTCTATACAAATAAACTTGCCTTGCCTACACTTTGTCTGATCCCTCACCTAGAACCAGTTTGCCATTGATGACCCTACTAGGGGCAGAAAGCCCCTGACAACTTAGCTCCAAGGATCATTGGGACACTCAAACCCTTCCACCATGATAAGGTGGCAGCCCGGGGGAGGGGTAAAGATATATAAATAAATTGAATTGAAAAAAATTGAATTCAAAGGGTATGAATACTTTTGAAAGGCACGGTAAATCCATTTTGAACTGCACATTTCCCTACCCTAATTTTAACAATATTTGCTTAACTGGTACTTTTTAAATACTGTTATTGTTTTATTGTCCCATTTGTCCAGGAGCCTATCTTATATAACTGGTCTGCCATAGCTACTCACGGAACACTGACTTTGGATGTAATTGCGATTTCCAGCAGAGGAAAAATAGTAATATATTTTCCTGGCAACTGGGTTTAAATGTGGGTGTTTCTGCTGGTAATTGCTCCAATTGTGAGGGTTTCATGAAATGCTATGATTGTATTCCCATATGCATGTTTTTTTCCCAAGCCCGCACACACACACAACAGAAAGAGTTCAAGGACACAAAGTAGCAGATTACATTTCTTGACAGCTTCAGAAAGTGCCATGAGACTGTGATGTGACCCATCTTATCCCAGTTTTCAGTTTTCCAAGACTTTTCGGGTATGTTTTTTTCTGATGAGTGTCCAAAGTGCTTCAGTTAGCACAGAAAACAAATGTATACTCTTAAACAAAAACTTTGACTAAGTAGTCATATTTTCAACAAATCCATGAAACATAAATACACCCAGTAATGGCATAAGGTAATCCTGACTGTAGAGGTTAACCTAACAGAGCAGCTGCATGAGAAAGAGCCATCCTGTAGTGTCTACGTGTGTGTGTGTGTGTGTGTGTATGTCGGCAAGCTTCCAATGTTTCCTGCCTACTAATTCACAGCAGTGTTTTCTCAGCTGCAGTTTCCATGAGAGAGAAGAGAAAATGTTTTTTCACGGATTTTCTGCTCTTACACCTCCTTATCCTCCTCCGTTCTTCTCCTCCAGCTGACTGAAAACACACCTGGTGCTTGGATAGGGTGAACTCTTTTTCTGGAGGCTGAGTTGTACTATTGATGTTTCTGAATGGTGACTCTGCAAACCGGTCTTTCACTGAATGCTTTCATACTGATCGACCTCATGCCAACCACTCCGGCTGTTTTAAATGGCAGAAAGTTGGCAAGATAGTTGAAAATATCTTCAACAATTTCTAGCATTATAGAATGCTCAGAAATCCAAACATTTTGTAGACATTTAACACTATCGTAAAGGCCTTAATTATTAAATTTTATAAAGATTTACACTGTTTTAAGAGCAAAGTCTCAGACCTACAGCTCAGGTCTGATAATCTGCTGACAGGACAACTAGTAGTTGAGCACTCCACAAATCTAACTTTTTTAATGAGGGGCAAAATAAAGAAGCTGTTTAAAGAAAGCCAAAGGAAAATCTATTTGCCACGAGCCACATAAGGGAAGCAACAAACTGGTGGAAGAAGGTGCTTTGGTTAGATTAATTCAAACGTGAACTATTTCACTTTCGTGAAAGAAAGACTGTGAGGGGAATCTCACATCAATCATTAGCACATCAGCCACAATAAAACACAGGGGTGGAGGCATCATGCTGTGGGGATTATTTTCTTCAGGGACAGGGAAGCTGGTCAGAACTAATGCAGAAGATGAAAGAAGCTAAATACAGGACAGCCTTTAACATGCCTATGTGTTAGTAGAGGCTGTCCTATTAAAATAGGCTTCAGTTTATGGTTGTCATGTGACAAAAGGAGAAAAAGCTCAATGGGTTTGAATATGTTTATAAGGAAAAGCAACGATGTTAACCTAAATGTGTGACAATAATTCAGTTGATTTCCTGACAAACATAGACTTATTGGTTAATTGGTCATGGTGGCCTGAATCCAGAACACTAGGAAGTGGACCAGGAACAAGTGATTAGAATTTGGGGGTGATTGGAAAACTGCTATTTTAATAACAAACTAATAAAGATACCCGTGTGAATCCCGCTGCTATAGGTATGTTTTCATGGTCAAGGAATCTAAAAAAGTTAGAATTATATCACAACATTGGGTGGGGGGGCTGACAGCGCTACCTTGGCAGAGGTCTGCGCTCTCTGAGTGCTTCTCTTGTTAAAATTTTAACAGTTTATTTAAGGTAGTTTTATCAATACTTTCAGCCAAAACTGTCCCTTTCAGGACATTCCTGGTCTTGATGTGACCCAAAATATGAATGAGTTTGACACCTCTGTTTTAGGGGGATTGAGCTGATCCTGAACTCTGTAGCCCAGTACTCTAGTCTTATGGGAGGCCATCTGTTTGAAATAAATGTAGCTCAAGCTTCTCATAATTATGATAAAACAATAGGGATTTGCTAACAGAATTTGCTAAAATGTTTTTTGCTTTACCACACTGACATCTTCTGGCCAATTATCATATTACAGCAGTTCATTGCAAAGGCACCACAGGATAAACTTAAGTCTTATCCAAAAGATACGACAGTAAGAAAGTAAAATCTGCACAGTCAGTAACTTCTCCAGATGAAACTATGAAAGAGGAAATATCATCATTTAGCAGGAGAATAGGCTCATCAATCAGTTTTATGCCATTAATTAGGTTTCAGCTGTACAGTCTATTTGCAGTTCTATATATGTTCCATAATTTAAAAAACATGGATTAGTAAATTACTTAAATGTGCTATTAAAATAAAGAGATTGTCTCATTGCTGTGCAAACTTGGACAGGAAGTATCAGAAAGCAAAAAATAATTACATGTAAATATATTTTACCCTAGGTTAGGTACTGCTCATTTCAGTGATGAGTGCACTGCATTTAGAAACAGGCCTTCTGGCTGTGGTATTAGGAATGACCAAAAATCATTTGTAAGTCACTTCACTCGTATCAGGGAGAGAGATAAACTTGGCCCTGATGTTTTATGAAGACATTCAGGAGGCGCCGCCTTGCAACTCTGTGGCATTTTCTTTATATTTTTCAACTGCAGCTAAAAAGTCAGATATGTCCTACAAGCTGGGAGGAACTGTTATGGCTGAAAATGCAGCTCTTCTAAAACAAAGATGAGACCAACTGTCAGGAGTTGCGGTGTGGTGCATGGACCCAAATGCAAATCCATTCATTATCTATACTGTCCTGCCGTTGTAGTGTTACGGAGGGGCTGGTTCCTATCTCCAGTTGTCATTGGACAGCTCGCCAGTCCATAGCTAAGTGGTTAATTTCATAACCCTAACCCTAAATGACAACTGAAATAAATGTATTTACAATTTATCTTCTTACAGTTTTATTTTTAAATATACCAGATGCACCTTGCTGGCTGACGTCTCACTCTGTCTGGCTCAGATAATTTTTTCCTTTTAATTCATTTCTTCCTAACTTCATGGGAATCTGCACGTGGCGTGTCTTAGCTGAAAAAAACAGCTCTTCTAAAACAAAGATGAAACTGAGTCCAAGAAGGCGTTTCAAGTATTTAATTTAACATATCTGGGAGATTAAAGAGGGGCCAGAGCTCACCCTTGCATCTCCCTCCACAATCCTTCTGACTAACGGTTTAAATAGTATTCAGCTGTCACCGTTTATCTCTCCAGCACGTCTTCTCCAATCTTCATGTCCAGCTCTTGGAGAACTGGTTCGTGCCAGTCTGATAGTAAAGCATGAAGCAGTCCCTCAAGGCTGGAACGTCCCGTAGATATCTTGCTGCTCTGGAGCCTGTGACTCCGGTGATCTGACACAATTTTATCATGAACGTTATGCTCGAACAATAAGCTTGTTTTCTCTAACTTGATTTCCTGCCCTAGATACATTCTCTAGACAGAAAATAAGTAATTAAATCCTAATGACATTGGAATATTCCAGCAACCGGCGTCCAGAAAAAATAGTATTGATACGAAAAGTTAACAGACCTCTGCATCTGCACCGCAGCTTGGAGTGAATGCGCTGATTGGACTTGTCTTTGCAGAAGCCATATGGAGTTCGCACCGCATCCTTTCCACACCCGGTCTGGATTACATCTCTGTAGGAAGGTGGATCCAATGTCTGAGGGAGGGAAACCAGCTGTTAGGTGGTCAAAACTAGCAGTGAGGCTTTGGGGTGTGAGGCTAATTAGAATTAGAAAGAAAGGCTAAAGTCCTGAGGCCTGCAACAAAGGAGCAGGAACCTGGGAGGCAGGCGGCGGAGAACCTTGTGGCTAGGGGGCCGGCTGCGGAGGACCTTGTGGCTAGGGGGGCGGCTGCGGAGAACCTTGTGGCTAGGGGGCTGCCTGCGAAGAACCATGTGTCTTGGGGGTTGGCGTTGCAGAATCCTGTGGCTAGGGGACCAGCGTCGACTGAGGGGACCTCGGCAGGATGATGAGAACACTTGGGAAGGCGCTGGGAACCCTCGGGAGGAAAGCGTAGAGGACCCTCGGGAGGAAGGCAACACAGACCCACGACGGCGTGGCGTAGAGGACCCACAACGATGTGACGTAGAGGACCCATGACGACATGACATGGAGGACCGACGACATGACGTGGAGGACCCACGACATACCGTGGAGGACCCACGACGACGTGGTGTAGAGGACCTCCAAGACACCCCCTGCGGAGACAGGAGCCAGAGGCGTGTTCCCCCTGGACACCCCATGTGGAGAAGAGGATTAGAGGCATGTCCTCCAGGACACCCCCTGCGGAAACAGGAACCAGAGGCGTGTCCTCTCGGACACCCCCTGTGGGAACAGCAACCAGGGATATGTCCTCTGGGACACCCCCTGCGGGGACAGGAACCAGGGGCGTGTCCACCGGGACACCCCCTGCAGAGACAGAAGCGGGAGTATGGCGTCTCCTCCAGCAGGACTCATAGTACGCCTTGTACAAAGTTCCCAACATAACAGGGTCATCCCCAAACCGGTGGAAAAGCTTTACAAACTCCTCCTCAGACACCGTGCTCCAAAAAGACACGGAGTCCGGAAGAGGAGCGGAAGGCGGGGCTTGAGGCTGGCTGGGAGCCAGGACCGGAGACGGGTCACGCCAGCTTAGGACAGGGGGCGAACCCTGGAAATGTTGGGGAAGGCAGTGGATCGGGGATTTCCCGCCGCAGTCTTCCTCAGGCTCGACATCCAGGGGGACGAGGAAGGACGCTGGACCCACAACCCGGGAAGCTGGAGCAGAGCCAGATCTCTGTAGGCTGTGAGGACAGACAGCCTCTTGGGGGACCGGGAGGAGATTGATCGGGCCCTCCTGGAGCAGTGTAGGAACAGCCTGACAGCGGCGGCGGGAGGAGCTCGAGCTGGGGTGCAGGTCAGCCTCATTCCTTCGTGGGCCAACTCCAGGAGGACCGATCAGCAAGCGGGTCCCTGCAAAAGGTGAGTCCACCGCAGCCTGGTTTCTGCTCCACTCCCATAGAGCGAGCCATTCCTCCTCGGTCCTTTGATACTCTGCTGGGTACTTTGGGTCATGTCATGGTTTGTGGGGAGGACCCAGGCAAAGAGAGGTGTTTAAAGTGTAGAGCACTCATATTTAATGGTAAATTATAATAAACAATACAAAAATCCAAACCTCCAGAGAGGAGGACAGAAACAGGACGAGCAGCAGGAAGGGAAGACATGAAAATGACGAGGACCTGACAAGGGCTGGATAAGACACAGAGGCTTAAATGGACTGGAACAACAATGGGAAGGCAATCAGGGAGACAAGAAAAAGCTGAGAACAGGGAAGGACAAAGACAGAGAACAAATAAGGATTATGAACCTAAGTAATTAAAAGATAAGAAACCTAGCATAAGAGCAGCTGAGGGTAAAAGAGAGAGAAAAAACATGGTGGAAGGAAAAACTCGAATAACACATAACAAAACACTAAGAAATAAGCTAAAATGTTAATGTAAACTCCATCCATTTTCTTCCGCTTATCCGGGGTCGGGTCGCAGGGGCAGCAGCTTAAGCAGAGACCCAGACTTCCCTCTCCCCAGCCACTTGGGCCAGCACCTCGGGGGGAATCCCAAGGCGTTCCCAGGCCTGCCGGGAAAAACATAGTCCCTCCAGCGTGTCCTGGGTCTTCACCTGGGCCTCCTCCCGGTGGGACGTGCCTGAAACACCTCACGAGGGAGGCGTCCAGGAGGCATCCTGACCAGATGCCCGAGCCATTTCAACTGACTCCTTTCAATGTGGAGGAGATACGGCTCTACTCTGATCGACCGGTAAATTGAGAGCTTCGCCTTTCGGCTCAGCTCTCTCTTCACCACAACAGACCGGTAAAGCGCCCGCATAACTGCAGATGCCGTACCAATCCGTCTATCGACCTCTCGCTCCATTTTTCCCTCATTCATGAACAAGACCCCCAGATACTTAAACTACTCCGCTTGGGGAAGGACCTCATCCCCGACCCCGAGAAAGCACCCCACCCTTTTACGGCTCAAAACCATGGCCTCGGATTTGGAGGTGCTGATTCTCATCCCAGCCGGTTTCACACCCGGCTGCAAACCGCTCCAGCGAAAGCTGTAGATGGCGTTCCGATAAAGCCAATAGGACCACATTATCTGCAAAAAGCAGAGACCCGATCCTGAGGCCACCAAAACGTATCCCCTCAACACCTTGGCTGCGCCTAGAAATCCTGTCCATAAAAGTTATGAACAGGATCGGTGACAAAGGGCAACCTTGGCGGAGTCCAACTCTCACCGGAAACAAGTCCGACTTACTGCCGGCAATGCGAATCAAAAACTTGCACCGGTCGTACAGGGACCTAACAGCCCGTATCAAGGGGCCCGGTACCCCATACTCCCGGAGCACTCCTGTTGTGATTCCATTTCTCACAAGATGAACTGAACAGACTATTGGATTGCTGGGAGCCATTTCAAAAATGGACTGAGCAGACTACATTTCCCAGCAATCCTAGCAGTGACCCCCAACACATTCCTATTGGTCCGTGGCCACCAATGGTGACATCAATGGTGACATTACGGCCAAAGGACTATAAGAGTGGGAGTCTGCCATTTCAAACCGTTCTCGGCAGAGGTTCTTAGCAGAAACTCTGGCTAAATAGAGGTAATGTCACCGGTAAAGATTCTCTTTTGTTCTGACCCGCTGGACCAGAAAGAACTCATTTCAAAACTTCAAAGTGCTCATCCTGTTCAGGTAACTAGTTTGAGCCATATCCTGATTGTTCCAAGATAGTTTGTTAGACATCGACCTGCAGCCATCCAACCTGCATTTGGGCCTTTAATCCTGCACAGGTTTTTTATAACTCTTCCTTTTGTTGCTCAACTACGGACACAATTTGCTCTCCTCTTAGTTGACTGGACCTCCTTCAAAGCAAAGTAGGACTGAACTGGTTCATTTATACTAATATTGTGTCTGGGCGGAGATAAATACAGAAAATAGCGTTTTAACAAGTTAGATCTCGTTCATTGTTGGTTTAAAGTGTCTTTAAGCGATGTGCCTGTTTGCTCATTTTGCCGTTGCCGCACGCATAAGTTTGAGCTGTTATTGCTGCATTTGAAACTTATCTTGAGTGGATCCCATTTTCTTTCTTTTTTCTTCCTATCTTTTCCTCTCTCTCTCTCTCTCGCTCCCTGATCACCCGTTCGGCAGAGTTGGACTCGGTCTGACCTGTGTTAGCTGGTCTTAGCTCAAAAGTTTAACTCCATTGTCTTTAGTCTGTTGGTAGATCAGAGAACTTCCACATGGACGCTTCACCCCATGGGCTCCTTTAGCCAAAGCTAGTTTGATGACCCTTTCTTACACTCCATGTGCGGTTCTCCATCTTAGTCCAGAGCTAAGATTTATGACTCTTTGTCCCACAGGCTATCTGTGACTTGGGCCCCCTGAAGTGAGAGCCCCCCTCTTTTTCTGACCTGAACCTCAGCTGTTCTCCCTGATTCATTTCATGTTAATTGTGTTTAATGTTCACCTATTATTGTTTTGTAAGATCTGTAGTAGCTAGGTGCATGTTTAGAATAGATGGGAATTATTGAAGAAATATTTTGGCTGTAAGGTTGATCTATTTTCTAAATAAAGTCCCCTTAACTTAAAGAGAAGTTGTCTGGGATTACTTGGAGTAATGCGTACAATTAATGTCCACAGCGTAAGAACTTATTCGTCATCTATTGTTTAATTATCTCAAACTTATATGGCTGGTAATCATAAACATAAACTGTGACTGAACAATTTGGCTATATATATTGCTGGAATCCACCAGGTGGTGCCCCCAAACTTGGTAAATTTTACATAAAATTATTAATCTTATTAATAATTGCCCAAAGCAATTATTCATATTTATTCATAGCCAAATCATACCTATCTGTGGCACAACAACTCCCCGCAGGACTCCCAGAGGGACATGGTTGAATGCCTTCTCCAAGAATATTAAAAGTTTCAAGCTAAGGTTCCCGGGCCAAACGCGGCCACACCATATCTCATGAACACAGAGTGTTATAGTTTTAGGTCGAACCAGTTTTAATCAGTTACAATTGTTCAAATTTTATATTACCGTTTACCTTTGTGCGTTATTTCCCCCCGAGGCTTTTATTGATTTGCGCAAATCTAACAGTTGTAACTCACTGAGTACAGCTCACCCATTTAATAGGCTATAAAATTAATGTGGATTCAGGTTAGAAAATACTCAAATATTAGATTCAGGTAAATGTAATTTCCATCTCTCACATTAATTTGAAGTATTGCTTTGAAAAACCAGCATAATAAATCAAATAGACTAAAGAATGTTTATTCATATTTGTAGAAGAATATCATTATTAACACAGTTGGAAATGTGTTCCAGCAAACATGTTTTCAAAAATGATGTAGGAATGATATAGGAATTTATTCTCCAGTAATTCACTGAGTCACGTTTAGATCATTAATCATTATTATATTATCACCATTAAAACTATAGCAAGTTTTGAAGATAATATAGTTTATTTTAAACATTAAATCTGACTCATATGCACCAATCTAGATCATAATAATCATCCATCATTCATTATGCTTTCAATTGGAATATTCTCTGTTTTATTTGATCTATTTTTATCCAAGATCACTTGATGTTTAGATTGCAGTTTCCTAGATCTGTTGCGTTTAGTTTTTCAGATAGAGCGATGACATATTTATAATCCTGAGATCCCGAGCTATCCACTGATACTAACTGCATGTCAAATGCATTAAAAAGACTATTATGGAAATATCCTTTAACAAGGATGAGAAAAGATAATGGAGTGGTTCCCACGTCCTTCAGTCAGCATACAGACACATCTCACAATTGGTGACCCAAGACACAGAATCCTTGAGCTCAACATAACAATAAATATCTCAGTTAACACAGAGACTTAACCTTTAATTTAAAGAGACTTTACCTTTAACATGATCAATATATTTTTTTCCATATTAAGCCATTCAAATCTTTTATAAAAAGTGCTACGCAGAAAAATTCTCACAACAGGCCTCAAATAATTTAGGCTGTGATAAAAGCCAAGAGAGCTACAACAAAAATAACTGTGAAATCTATAGTTCAGGATTTGATTTTTACCCCTAAACACCAAGTGATTATATATTATTTGCTTTCTTAATTTGAAAAGTGATACGTCACTGTTGACAAACAATTACGTTTTATTATTTATTACTATTTTAAAGAAAACTGGTCCCCAGAGTGTTTTTGCAGCTACAGGGGATCACACTTCTTAGCCTCCCTTGTAAGGTCTAAGAGAAAATGTTAGAATTTGAATTCCCTTCACCATAGCCCCAAATAAGCCAAAATATATAAGCACCCCCCAGACTCAGATACGCACAGGTAACCTCCCAAGCCACTTGTCAATACCTTTTTGGGCCGAACCTCCTCCCCTGTGGACAAAGTGGTCAGTCCATTCTAGAAGAAAAGAAAAATAAATGAGAACCAGCCTGATTTGCATTCTGGTTCAGTTGAAATTGAAAATTGCATTGGTTGTCATAAGCAAAATTCCAAACCAACAGGACCACTGTATTGTTATAATTGATGGCCCCTAAAAAGCATTTGAGGTATATTAATATTTACTTAAAACAGTGAGACGTCTTCCCTTTAATTACAAATTCAAGTGCCGTATATTAAGACCAACTTATATAACTTCCTGTGTTTAACCACCAGAGTGTGACAAAACCATCAGATTTCTAGGATCAAACCTTCTCTCATGACCTATTGCCCCTTATCCTGGAAGGAGACACAGAATACTTCACAGCTTGAGATCAATTCAGTAACTTTCCAAGCAAAATTTCTAATTAGGCCCACTAACTCCTCTGACGCTTGAATGTTCCCCAGATAAGATTAGTATTTACCTTTTTTCCATTTATTTAAGACCTAAGTAGCCTAAGGTCATATTTATTTTAATGTTACCCAGCAGAAACCTAAAGTTTTATTTTTTAGTTGTGTTCAAATTATAGCCTAAACAATGTTGTTTTACTGTTGCTTCTCACAGCAAAGTCTTGTTATTTTTTAGTCTCTTCATTTTCTGATGTCAATAAGAGATTGTTTACATTAGCGCCTTGCAAGCTGATAAAAAATTCGTCCTTCACAGCTGTGGCGAAATGTAAGCAGTGTTACTGTGAAAGTCCAAGTTACTTTAGTTAATGTTCACAGTTCTAAGATTTATTATTTTCTTATAACATAAACCCCAAAATACAAGTAAAAAATCATCCCCAATTGTCCCAGGAAGAAAGGAAAATATGTTTTCACTGTCAGTCAGCTTAGTAATAATCAAGTCAGTCAGGGTATAACTCACAACCTACTCTAAATGCCCCAATCAACTCTTTGCTATTTGTTCTAAAGTAGGAACTCCCGTTTCTAAGTTAGTGCACACAAGCTGCAATAGCTAAGGAAACTTGTACTTAGTGTAATAACAATTCCATCAAATAACTTTCAACCAAAATGAAATAAATGTGGACTCTCCTGACAGAGAACATTAGGAGAGAAAAGAAAAGACTATTGTCCATTTACCAGATAAATCCCAGAAGACAAATGATCAGATCTCTATCTTGCCCTAAAAAAAATAGATGTGCAACACATTCTTTAAGCTCTGATTAGACTAAACTCACCGGATGACGAATCATCACCTTTTCAGAGCCGTAGCAGTTTCACTGTCTGCTTTACCCCGTCCTTCTAGGACAAATAAATTAAGGTTTAGTGGCACATCAACTTTCCCTTACAAATTACAATACAAAAACAAAACAAATGAGATCAACATAAAAAATAGAAAGAATCAGAAATTATGGCCTGCTTCCATCGAGACCCCTTTCGCTCTAAGGGTCCTCTGGAAGAAACAAAACAAAAACAAAACAAGATTTACTTTCCTAAGGGAGTGAGTATGTGTGTTACATTAGCAGGTGTCACAGAGATAAAATACAGCTACATCAGTCAGCAAGCATTTCTTAATTGCATTTGAGCTGTGAGTGTTTTTGTCCTGCCTGAATTTCGCTGGGTCATCTGCAGGCTGGCCGGCCCAGGGCCCCCCTCCTCGATCCAGCTAATCGCCATGTTCCAGGGACATCAGCCCCCAAATAACTCATCTCACCTGAGTAAGAGTTTTCCCCTCTGCCCACTGGTCAGCTCGTATTCAGGCTGGAGTCCGGCCTCCGCCTTTGTTATGGCTGCCAAACCCCTTATTCCAAGGGTGGGGGAGGTACTAGGGCTCCTTGTGGCCCTCCCCAGGCGCCGCTGGACCGAAGGCAGGGGTCCCAACCAGCCTGAAGAAAAACACAGGACAACTCAACGAAACTCATCGCAGTTCTACCATGGAATGTGTAACAACAGTGCGTGTGTGGCATTCTGCATTATACCAAGCCATCAAACAAATGATCTTAATGCTCAAACACTCCAGTTCTGGAAGAAGCAAACAAGAGTAAATAAAAGAGAAATAAACAAAACCACATAAATAAACCACAAATAAATAACATAACTTTTAGATTTTCTTTCAGATTATCCAAATTCCTCCCCTGGGCCCATTAATTATTTTATTTTTATTTTTCTGTTGACATATTGGACTTTCTGGAGGTGAAGTGTTGCTAGATTACAGAACGGATTGTCTGCCTGGGTACACAGTATTGATGAAGGATGTCTCCCCCATCGCTTTCTAGTTTCCTTAAGTGAAACAAAAGCCTAAAAAAAACCTTGTCGGAAAATAATCAATCAATTTAATTAACTGATCACTTGTCCAACTGCCGTGCTCCAAGGTAAAACCCGGAGCAAAAACCGTTACTTTCTTTAAAAATTGATTAAATAATTAACCATACAATTATACATAAGTATATATATTATATTAATTAATCAATCAATCAACCGCGTGTAAGTAAATAAACACGAAACCGCTAGCAAATATTTCACCTTCTGAGAGTGCAAATAAAATTCTGTTATCAATATTTATTTAAAGGATTCAGTCTTATCGGGTTCTGTCTCAGGGGACAGCAGGGCCGACAGAGACGCTTCAAGGCCTCCATCTCCCAAACAGCTACTGGAGGTAAGAGGCTGGGAGGAAATTTCCCAGGACGCCAGCAACTCCCTTGACCCTGTCCCTGCCGGTCCATTCCATTCGCTGAGGCTACGTTGTTGCGCCAAGTGTTATGGCAAAAAATAGTATCTCAGGGTTTCCATAATAAAGAAGACTTGAGTCCCAGAAGGCGTTTAAGTATTTAATTCAAAGATGTCTGGCCAGACCATGGAGGGGACAGAGTTACTCATGCATCACCCTAACCAACCTTTCTAACTAACCGCTTAAATAGTATTCAGCAATCATTGTTTATCTCTGTAGATTTTTTCTCCAACCTTCACGCCCCGGCATCTGTCTCTCTGGTGACCTGACACACATATCTTTCTCATAACATTAAGCTGGAACAATAAGCTTGCCCCTAACCTTGTCCTCTGCCTTAGATACATTCACTAAACAGAGAATATACACTTAATTCCTAATTACATAACAATTTTCCACCACAATATTTTAAACAGGAATTTGGGGGGGTTGAGATTAAGAAAATCTAAAACTCTTGCTGTAATTTGTAATTCAACAGTATTGAGCCTAAATTTACCTTTAATAATAGATTTAATTTGTTGATATTCTAAGAATTTGTTTTTATCAATTCCATATTGCGTAATTAATGTATTAAATGGGATAAAATCTGTTCCTTCAAATATATGTTCCAGGTATTCAATTCCATTACACCTCCAGTCTGGAAACTTATCATATATTTTTTTGCAAGATGTCGGGGTTATTCCAGATGGGTGTACGTCTGCATGGGATTAATGTGGGTTTTAGAAACTCTCACCATGCTGTCAGAGAGGACTGATATTTATGCTTTTAAAGTATTAATGTCGTTTTATATTTGAGCTAATAAATGCTAGGTCTGAAAGTTTTATGTTATTCCATAGTGTCTGTTCTACGTCTTTCCAGGACTCATCTAGGTAGCTATGTTTTAACCATCTTGAGATGTAATGGAGCCTGTTGGCTAAGAAATAATGATGGAAGTTTGGTAGATTTAGACCTCCTTTTTCTTTGGTCTTCTGCACTGTTTTTAAGCTGATACGTGGGGGTTTATCTTTCCAAAGAAATTTAGAGACAGAGGAGTCCAGAGATCTAAATCAGTCCAGTGATGGTTTACTTGGGATCATTGAGAATAAGTACTTGATTCTGGGCAAAACCATCATTTTTATTGAAGCAACCCTTCCCATAAGTGATATGGGTAAGGATTTCCATCTAGCAAGATCATCTTCCACTTTTTTAAAAAGTGGGATGTAGTTTAGCTTTATTAAATCTGCCAGTCTTGGTGAGACATTGATACCAAAATAAGTAATATTCCCTGACTGCAGTTGTGTATTAGTTGGATTCTGGACAGAACAATTGATTGGAAGAACTGTAGATTTTATATTTATTTTTATTTTTATTTTATAGAATAATCTGAAACTTTTGAGTAAGAGTTTATCAACCTGATTACCTGAGAGAAAGAGGTTTGTGAATGCTGGAGAAAAAGTAATACATCATCTGCATAAAGACTGATTTTATGTTCTATGTTATTGCATTTTATGCCTTTAATATTGTGAGTTTGCCTGATTGCTGCAGCTAGTGGTTCAATAAAAATAGCAAACAGGGAGGGAGAGAGAGGATATCCCTGCCTGGTAGCTCTCTGAAGATAAAACCTAGATGATGTTTGGTTATTAGTCCTGATACATGCTGTTGGTGAACTGTATAATATTTTCAACCAGTTTATAAAATAATTTCCTTTTTTTCTTTTTCTTTCTTTCTTATAACCATTTCTTCCTAAGTTCTTCTTTCTTGGGTAAAAAGGGCAATGCTGATGTGCTTTGTCTACAAATATCTCAAGCCCGACCCTGTACTTGCCATTTTGACGAGTTGCCAACGGTTAGCTTCTGCTACCAGAAACCGCTCCGCTCTCTCCTGGCTACCAATTCAATACAGCGTTCCTGTGGCCAAGGTAGGCAAAACCACGAATACTAATTTTCCCTGTGATGCAGAAGGGACTGGCTTTTTCGGACTTGTTTGTTTTTGCCGTCTATTTCCTTTGTGTATCTATTGCAGGCAATTGGGGCTAAAGAAAGTGTTCACATGCTCCATGCATATGCAACTCAGATTGACCGACCGTATTTCTAAAAGAACAAGTATTACATGGTTTCTCAGTGAACAAGACCTTTAAGACTTGGATACCCTCAATAAGCTCACTCAGCCACAAAAAGAAGTGACAAAATTTGGAAAAAACCAAAACAAAGTGTGGGTGTTCCAGGTCTTGCCTTACGTACTGTTATGGGAGAATGTTACATTAAAACTCTGGACGCTTTCGTTTTGTAAAATGTAGACCAATAGTTTCTCAACTCATCTCAAGACAACTTGAAATAGAAATGGTAGGGTAGCTAAATTACATGTGAAGGTGATTAAATTGATCTAATACATTGTAAGGACAGTTGAGTGTAATACATAGATTTGATTTAGCTATAGCCTGAATTATGACATCATTTATGTCCTCTAGGTGTTAATGTTGTGACACTAGAGGTAAGCATGTGAATACTTCCATTTAGTGGCATTAACGGAATCCTAAATGAAGCATTCCCTAAACCCATAAGTGCATGAGCTGAGTGATGGCTTCTCATGTCACATGTTAGAATCATGGGCCCACTGCTTCCATTTAAAGGCAGCTGTAATTATAGAGCCACATGGGCTAAAGGTTGACAGGATGGGCTGACAAAACATAAGACTATTAAAGAGGAGATCACTCGCTTGTCTCTTCATTTTACATTTCATATAACATATATATAACATATGAAATAATTTCCAAAGCCAAATTTATGTAAGGTTGTAAATAAAAATTTCCAGTTAACTCTATCAAATGCTTTTTCTGCATGTCGAGACAATATATTAGTTTCAATGTTTTTACAGTAAGTTTGATCAGGATGTATTATAAGAGGGCTTACTTTCTCTATCCTTTTTGCAAGGGCTTTGCAGATTATTTTAAGATCAACATTAATGAGGGATATGGGACGATAGCGGGTAGGAAACAAAGGGTCTTTACCTGATTTTAATAGAAGACTAATGTAGGAAGAATTCATATTTGGTGGAAGTCGGACATTTTCCTTGGTTTCCTGCAGCATTCTGTGGAATGTTTGTGGTGGAAAATTGTTATGTAATTAGGAATTACTTGTATATTCTCTGTTTAGTGAATGTATCTAAGGCAGAGGACAAGGTTAGGGGCAAGCTTATTGTTCCAGCTTAATGTTATGATAAAGATATATGTTTCAGGTAACCAGAGAGACAGATGCCGGGGCAGTAAGATAACAATCTGGCCTTCGGATGTGCTGTTTTATGCGTTGCTATAAGACCCGCATGGACCAGTTACTCCGGAGGCGGGGCGTGAAGGTTGGAGAAGACATCTACAGAGATAAACAATGATTGCTGAATACTATTTAATTCAATTCAATTCAGTTTATTTATATAGCGCCAATTCACAACAGATGTCATCTCAAGGCACTTAACAAGAAGTCATTTCAATACATTTATACAAACATTCCAATCAGTTAAAAAGTTTCCTATTTAAGGAATCCCAGCAGATTAGGTCAGTCATTGGCGTTAGGTTGGGCAGACTTTCCAACCACAGCAATCCTTCAGCAATCCCTCATACTGAGCAAGCATGTAGCGACGGTGAAGAGGAAAAACTCCTCTTTGACAGGAAGAAACCTCCAACAGAACCAGGCTCAGTAGGAGTGGCCATCTGCCACGACCGTCTGGGGGTTTGAGAAGACAGAGCAGAGACATAGAAGGAACAGAAGATCCGATATAAGAGTACTCTCTATGTTACAGAAAGTAAAAAGCTGATAACAGGACACAGTGGATGTTCTGCCCCTGGGAGGAGTTAGTTAGAAAGATTGGTTAGGGTGATGCACGAGTAACTCTGTCCCCTCCGTGTTCTGACCAGACATGTTTGTATTGAACAAAACGCCTTCTGGGACTCAAGTCTTCTTTATTATGGAAACCCTGAGATACTATTTTTTGCCATAACACTTGGCACAACAACGTAGCCTCAGCGAATGGAATGGACCGGCAGGGACAGGGTCAAGGGAGTTGCTAGCGTCCTGGGAAATTTCCTCCCAGCCTCTTACCTCCAGTAGCTGTTTGGGAGATGGAGGCCTTGAAGCGTCTCTGTCAGCCCTGCCGTCGCCTGAGACAGAACCCGATAAGACTGAGTATGTCACGCTGCCCTATTCCTGCCTCATTGTCTTCACCTGTCTGTCTCATCAACCACACCTGATCCCACTCACCTCCTGCCTTTAAGACCCCTCACTTCCTTTCACTCCCGGCCGGATTATTACTAGTTACTCGATAGTCAGTAGTAGTTGGTAACCGTCTATCTCCATGGTGTGTTCTTCCTGCTGTCTTAATTCCCTGCCCGATGTCCAGTGTCTCCGTTCCTGCCATCTTCACCAACATCATCACCACCTCCTCACTGTAATAAACATCCTGCACCTTCCTTCAGCGAGTGCGTTTGGGTCCATTCTCCACACACCTCGTGACAGAATGATCCGGCCCTAAATATGGACCCAGCACTCGCCCGGGAGATCGCCGCCCTCCGCCAGGATGTCTGGGCCAACCTGGCCAGATTCGCTGCCTCACCTCCCTGTGCGGGTCTCTGGAGCCGGGGAGCTCCTCGGAGTGCTCCCTCACTTCCAGAGTGTCTTCTCGGCCCGGGTGCTCGCCGATCTGCGGCGCGAGGCGGAGAGGATTCGCCAGGAGGCGTTGGACCAGACGATCGGTCCGCCCTCTCCACCTCCACCATCTGGCCGTAGGCGAGGGACCCGCCGAACCGGAGTTTCAGCAAGCGAGGAGCAGGGCGGCGCGGCTACACGGACCACCAACGTCGGCTCCATCTCCGCGTGGCACCCACCGCCGGTTCTCTCCCCCGCCGTCTTTGTCCCTCCTCCAGCTGGCTCTTCGGGGGCTCCTCACATCAGGGAGGAGGACCTCTTCGAGTTCTTCTATGGGGACAAGACGGCCTACCTCTGCTCCAGGGGAGCGCCTCGCCGCAGGCAGCGACGCCGCCGAGGTGGGGCCGCTTCCGGGGCAGTTCCAGCTCCAGTCTGTGAGCCCGTTCCAGCACCAGTCCGTGAGCCCGTTCTGGCACCAGTCCGTGAGCCCGTTCCGGCACCAGTCCGTGAGCCCGTTCCGGCACCAGTCCGTGAGCCCGTTCCAGCTCCAGTCCGTGAGCCCGTTCCAACTCCAGTCCGTGAGCCCGTTCCAGCTCCAGAGCCCGTTCCAGTTCCAGTCCGTGAGCCCGTTCCAGCTCCAGAGCCCGTTCCAGCTCCAGAGCCCGAGTGAGTTTGGGTCCATTCTCCACACACCTCGTGACAGAGTCCTTTGAATAAATATTGATAACAGAATTTTATTTACACTCTCAGGAGATGAAATATTTGCTAGTGGGTTTGTGTTTATATACTTACACACGGTTGATTGATTGATTAATTAATATAATATATATACTTATATATAATTGTATGGTTAATTGTTTAGTCAATGTTAAAGAAAGTAACGGTTTTTGCTCCGGGTTTTACCTGGGAGCACGGCAGTTGGACAAGTGGTCAATTAATTAAGTTGATTAATTATTTTCCGACAAGGTTTTTTTTAGACTTTTGTTTCACTTAATTAAACTAGAAAGCAGATGAGATGGGGGAGACGTCCTTCATCAATAATGGGTACCCAGGCAGACAATCAGGTCTGTAATCTAGCAACACTTCACCTCCAGAAAGTCCAATATGTCGACAGAAAAATAAGAATAAAAGAATTAATGGCCCCAGGGGAGGAATATGGATAATCTGAAAGAAAATCTAAAAGTTATGTTATTTATTTGTGGTTTATTTATGTGGTTTTGTTTATTTCTCTTTTATTCACTCTTGTTTGCTTCTTCCAGAACTGGAGTGTTTGAGCTTTAAGATCATTTGTTTGATGGCTTGGTATAATGCAGAATGCCACACACGCACTGTTGTTACACATTCCATGGTAGAACTGCGATGAGTTTCGCTGAGTTGTCCTGTGTTTTTCTTCAGGCTGGTTGGGACCCCTGCCTTCGGTCCAGCGGCGCCTGGGGAGGGCCACAAGGAGCCCTAGTACCCCCCCACCCCCCCACCCTTGGAATAAGGGGTTTGGCAGCCATAACAAAGGCGGAGGCCGGACTCCGGCCTGAATACGGGCTGACCAGTGGGCAGAGGGGAAGACTCTTGCTCAGGTGAGATGAGTTATTTGGGGGCTGATGTCCCTGGAACATGGCGATTAGCTGGATCGAGGAGGGGGGCCCTGGGCCGGCCAGCCTGCAGATGACCCAGCGAAATTCAGGCAGGACAAAAACACACACAGCTCAAATGCAATTAAGAAATGCTTGCTGACTGATGTAGCTGTATTTTATCTCTGTGACACCTGCTTATGTAAAACACATACTCACCCAGAGGAAAAGAAAATCTGAAAAGAGATCTCAAAAATGTTTCATTTATTTCTCCTAGACAACTTTGAGATCCATGTGACACCAAACTGAGACAAAGGTTTATTTCTCCTGTGTCTCAGGTTTTTCTCTGGAGCAATACGATGCACTAAATCTCAATTTAGTCTCCTTTTAAGTTTAAGAAAAGATCTCAACTAACTCTAATATAATGCTCAGAGTTTCTCAACTTCTGTGTCTCTTTGTCATCCCAGACAGAGAAATCAGAGAGTTCTCTCCATGAACTCAATATACTCTCATTTCAGCTTCAGTTAATGCATCTCATGCTAAACTCAAATAGAGCAAAAGAAGAGATTTTCACAAGTGCTTATTGAATTCTCAGATTTGGATCACTGTCTTGGTAATTTCATATCATTTGATATTATGTTGACCTATTTATCTTAATCCACATGTTTTTTTAAATAATGTATTATTGTATGAATAAATTAATTGTAAATATTTTATTTTAGGCTGTAAATAGCCTCTCCTTTTATATTAATTACATTTTCTATAAATGATTTGAAGTATTTCACTGCATGTAATTCAGTAAAATAATTATTTCAATAACCACACAAAACACATTCTAAAATAAAAACTGTAATTTATTGTTAACTTGAGAGCAAAGAAATTACAATTTCAACATTTAAGATGTATTAAAGTTTAACTCCCAAAAACTAAGATCATTAATAAAGTCAATGTTGTATATCCAGATGTATGCATCTTCTCACGTTAGCTCCTAAGTGACCTTTTTGTATGATAATAGATTTGCCCATATAATTCAGTTGAGATGGCATCACAGTATAAACTATTTGTCCATCAACATGATATTTTACATTTTCAGTAAGGATTTTCAACTAGTTGGAAAAATCATGGGCTCTTCTGTTCAAAATAAGATCATATCTTTGACTTTATAATATATTTAGTCCCTTTCAAGTTTGTTAGGGAAATGTGCAGCAAACACAATACCAGGCATTGAAGACAAATCAATGAACATCAACTTGCCCAAAATACTTTCAAGTCCTACCACTGTCTTTGTCAAAGGAACTTCCAGGAGGCTAACAATATGGAAACACGTATCACCTGTCAAAGTATCTTGTAGAAGATTTATGCTTGCAACTGCAAATTCATTCAAAAATGCAAGTTTTATCTCATTTTGGCCTTCATTAGTTTCTTTGTAGGAACACAATAATTTAATCTGGCCATATTTGATCTGTGCACCATCACTAAATAACACTGTGTAATTGTTTCGTCTTTTGGTTTTGACATACTGCGGGGAAGTGTAAATTATTTTCCCTATTTGAGCTCTGTTATATACCTTGACGACAATACTATGTAAACCCTGACCAAGAAAATGTTCCAGAAGAGAAATATCATCAGTTTCAAGACATCTATTGAATGATGCCCCTAACATGTTCACAATATTGACAACATTACTTGGTTGATAACTATTGCTATTTGTCATTCTGGCCAAAAACTCAGTAGTTACTATGTTCAGCTTTATGTTTTGTGTGATGCTAGGGAGAGATTGTATAGTCTTTACTGCATTTACCATTTGTGCAGGTATATTCTGGGTTCCATGTATAAGACGATGCAAGTACCCATTTCTGTCCTCAAAGTGAAAGCAAGAGTGTGTCCACAGAGGTCCAAGAGCACTCACACTATCAGCTAAATGGACAAGTAAGTGCAAATTGGCTGTCATGTATCGCTCACCATAGAGTCCACTCATTTGAGAACAGAAATTCCAGAGTAGTTTCTCAGCATGATCTATTTGCGCAGGGGTTATTGACTCCATCAGAAGAATAAAGATTGCTTCACTAAGGAGCAGGAAATGGTTGTAGTACAGTCCTGCAAGAATGCCCCGGAATACAACTGGCCCAAAAAACAGCAAAATGGACCGATACTCAGATGCTTTAAAGAACATCCTGTGAGAAGACACAGAACGAGGGAATCAAATCATAAATGGTGGCCTTATTTCTTTCAGACGTTTGTCAACTTCTTTGATTGATCTGACCATACTGAATGCACATCGAGAGAACTCTGTGGAAAACCACAAAAACATCAATAGATGCATTACTCCCAGTAGTACAGAATGCATGTAGTCTATACCTGTACCCAAGACCAAATCATAGCTTGTTAGTCTCCTGAGAAAGGTAGGTCCCTTCACCCCACGAACAATGCTGTTGGAATTATAGGCCATTTTAGCATAATCTACAAACCCTTTGTGAGTATGGGGCGGGCCTTTTGGATCTGTCTTCTGGAAAGGAAAGGCATGGACGTGACCTCTCCCTCCAGTCTTCACTGTTTGACCTGGCTGTTCACACTTTAGACAACCAAAATGTCCATTGAATTGAACAGTATTAAGTGCCAAAGCTTTAGCAGGCAAATCGCAGGTTCCTGTAATGGTAAAGGCTTTGCATATGAAAGGTTCTTGAGCTCCTGCAAACTGAAGAGAAATTCCTTCTCTTTCAATTTTGTCCAGAGTGCCACACAGTGGTTCAAGGAATGTGAACATTGATGGCTTTGAATCCCCAAACCAAAGACCTGCAAATATCATGTTTTCTCGTTTCGTGCGTTCAACAAAATTCAACTCGTTTATGACACAATAAAAAGGCCAAACAGAAAACTTTGAAGACTTAAAAATAGGTATGCCGTCTGTGTTCCACATTAACGAAATGTTTCTGGAATTATTGAGAGGCCCATTGCATGTAGTAAATTTCTGATAGGTTTTACCGTCATATATTTCTTCGATACTGTCATGACACTTTTTATGTTTTTTTTTAAACCTGAACTTAAGTTTTTCTTCAAAACCTTCCTGGGCAAACAGTCTCTTCAGTTGCGCTTCAATGGGAACCTCAATGAAATAGGAGGTTGACCCCTCCATCAACACATTGGCTTCACAGGTTTTACACTGGGTGCCTGTACTATCAACAATCATGAAGCATGAGCTACAATATTTGTGCAAAATCAGAGAGGAGGGATCATCAAAAAATTGTTTAAATTTGTGTAAATTTTGAAGACATTCAGTCTGTGTATCAGAGGGGCAGTGCAGAGATATTAATGTAAGCAAATCACTGAGAGCTTTTCCTGTTATTTTGTGTCTGTTTGCAAAAGTCATTATGAGGAGAAGACTCTCTGCAACAGAAATTGGTGCATTTCTGTACAGTGGATGATCTACAGTGTTTGTAGAGCTTTTGGGTTCTGTTCCCTCCTCTTGGTTAAGCTCAAAACTGTCTTCAAATGATAGGTCATCATCAATTGAAAAGTCTTCATCAAATAACGCATTGTCATCTAAATTCCCTTCTTCAACAAATTCAGGTAGGTTCTCAGGAAATGTATCCATGTAAATAGGCTGTTCAGGCTCTGATTCAACATTAAGACCAGAGTGATGCATCTCACTTGTGTGTCCATAGCACTGGGATGAATGGTTGGCATAATGGAGGTTACACACATTTGTGTTTGAAGAGTCTTCCAAATTAGCAGATCTGGTCACTTGCTCTGTGCTGCAATCATCTGACTTCCAGTTTGTTGCATCTAGAAAAAAAAAATCAATTGATTAATTTGCTTTTAGTTGATTGGTGAATTTATGGCTTACTAGTCTCAACATGTTTATTTTCTTTTTCTCTGTTTATTTTATACTTATGCTAAACACATTACTAATTACTAGACTATTAAAGTGTTATAATAATCACCTGAGCTGTCAATAAAAGCTTGACAAGCCAAGTGAGGTCTGAAGGTCTCACTTCAGTAACAGTGTTTTATTGGACACATTAACTTTTATTTGAATTGACGCTGCAGTCGATCAAAATTTAAAGCTTTGCAACATTCAATTTCCACAAAAAAAAAAAACTACATGCCGTCTTGGAGACTGGAAGAAATGGAGTTAGTTATTTTACATTTTTGAACTTGTCTCACCTCTATTTTCCTGCCCTTGTGTGTCCTGCAGAAAACCTAGAATGATAATACATTTAGCATATTTAACACTCGCATGCAAATTTATAAAGCATACCTAGGTTACATCAATGCAGTATATAGGAAATCCTGCAATAAATCTTCCCCTTATGGGGATTCAAATGTTAACATTTTATTGGATCTGTTTAAAAGAGGTGATGATATACATGGATGGTGTTAGAGAAAATATTGTGTTATGATATGTGACTTGATGTTTAAGAGAACAGATGCGAAGAAGAATGTAATGACAAATGGTTTGTGTGACTTCAAAGAGACATTGAAACAAAAGGTTTCCCCTGTGTAGCAAAGACACCTCTATACAGGCAGACCCCATGCTGGGGGGCTGCTGATAGGGTCCAGAGGTGGGGGCAGACACTGGGGTTAAAAGGCAGAAGTCTGTAGTGAACCTTTAATCCAGGCTGGTGACTGAGATGTGATGTGTGGCCTGTCCTGGATTCCTTGTGTGCACGAGTATGAGTAAACATGCATGGTCTTCTTATATGTCTGAAGTGTGTCGTTCTTTAAAAGGTAACAGGAAATTTCTTACTCTCTGTAAAATATTCTCTTACAGATGGTCATTTTGAAAACTGTACTTTGTGGTGCTGTTGAACACTAATAGGTCAGACATGTTCTTAATATTTTGCTAATCCCAATTATAAAGGGGATCTTAACAGACTGTCATTTCAAACAAACATTTTATTGTCATACAAAATTATTGAGAGACATTGCCAGAGCCAATGGAGCTGATGAAATGTAGCTGAGTAAAGAACATAGAAGCTAAATGTTTTTTTAAAATAAATTACCTGAAAGTCACACGTCAGTAAAAGGAAATTTGTTAAAATATGACTTTGGTAAAAGCTAGATACTCACATGAAAAAGACTTTAGTAGAAGTATTTAAGTATATGATACCACAGTAAATGTACTTCAGTTTAAAAAGTGTAAGTATATTACACAAATATTTACATGTATGGGTTAGTTGATTATTGACCTGGCCAACTATCAGATTTGTTATTGACCTGAATCAGTTAAGTCATTTATGTAAATTAATCTAAAAATTTGCTGTTTTGGCTCTGAAGCTTCGTGTAATCTGTAAAGTAAATGTAAACTATATTTAACAGATAAATGTAGTGTAGTCAACATTAAAATATTATTTGTCTCTAAAATGTAGTGGAGTAGAAATATCAAGTGGCAAGTTAAGCACCAACACCTCAAATTGTACGTAAATACAGAATTTTTGGTAAATGACCATATATTCAATCACTGCAGGTGACAATATAAAAACAATAAAATTTAAATTTCCTAACCTTTCTTCTGTATCTTTTGCAAGTATTTTGCTGGCTCCTCACCTTTCTCCTCCAGCGTGAGTTGCCCTTCTGCGCCATTTTGTATTTATTTTTCAAATATTCTTAGGCCCAACTGTATAATACACACACACACACAAACACACAGACGTATAGAAGATTATCTTCTTTAAATATGGTGGTATAGACGGTGCAGTCTAATACACAGTGTTTGATAGTGTTATGCTTACCCCACTATCAAATTTATCAGTAACCTCTATGGAGGAGCTATATACTTAACTGGTGTCAGGGGCTGCAGGGAAAATAACCTGTGGTTGACAGAAAAAAAAGCACAGATAGTTCATAAAATGTCCCAAAAGATATCAATTTATTCAGACTGAAAAGGGTTACATTAGTTGAATAATTATAAACTCTTGAAAACCTTTCCTATTAAATAGAAATTTATTAAGATAAAGTTGACTAAATTATGATCATAATGAAAATGATCGCGGTTAATGCATGCATTATGAGTTTTCATTTGTGCACAAATTAAAACTCATAGGCATGTAGCCTAACAATCATTTATTTTGCTAACCATTTCATTATTAGGGTGTCATAAGTTTATTGCAGTAAATGAAAACAAAATGATATGACACTGAAATAATGGACGTGTAAAAACTATTTCAGTTAACTTAAATGAAAATAGAACTTGATTTTTTGTGTTTTGAATGTAAAAATAAATTTGGGTTCTGTTACTCTCTGAAGAAACTTGTCGAATTATGTGGCAAATAGTTGAGCTTGCTTGGAAAGCCATGGTTAGCTAACATTAGCTTTCTGCAATAAACTTCTTTATGTAAAAACAAAAAGAATTTGGTATTATTATTTCTACATTCAGCGAGCCTTCATTCTTGAAGTTACATAAATTTTGTATGATTGGAAATTATTGTGAACTCTTGCAGTGAGACCCGTGTCATCAAATTTGTTATAGTGTTATACTTTTTTTTTTTTTACAGAATGAGTAGCCCAGCAGGAACTAATAAAAAAGAGATGCCCAGAATAGCGCGAAACCCTCCGAAAAAGATGAGTTCGTATGAACCAGAGCCTTCCATTGACCCCAGCTCCCCCAGAGATAACCAAGATGGTGATTGAGTTATTTTACTATACAGCTAAGCTAATTTTGTTAAGTAATAAAACTGGTTTAAGTGATTATTTTTACCGTAATTTGGACACTATACTAGCCAAAATATTCTTCAGTGTTTGGTCTCTTATTAATGGAATTTTATGAATATATACTGATCGCTTGAGGCACAAATATTGATTATAGCCTACAGGAATTTTTGATGGAATGTCATGAAAAAGGAGTGTAACTCACTTGAAAGTTTGTACGTTTTAGTGACCGAATTTTGCGACTCCATTGGTCAAATCATCTCTAAATTTAAGGGATAAAATTATTTGTGTAGGAATTGCAGCTTAAAGTTCTTTACAAAAAAGTATTCATACGCCATACTCTTCATAGACCATTTGTAAAATAAATGAATAAACAAATAAAATGTGTGATAATTAGATAATGAAAGGGAATAGAAACATTCAAAAGATAGAATACAGACTGCATAAACCAAAGAGTTGCAGGAGCGAATAAATTTGAAAGTGCTAAAAGAATAACTTGAAAAACAATAAAGATATAGTAGTATGTAAGTAAGACTGATTTTTAGCCTGCACTGGTATACTCACAATCTCCTTTTGTTTACTTTGTGTTCATTTTCATTCGTTGTAAAACTGTGGATCTATTTTTCTAAACACCTCACACCCGTACATTCTTACGCTGAGAGCTTGAAAAATAGACACTCCTCTTCTCTCTCAAATACATACCTGTCAAGTATACCGTTTTGGCCGAGAAACTACAGTATTTTTCCCCTCTTTCCCACTGTCTTGTACTGATCTACATAGCATTTGTTTGTGCTCTGTTATTTTACATTTTGTAACGCCTTGTTGTTTTAATAAAGGTTTGCCACTAGAGAAACCGAAAGGCCAGCTGCATGTGTCCAAATTTGAATGAAAATAATTCTATTTCATCATAAACAATCTGAAAACAGGGTTTTAAGTGTAAAATACCCAACTTGCCCTTTAATACTGTTGTGGTAACTGCTGTTACTCAGTGCAGTCTGTAATTTGTGCTTTATTTTCTTTTATTCTTGCAGCTTACGTCATGCGCTGTAGTACACTGGATGGTTGGGCACCGGTTGAGAAAAGTAAGGTAAAAAAAGCTTTCATAAACAAATGCCGCATCCGGCCCACAACACTGTGAATATTGAATAGGGGACACTGAGAGACATTGTTGAAATGACCATGTTCACAAAAAGTTCTTGTTTTCAAACGATATATGTTGGCTTCAGAGACTCAAGTTTATTGTTGTGAATTATTGTAAACCTGGGCTGCCACTGCTCATAACATTGTTAAAATTGTTACTGTTAAAAAAAAAAAAAATTTTACCAAAAAAAAGGCAATTTAGTTCATATTTTGTAAAGACCATGTTTAAACAGTTTGTGCTGTCTTTAAATGTCTTTAACTTTGTTAATGTTATTGTTAAATAACTGCTCTGTTGGTTTTAAATAAGAATTCAGATTCAAATTTCTTTATTTCTTTATTACATCAGCTCCTCTGCCATTTGCTATATATTTTTAAAGCCTGATGGCTGGGGATAGATCTTCTGTTTGTCCTGCAGTGTAGAGAGAGTTGCGTCCACTATCATTGGTCCATCAAGATGTTATGAAGTGGATGATCTGTGTTGTTTAGAATGGTGAATCTAGTCTGGTAAGAGTAAAAGGTCATATGATTGGAGTGTAATGATATTAGTACTTCATGTGCGTGCGTATGTGTTCGTGTGCATGAGAGGGAGGGTGAGTGAGAAACTCGGATATTGCTCCATAGTAGCTCCAGTATTGCTCATTTTCTTTTTCAAAGGAGAAATAAAGGAGTCATTAAAAACACTGAATCGAGATTAGCAAGGCATCTCCTTTTAGTCTCGGGTATGACTCCCTCTGAATATTCTGTCTCACCTATTTCTCCTAGTGAATTTTAGGAGAAACATATGAGAAACATTTCAGACAAAATAGAGATTAAAATGAGGCTTAGATGAGAATCTCAGATTTGTCTCCTGAGCTATAGAAAAGCAAGCTTTGAGCAGTAACATTTTCCTCTGGGTACTCCCTTAGGAAAGTAAATCTTGTTTTGTTTTTGTTTTGTTTCTGCCAGAGGACCCTTAGAGCGAAAGGCGTCTCGATGGAAGCAGGCCATAATTTCTGATTCTTTCAATTTTTTATGTTGATCTAATTTGTTTTGTTATTGTGTTGTAATTTGTAAGGGAAAGTTGATGTGCAACAAAACCTTAATTTATTTGTCCTAGAAGGACGGGGTAAAGAAGACAGCGAAACTGCTACGGCTCTGAAAAGGTGATGATTCGTCATCCGGTGAGTTTAGTCTAATCAGAGCTTAAAGAATGTGTTGCACATCTATTTTTTTTAGGGCAAGATAGAGAACTGATCATTTGTCTTCTGGGATTTATCTGGTAAATGGACAATAGTTTTTCTTTTCTCTCCTAATGTTCTCTGTCAGGAGAGTCCACATTTATTTCATTTTGGTTGAAAGTTATTTGATGGAATTGTTATTACACTAAGTACAAGTTTCCTTAGCTATCGCAGCTTGTGTGCACTAACTTAGAAACGGGAGTTCCTACTTTAGAACAAATAGCAAAGAGTTGATTGGGGCATTTAGAGTAGGTTGTGGATTATACCCTGACTGACTTGATTATTACTAAGCTGACTGACAGTGAAAACATATTTTCCTTTCTTCCTGGGACAATTGGGGTTGATTTTTTTCTTGTATTTTGGGGTTTATGTTATAAGAAAATAATAAATCTTAGAACTGTGAACATTAACTAAAGTAACTTGGACTTTCACAGTAACACTGCTTACATTTCGCCACAGCTGTGAAGGACAAATTTTTTATCAGCTTGCAAGGCGCTAATGTAAACAATCTCTTATTGACATCAGAAAATGGCGAGACTAAAAAATAACAAGACTTTACTGTGAGAAGCAACAGTAAAACAACATTGTTTAGGCTATCATTTGAACACAACTGAAAAATATAACTTTAGGTTTCTTTTTTTTTTCTTCTTCTTTTTTCTACCCTTGTTATTGTCTACAGTTTTGGGGTAATAACACTGCTGAAAATTTTTTTTCTTCTCATTCCTTATTAGTTATATTAAAGGATACTTTTACTTATTTCATTAAAATTCTGACCAAATAGGAATAGCACTCATGTAAATAATAATAACCCTAACTAATTGTGAGTAGTGTATATCAATTGGTGAACCAGAAGGCTTGGTGGAGGCAGTAAGTTTCTTCAAGTGAGAGAGTGATATAGGCTCAAAATGGTCAAGGCAGATAGGCATCCTGGATGTGACAGGTATGGTAGATAATTATGGCTGTACAGATGGTAATTGAGAGCAAATATGTAAAATTTTCTCTTTGAAAAAACTCATGAACTGATTGCATAAGGGTATTGATGATACAATGTCCTGTTTATTTGTTGCCAGTACGGCATTGAGTTTCTTATAAAAAATATTCTGGTTTTCTCTGGGGGTTTTTTGTTTTTGTTTTTTTGTGAAAAATCTTTATTATGAATTGTTGGGGTTTTTATTTCCTGATGTTATGGACACGAAGACGGAAAATTAAGGAGAAGAAAGAAGGAAGATGAAGAAGAGAGGTAGGAAACAAAAAGTCAAGAGAGAGGGTGAGTTGAAAATACAAGAGAGGAAGGGGAACAAAGAAAACACAGGAAGACATTGAAGTCTGCCTCCATACCCACAGGACGGCAGAGAGAGGGGGAAAAACAAAACAAAACACGAAAAAGGAACATCGACAAAACAAACCAAACATTGTGAACTAAGAATTACACAACCACATCACACAAAAATAGATATAAAAATACAACAACAATGTCACAGAAAAACTCATGGTACCGATTAATCAAGCTCTAGTAATGATAACCTCAGCCCAAGAATATATCCTTAAACACCAGAGACCCCACATCTGGTGCATATAAGGTGTCTCCATAAGAGTGTTCGACAGTTGGTGTGAGCAGGCATCAATCCGTCTCCCAGGAATCGAAGGAGATCGGAGCAAAGACGTCCAAAGGACCCCCAGAGCCCCAGGCGGACCCGGCGGGGCCGACCGCATCCCCCAAGAGTGGAGAAAAAAAGAGAACCCCAGGGGAACGTCCAGCGGCTACTATGCAGTGGCCCGGGGGGCAGCAGTGAGAGCCCACGGGCCCCGCCGGTAACCACCCGCCCCCGGGCGGGCCGGTCCATGGACCGGGAGAGCCGGGGCCCAGGGGCACCCCACCCCTCAGCAGGGACCCGACAAGGGACCGGCCGACGAGGGGCCCCCGGCCCCGCAGGGGCCGCGGCCTGCCGCCGGCCACCACGCGCCGCCACCACCCTAGGCCAATCCCCACCGCCAACATCCCAGCGCCCCACCCCTGCCCTACGTCGGGGCGCCCCACCGATGGCCGCAGGGGACGGAAAGCATCCCCAGGCCGGGCTCAGCCAGCATCTGGACACCAAGTTGTACCACCTCCCGGGTCCTGATCCCGCGCAACGCAGAGCGCCGAGACCAGGCATCCAACGAGGGCCAGGGCCGGTCCAACCCGCCAATGAACCGACCACGCACGCTGCGCACAGAACAGGTGATCAAACGAGCAGAGACGCCGGATCCGCATCCCGCCAAGCCACCAGGCAGGCACCACCCAACAATCCCAAACCTGGCACCCCTAAAAGAGGTGCCCCAACCAAAGGAAGATATCGGCCCAGCGTATCGGCCCACCGACACACCGGCCCCCCCAGGCCCGGCCAAGCACGCACCAGGTCCGAACCGGACTGACCACCGATGCACCGGCAGGCAGGGGCCCCCGTCACTGGCGGGGAGTGACGGAGGGGAAATAGGCCCCCCATTAAGTGTAAGGCCTGAGGTGCGCCAGGCGAGGGGGCAGACCAAAATCCAACTTGACAGGTAGACAAAGACATACAGACACAGTCATACGTTTAGGTTTCTGCTGGGTAACATTAAAATAAAGATGACCTTAGGCTACTTAGGTCTTAAATAAATGGAAAAAAGGTAAATACTAATCTTATCTGGGGAACATTCAAGCGTCAGAGCAGTTAGTGGGCCTTATAAGAAATTTTGCTTGGAAAATTACTGAATTGATCTCAAGCTGTGAAGTATTCTGTGTCTCTTTCCAGGATAAGGGGCAAGAGGTCATGAGAGAAGGTTTGATCCTAGAAATCTGATGGTTTTGTTACACTCTGGTGGGTGAACACAGGAAGTTATATAAGTAGGTCTTAATATAAGGCACCTGACTTTGTAATTAAAGGGAAGACGTCTCACTGTTTTTAGTAAATATTAATATACCACAAATGCTTTTTAGGGGCCATCAATTATAACAATACAGTGGTCCTGTAGGTTTGGAATTTTGCTTATGACAACCAATGCAATTTTCAATTTCAACTTGAACCAGAATGCAAATCAGGCTGGTTCTCATTTATTTTTATTTTTTTTCTAGAATGGACTGACCACTTTGTCCACAGGGGAGGAGGTTCGGCCCAAAAAGGTATTGACAAGTGGCTTGGGAGGTTACCTGTGCGTACCTGAGTTTGGGGGGTGCTTATATATTTTGGCTTATTTGGGGCTATGGTGAAGGGGATTCAAATTCTAACATTTTCTCTTAGACCTTACAAGGGAGGCTCAGAAGTGTGATCCCCTGTAGCTGCAAAAACACTCTGGGGACCCGTTTTCTTTAAAATAGTAATAAATAATAAAACGTAATTGTTTGTCAACAGTGACGTATCACTTTTCAAATTAAGAAAGCAAATAATATATAATCACTTGGTGTTTAGGGGTAAAAATCAAATCCTGAACTATAGATTTCACAGTTAGTTTTGTTGTAGCTCTCTTGGCTTTTATCACAGCCTAAATTATTTGAGGCCTGTTGTGAGAATTTTTCTGCGTAGCATTTTTTATAAAAGATTTGAATGGCTTAATATGGAAAAAAATATATTGATCATGTTAAAGGTTAAGTCTCTTTAAATTAAAGGTTAAGTCTCTGTGTTAACTGAGATATGTATTGTTATGTTGAGCTCAAGGATACTCTCTGTGTCTTGGGTCATCAATTGTGAGATGTGTCTGTATGCTGACTGAAGACGTGGGAACCACTCCATTATCTTTTCTCATCCTTGTTAAATGATATTTCCATAATAGTCTTTTTAATGCATTTGACATGCAGTTAGTATCAGTGGATATCTCGGGATCTCAGGATTATAAATATGTCATCGCTCTATCTGAAAAACTAAACGCAACAGATCTAGGAAACTGCAATCTTAACATCAAGTGATCTTGGATAAAAATAGATCAAATAAAACAGAGAATATTCCATTTGAAAGCATAATGAATGATGGATGATTATTATGATCTAGATTGGTGCATATGAGTCAGATATTAAGGTTTAAAATAAACTATATTATCTTGAAAACTTGCTATAGTTTTAATGGTGATAATATAGAGTGCCTTAAGATGACATCTGTTGTGAATTGGCGCTATATAAATAAACTGAATTGAATTGAATTGAATATAGTAATGATTAATTATCTAAACGTGACTCAGTGATTTACTGGAGAATAAATTCCTACATCATTCCTACATCATTTTTGAAAACATATTTGCTGGAACACATTTCCAACTGTGTTAATAATGATATTTTTCTACAAATATGAATAAACATTCTTTAGTCTATTTGATTAATTATGCTGGTTTTTCAAAGCAATACTTCAAATTAATGTGAGAGATGGAAATTACATTTACCTGAATCTAATATTTGAGTATTTTCTAACCTGAATCCATATTAATTTTATAGCCTATTAAATGGGTGAGCTGTACTCAGTGAGTTACAACTGTTAGATTTGCGCAAATCAATAAAAGCCTCAAGGGGAAATAATGCACAAAGGTAAATGGTGATATAAAATTTGAACTTTTGTAACTGATTAAAACTGGTTCGACCTAAAACTTTAACACTCTGTGTTCATGAGATAAGGGGTGGTCGCGTTTGGCCCGGGAACCTTAGCTTGAAACTTTTAAAATTCTATGAGAAACGATGCAATTCAGCTATAAACTAGATGAATGATGGTTTCTATGTTTAACTAATACTTTTGATAAACGTAGCCTACTCCACAATAAACAGAAATAACACGGAAAACGCACGGTTAGAATCGGACATTTACATATTAAAACCAACTCTAATACAAATCTGAGTAGCAGTATGAAAGTATTTCAGTCTTTTGAGTAATTTACAGAAAACGCGGGTAAACACTCTAAGGTTAATCTTAGCCAGCGAGTTATTAACTACAATGTGGTAAAAATGATCTGAAATAAAGTCTGTTGCAGGTTTAATGCGATTCTCTAGTTGCTAATCAGCTAATTGAGCCACAAGCTTATTTCTTACGACCGATGTGCTGTGATTCTCTGGTTGTAAACAATCATAGATCCCAACACTGATGAAGCATTAATAGCACTATTAGACTACGGCTGGAAGTCTAAAAAATAGGAACTTAAACACTTGTTTTGACAAAAAGTTTAGTCTTGAGTTTTCAGTTACTTCCTGGATGTTAAAGAGTCCGGGTTAGTCAAACTGTTTGTTTTTAGCGCAAAACCACTTCCTGTTTCAAACATTAGCTTTCCAAATTAAAATACGGTAATGCTTAACTTCATGAATAATCCTTTTATTTTCCCAAGAAGGGGAATTTCTGCTGTACCGGCAGCAAAGTGACAGATAGTAGAAGCATGTAGATCATAGACCGTACATAAATTTAGATTCACACAAAGGAGGTAGAAAGCATAAAACAAGTTTAGGATTGGAACATTAAATGATAAAGAATAAAGCTTTAGCCATACCTCGACCAAAACAAACTTTTCCTTAATGATAGTATTGTTTAATAAAAATGTTAAATAATAAGGACGCATTTGGGATACACAGGCTACCTGTTTCAGCTGCATATGTAAAAATTACGCATTTAGTGCAATCTTTAAGACAACAGGTGTGACCCACACACACAGTGGGGTTTAAAATTACGTGGTTTCTATTTTTAAAATTTACTTTACTGCATTAAGACAAATTATGATAAAAATAGATTCAGAATTTCGGTCACTGTTCTACAGACGGGACAAATGTGGAAAATATTCAGTTAACACCTGTGCACATTATATGCTATAGATCGCATAAAAATTGGGTGTCAGAATAATAAATGTTAGACCTACAATCAAACCGCAGTAAATTCTTTTCAATTGTAGCATTCCTTGATGTTTGATGGAGTTTTTGTGTGTTCCTTTTAATAAAAGACTAAATGAAACAGGAGTAACAAGGCTAATTTTAAAATATAAGCAGTCTAAAGTACTGAGTAGAGGTAAAAGTTGGCAAATAGATAATTACTTCGGTAAAGTATAAAGTATAACTCAAGTCCTACACAGAAACTGCAATGAAGAAAAAGTTTCTTTCTTAAGTAAGAGTATCAGGTACAGGTAAAAAGGTTACTTGACATCGTTGTTATTAAAATAGAAGTGGCATACTCAGATCTGAATGTGCAACTGAGTTAGATAAATTGAATTAGAGATGTTTTACAGTTGTAAAGGTTTTAAAATTGTGCATTTAGAATAAATGTATTATTATTTTTTTCCAAGGAGTTAACAGAGAATAAACTGTAGGAAACAGAGGAGCAAATAACAGCAGCAGAGATATTAATTAGGTAAATAAACTGTGTCCTGAGCAAAATAATTTTTTTAACAAAAAGTAGGAGGTATTTGCGTTTATTGAACTTCTAACTAAGGTGGTTGCAAAAATAATCCTTACTGTAACATCAATTAGATTCTGGAAAAGCAGGGTCTGAAGAAGTTGTCTAATTCAATCCAAAATACTTTATTGATCCCAGAGGGAAATGAAGTGTTGTTGTAGTTCATGCAAGTAGGACTAAAATTCTTAAATACATTAGGTAACTATGTGGGTAATGTATTATTTTATTTTGTTTTTGCAAGGCAAGGCAATTTTATTTGTATAGCACACTTTCAACAACAAGGTAATTCAAATATAAGAACCTAATTGTGAACCTAAATGATTGGGACATAGTTATCTGGGGGTTGAAGATGCCTCAGCGGCGACAGCAGCAGGATACACAGGTTCTGAGGTGAGGCCTTATGTATGACCTTTAACCTGGTATATTTCTTTTCTGGACACTGGAGAAGCAGTTGAAGTTATTGTTTCCTTGTTTCTTGATTTTTTAAGGCATGTGCAAGACAATGCCTTAAAAAAAGGGGGGGAATTGGATTTGATAGTAATTGGAATAGATTTTTCAGGGATTATTTAGAGAATTGTAACTTGCAGGTTTAATTGAGTTTCTTGTGATTCATAACTCTGTCATAAATTAATGAGCGTTTTTACTACCTGGACTTGACGTCTGACTTTTGTTGAGAAGGTGTTTTCACTCTAATTTAAAGCCTATTTTAAAGGAACAGACACACATTTAATTTATGACCCTGGGCTCTCTCTGAGCTCTCATTTCACCTTCCCGCGTGCTCGTTCATTTCTGTAAAAAGGAGCAAAAGGAAAAACAAACAACAATTATATATTTTAACAGTGAGACGTCGTTCACTGGACTCAGTTCTAGTAACTGAGTACAGCTTTATCTCAGCATAAGGTTTTTATTTGAAACAAGTTAAAAAGAAACTCCTCCCACATAGATCTTCCTTCACAGAATGGTCACAGCTTCTTCACCAAAAGGCACACAGGATGTGCCACATTCCTCTTGATTATTCACGGTTTCTAAGTGTTTCCACATGCACTACAAAATTAGACCCTCATACAACATTAACAGAATTTATATCTCTTCACTTCATATTCAATTTCGGTTCGGGTTCAGAGTTGTAGTACATATTGTGTCTGGGAACTTTACAAAGTTTTAATTTGATCTGAAAACCTTCTTTACTTCTTGCTGGGAGTAGTTGATTCTTGGGATTTTTTTCTCTCACAAGTTGGAATGGTTGTTCGCCTTTTTCTTGGCATGGATTTAGTACAGAGTGATTTGGAGACATTTACCTTAATTGTAATCTAGCTTCAGTTGATGAGGTTTGGCTCATTAACCAGGTTGTGAGTTGTTTAGAATTGCTTTTGCACACAGTTGCATCAGGTTGATCTGAAACCATACTCTGAGGGTGTTGGTTCCACTTAATCACTTGTCATAATCATCCTATTCATCTTTTGTGAATTGGCTCATCTGTGTTTGAACATCAATGCTCTAATACCTAATTAGCTCAGCTCCCAAGGGTCGCATTGGGAGGTTCTCACACCTAGTGTTGATGTAATACCCTCTTAAGTGTACTGCAAGATGCTACATAATTTCTCCATTGTTCTGTGTTTTTATCTAGAGCATCCTGACAGATGACGAGACCTGTGGATGGCCGCCTCTGGGGCAAGGGGCTGTTGAGATGACATTTTGCCCACAAGAAAATGGCGTAGGAAGAACCCGTGGGTTTTCGGTCTGCACAGGAGTCTCAGCAAAGTCTTCTGGAAGGATCTAATATTTGTCACTGGGAGCTAATTTCATGGCCAAACATGTCTCAACAAAAATTATGTTACCATGGCGCCGCTTATGGCTGCCTCTGTGTTTCGGTGCGCTCTGTTTTGTTTATTTTTCTATGTAAACACTGTGTCAGCATGCACTTACACCCATGAAGAGCTTCTAAGTATTAGAGCAACTACTTCCACGGATTTATCACCGGTTTTTTTAGCACCTGCAGCAGACTTATTACTTTTTTTGGCGAAGAGAGTGATACGCCGCAAAAGAGGAAAGCGAGCCAGGGCTGTGGTGCGTCTGCGCAGGCGTGGACTCCGTACACCTATACCTGGGATTTTCCTCTCCAACGTTCGCTCACTCAGCAACAAACTGGACGAGCTCGCACTCCTGATAAAACGAAACAGCGACTTTTCCTCCTCTTGTGCTCTATGTTTTATGGAGACGTGGCTCTGTGATCAGATCCCAGACTGTGCGCTACACCTGGAGGGATTTCAGCTCCACCGTGGGGATCGCGACTCGGAGCTCTCTGGCAAGACCAAGGGTGGAGGTGTCTGTTTTTACATCAACAGCAGTTGGTGCAATGATGTGACTGTGATCTTCCAACACTGCTCTCCTGCTCTGGAATATCTCTTCATCAACTGTAAGGCTTTTAAATCCCCGCGTGAGTGCGCTTCATTCATTCTGGCCGCTGTTTACATCCCGGCTGACGCAGAAGTGCACGGAGCTCAGCGTGCACTTGCGGACCAGATTCTGCATGTGGAGCAGGCTTTTCCAGACTCCTTAGTTATAGTCCTTGGTGATTTTAATAAAGCGAATCTGAGCCAGGAGCTACCAAAATACAGACAGTTTATTAAATGCCCAACCAGAGCAGAGAACACTTTGGATCACTGTTACACTACAGTGGGCGGAGCCTACCGTGCGGTGCCCCGCGCAGCTCTTGGACTTTCTGATCATGTAATGGTTCACCTGATCCCCGCTTACAGACAGAGGCTGAAGCTTGCCAAACCTAGGATGAAGACATCAAAGAAGTGGACCAGCGAGGCAGTGGAGGAGCTACGCATGTATCTGGATTCCACAGACTGGGAGATGTTCAGGGCTGCCACAAACAACCTGGACGAGTTTACTGATGCTGTGACCTCATACATCCAGTTCTGTAAGGACAGCATTATCCCAAAATGCACTAGGGTGATTTACAACAACGAAAAGCTATGGTTCACAGGTAGACTCAGGCAGCTCAGGGTGGAGAAAGCAGCAGCATTTAGGCGTGGGGAAAGAGACAGCTTTAAGGAGGCAAAATATAGGTTTAGCAGGGAGGTGAGAAATGCTAAATTATGTTTTACAGAGAAACTCCAGCAACAGTTTTCTACCAACGACTCTGCTTCTGTTTGGAGGGGGCTTAGGCAGCTCACCAACTACAAGCCGAGTGCCCACCACACCGCTGATGACCTGCAACTGGCCAACCGCCTCAATGACTTCTATTGTCGCTTTGATAGACCATCTGCCAACCCTGAGACCTCTCCAGATACTTCCACCTTTCCTGACACCGTCACTTACTCTACTCCATCAAAGCCCATGGACTCCCCCTCCTCTCCCCTCTCTATCCAAGAGCAGGACATACACAACCTCTTCACCAAGCTGAACCCCCGCAAGGCTCCCGGGCCGGATTGCGTCTTCCTCTCCACCCTGAGACACTGCTTGGATGAGGTTACTCCAGTCTTCATGGACATCTTTAACACCTCCCTTAAGTTGGGGCAGGTGCCAAACTGCTTCAAATCCTCCATCATCATCCCCATCCCCAAGAAGCCACGGATCACTGGACTTAATGACTACAGGCCACTGACGTCTGTAGTCATGAAGTCTTTTGAGCGTCTGGTCCTCTCTCACCTCAAGACCATCACCGCACCACTCCTGGATCCACTGCAATTCGCCTACAGAGCCAACAGGTCTGTTGATGATGCTGTCAACCTGGCTCTTCATTCTATCCTGCAGCATCTGGACTCCCCGGGAACCTATGCCAGGATCCTGTTTGTGGATTTCAGCTCTGCATTCAACACCATTCTGCCAGCTCTGCTCCAAGACAAGCTTTCTCAGCTCAACATGCCCGACTCCATCTGCAGGGATGATCACCGACTACCTGATGCACAGGAGGCAGTACGTGCTGCTGGGGAAGAATGTGTCGGAGATTCGGACCATCAGCACCGGCTCCCCTCAGGGCTGTGTACTTTCACCTCTGCTATTTTCTCTGTATACGCACTGCTGCACTTCCAGCCATCAGTCCGTGAAACTGATCAAGTTTGGAGATGACACCACACTTATTGGGCTTATCTCAGATGGTGATGAGTCTGCTTACAGAAAGGAGGTGGATCGGCTGGTGTCCTGGTGCACCCACAACAACCTGCAGTTCAACACTCAGAAGACGGTGGAGATGATTGTGGATTTCAGGAAAGTCTCAGCCCCACCATCCCCCCTTGCCTTCATGGACCTCCCCATCTCCATTGTGGACTCCTTCCGCTTCCTGGGTACTACCATCACCCAGAACCTTAAGTGGGAGCTGACCATAACCTCCCTCATTAAGAAGGCCCAGCAGAGGATGTTCTTCTTGCGGCAGCTGAGGAAGCTTAAACTGCCAACGGATTTGATGGTGCAGTTTTACACAGCCATCATAGAGTCCATCATCACCTCTTCCATCACCGTATGGTATACGGGGGCCGCCACCAGGGACAGAGACAGACTGCAGCGCATTGTGCGGACTGCTGAGAAGGTGATTGGCTGAAACCTCAGACCTTTACATGAGCTGTACGTCACCAGGTTTTTGGGTCATGCAGGTCGGATTGTGGCTGACCCTTCTTACCCTGGACACAGCCTGTTTAACCCTCTCCCCTCAGGAACGAGACTACGGTCTATCCTGCCACAGAAACAGCTTCTTCCCCTCAGCCATCAGACTCTTAAACAATAGCTAAATAGTCACACTTTCCCCTGCTACTGTTACAAAAAACAAACAAAAGTATTGTTGTTTTTAACCATTTAATTTAAAAGTATGTTATGATTTTGTTTTTACTTAATTTCTCTTTTACTTCGTTATTTATCTGCACCGATACATCAGAGCAAATTCCTAGTGTTTAAATTTATTTATTTATTTTTTACTGGCAATGGCAATAAAGTGATTCTGATTCTGAAAAAAAATGTCTGATTGTAATTTGTGTTTTGAACATTGTCTTTTTTTTTGATCAACCAACCTTTTAGGGAGATTTGTGATAGCACTTTGGAATTTTCCCTTTATATTTATGGTATTAATGAAGTTAATAAAAGCAGGGAATTGAGGTGGAAAATTGTTATGTAATTAGGAATTAATTGTATATTCTCTGTTTAGTGAATGTATCTAAGGCAGAGGACAAGGTTAGGGGCAAGCTTATTGTTCCAGCTTAATGTTATGATAAAGATATGTGTGTCTGGTAACCAGAGAGATAGACGCCGGGGCAGTAAGATAACAGTCTGGCCTTCGGATGTGCTGTTTTATGCGTTGCTATAAGACCTGCATGGACCAGTTACTCTGGAGGCGGGGCGTGAAGGTTGGAGAAGACATCTACAGAGATAAACAATGATTGCTGAATACTATTTAATTCAATTCAATTCAATTCAATTCAGTTTGTTTATATAGCGCCAATTCACAACAGATGTCATCTCAAGGCACTTAACAAGAAGTCATTTCAATACATTTATACAAACATTCCAATCAGTTAAAAAGTTTCCTATTTAAGGAATCCCAGCAGATTGCGTCAGTCATTGGCGTGAGGTTGGGCCCCGTTGATGCAGACTTTCCAACCACAGCAATCCTTCAGCAATCCCTCATACTGAGCAAGCATGTAGCGACGGTAGAGAGGAAAAACTCCCCTTTAACAGGAAGAAACCTCCAACAGAACCAGGCTCAGTAGGAGCGGCCATCTGCCACGACCGTCTGGTGGTTTGAGAAGACAGAGCAGAAACACAGAAGGAACAGAAGATCTGATATAAGAGAACTTTCTATGTTACAGAAAGTAAAAAGTTAATAACAGGACACAGTGGATGTTCAGTTACTGGGAGGATCATCCCAGTCGATGCCCCCCGTCCAACAGGGCATTGCAGCCAAGCAGGATACCAGACCAGGTATATCTTCTATGGAGAGAAAAACACTGAGAGAAAACAAAGCTAACAGTCGAGATAACAGAATGTACTGTAATACAACTGGAGAGTCGTAGGAGAAAACGAAGTAGCAGAGTGAAGAAAATTGGTAAGAAAATTTAAGCGGTTAGTTAGAAAGGTTGGTTAGGGTGATGCACGAGTAACTCTGTCCCCTCCATGTTCTGGCCAGACATGTTTGTATTAAATACTTAAACACCTTCTGGGACTCAAGACTTCTTTATTATGGAAACCCTGAGATACTTTTTTTCTATAACATGTTGGTGCCAGAATATTCCAGAATTCTTTATAGAACTCTGCTGGAAATCCATCTGGGCCTGGAGCGTTTTAATTGGGCATGCTTTGGAAGGCTTCCTGGAGTTCAGCCACTGTTAGTGGTGAATCCAGGGGCATCACTTGACTTTCAGATAATTTAGGTAGTGTTATGTTATCCAAAAAAATTTCAATTTCATGATCTGATGGGTTTATCTCTGGTGAGTATAAAGTTTTATAAAATTCTTTAAAGGTGTTTATTCTTCCAGGATCATATGCTGTATTCCCGGTCTGATCTTTAATAGCAGATATAGTTGTTTTTTCTTTATTAATTTTAAGCTGGTTAGCCAAAAATCTACCTGATTTATTACCTTGTTCAAAGTTTTCTATCCAAGTCTTTCAATTAAGAACTGTCTGTTTATTAATAATTTCATTTAATTCTAGCTTTGCATTTCGGATTTTGCATAGTCTCTCCTCATCTAAAGAAGCTTCTAATGAATTAATAGTTTATTCTAATTCCTGAATACGTTTTTTTTCTATTTTCTTTTTCTTCTTATTTGATGAGAATGAGATTATTTTACCTCTAATCACAGCTTTCCCTGCCTCCCAAAGAATGGATAGTGACGTACCATGTAGGTCATTATATTCCAAATAAGAAGCCCACTCTTTTTCAAAATATTTAATAAATTCTTTATCCTTAAGTAATGTTATATTAAATCTCCCAACATTAGGACAAGACATGTTCCAAAGTAAATAGAAAACCATCAAGTTTTAACTCTGTAAGAAAACGTATCTGTTAAGAATGAAGACGGTATAAACATTTACTGCCAAGTTTTAACTTTTTCTCTCAAATTCTCCATTTGTTCAAAACCGTTATGAAGTTGTATTTAAGCAGTCTTTAAAATCTTCAGTAAAACATCTTACAACTTCCATTTCAAACTATTTCAGTTATCCTTTCCCTGTTGACCCCCTAAAAACCCTTAAAGACACGGAAACAAACATTCAGGTTGTAAATTTGTGTAAGGTCTTTACACTTTTGTATCAAGTATAACATCAGCTATATGTTATAGCCACAGTTGCAGAATGCACTATAAAATGAACACAACTAACCCTTGTTATAGAATGCTTTTCCGTTTTGAAATTAAACCTAAGATTAGAACTATTTTAAAATCCTCATCTAAGAGTTTCATAATCTAAAATCCAATCTTTAAACACATTTTATTTTAAACTCCAGGTGTTATAAGAATATGCTTCCGCATGTTTAACAAATGGTTAACTCCAATCTAACCCATTCAACTCAAAAGCATCAATTTACCTGATGTCTGAATTTTCCTTTACTCATATTTATAAGCAAATTTCCTTTAAACATCATTTCAAACCTAAAACTATTAAAAGCCATGAACCCCAAAACCCATATGTCATCACATAATAAACACTACAACAAGAAAAACAAAATGTTCTCTTCCCAGCTGGAACACTGGAACAATCTTTGAAGAAGACAGGAACTCTTTTACAGTCTATCACTGCCCAAGGGATTATGCCCCTGTAAGAACAGTGTCGTCCAAGATCTTCACTCTCTACTTCAACCACTCACAAGTGGTCAGCCAAAGTTCTTGAATGAGAGCCTTTGTGTGAGCTTTAGTTGTTCTGGTCCAAAGATGTTAACAAACTTCTTGATCCATCATCATCACACAGAGACAGAACAGGTTTGATCATCCTTGAGCCAATCACTTTAATGCTTCAGAGGCCAGGTACACCTAATCAGCCCTCTCTCCCACTTGCTGAAGCAAGCAGAGAATTGAGATTTTCCTGTTTGCTCTATGATCAGTAGAGCGTTTTTACTCTTCTGAGCCCCTTTGATTTCGGCTGATGTACCTATTGTGGAAGAAATGTAATGTTCTGTTCTGTGTAGTTCACATACTGATAGTTACTGATGGTTACTATGTGCCTTTTCTTTATGATATGGTGACCAATCTGATGATGTGACACTGTATGAATTTAGGTCAGGACAAACCTGCTGATTCAGACTCTTACAGGCTGGGTTGGCATGGCAACTCTCTTTTATGTCTAAGAACGTCCTGACATACATTGATTATGCTCTTTTATCCTGTCTTCTCAGTTGTGACAGTGGCAGCAGCTGACAATGGCACACAGCTGCTCCACATCAAGCCTCAATCAAGGGAGTGTATCGTTGGCTGTCCTTGTCAGATGGCTGCAGCTTCTTGTCGGTGTCAGGTTGGTCTCGTTTGTCTTCGGTTCTGCGGTCCGGAACGAGGGGGTTTGGGTCGAAGCCCACCTGTTCCTTTCCCCCAATTGAGGCAGAGCAGTGCCTGCCGGTGAACGTCTTTTGTCGGTGGCAGGCTTTCCTTGTCCGTGGCAGGTTGTTGGACTTTCTGTTCCGTTCTGGTGGTGGGACAGAGGGGGTTTGGGCCAAAGCCCACCCGGGTGACAGGTGGTTGGTAAAGTGGAACAAATGTTGTCTTTTTTCCCCTCCTCCAAGGAAACCATGAACCCAGGAAGCAAGGCTCGGTGCTGTCCCCTTTTCAATAACAGCTTCGCCTCATTGCCAAGCCACCTGAAAAGATCACACTTCGTTAACAATCTGGAGGAAAGAAGACTTTTGCTCAACCTCTCCTCAGGCCGGGTCAATATAAGAGATTACCCGTGTAATGTGAATGGGTGTGTGTACAAGAATTCCCGCTTTGACTACCACATGCGATGCAGCCATCAGGAGCTTTCCATTGAGCAGAGGGAGCGCAACATCACTGCTGCGAAAAAATCAAGAACCATCTCCCTGCTCCGGAGCCTCAGGGAAAGCAACCCCAATCCTCCCCTTGTCTCACAGCTTGATATTGGGGTTGAAGCCTGTCTTGAACAAGAGCTCTCCTCAGCTCTAGCACCACTGTCGGATCCAGGGCCCGCAGTTGTCCTCTCTCCATGTCCGGTGTCTCTTTCAGGGGAGGCAGCAGTCGGAGTGACCCTCCCTTCAGCTCCGGCACCACCGCGGGGCGCAGCGCGAGCAGCGGCTGGGGTTGGCGTCTCCCCAGTGGTGGTGCTGGAGAGACTGGACCCCTATGCGTTGGTTCCAGCAGGAGCAGCAACAACAACAGCAGCAGCCGGAGTGGACCTGTCCGAGGACAGACCCACAGACCCAGGGACCAGGGCCAACGGTTTCCCTAAATCCATCAGTAGGTGATTTGGAGATTTGATGTGTCGTACGGTATGGTATGGTTTGGTATGGTGCTTCAGGTGACGATGCTTTTCTTGTCTGGTTGTTTTCACAGCAAAATACTTGGGAGCTTACCAGGCTTACATCAAAGGTTTCAACCCGTCACGAATGAAGTTGAAAAACTCATGCTCACAGCTTTCGAGGGGGCAGGAGTTCCTCTCCTACATGGCAGAAGGAGCCCAGCAAACATACGACTGGCTCTTCCTAGACGATGTTCAACGAATCCATGGGTAATCCTCGCTCGCCTGATGTGCAGGTCTGCTGTGAAAATGCTTGGATGTCAGGTTCTTTTTATGCATGTTTGCAGATGGGCTTCACACCTGCTCGGGAATGGAAGGAAGCTGTCCACAGTCCACTACTATCTGGGTCAACTCCAAAAGTTCCTTCGGTACATGACTGACACACCGCCAGTCCAGTGCAGGCTCTCCAAGAGACAGATCTTTTCAGTGTGCCGTACCATCCAGAACTGTCTTAAGGAGATCCGTGGAGGCCTTCTCAGCTACCAGATCGAGCTGAAGGCCAAGAAATCAGAGCGGGCAATTTCCCTGCAGACCCTCACCAGATGTTGGGAACGTGCCAGCAGAAAGATCCCTGAGCTTCTGGAAGAAATCGCCAAACACCCCTCGCGCCGCTTAACTTCCCTTTTCTTTGGTTACTTTGCTGCGTATCTCTCGTGCATTTATGGCCACAGAAAGGGGGTCCTTGTAAACATGACTGTGGAAGAGGTCGCGGTGGCCAGAGAGAACTGCAAGTCCCCCAAGCAAGGTTACCTGATTAACGTGCATGAGCAATAGGCAAATGGATCATACGGAACCGCGCATATCTTCCTGAAGCCAGAAGAGTTCGACTGGCTGGAACGATGGTTGAAGATCCAGGCCGGTCTCCGCCCCCCAACAAACCAGGTCCTTTGCTCCCTTTGGAAGTCTGTCGGCCACCTCAGTGATCAGTACTTACGGGTAGCATGGAGAGAGATGGGTCTGCCAGGGAGACCTACTTTCACGGACATCGGGAGCGCAGTGGCAACCCATGTGAAGAACCATAACTCTGTAAGACAGCGCGAGCGAATGTCTGAATTCATGTGTCACAGCCCTAGCACAGCTGACCGGTTCTATGTTTTCCACCTGGATGTAGCTCAAGCAAGGGACATCAGACAACACTTTGACCGACTCTTGGTGGAGCATGTGCAGTAAAAAGGCACAGAGGGAATCTATGAATTAAACTGACTGACTTGTTGAAATAAAATGAAAAACTTCTAACAAGATGTGTCTTGTGTAAAGAGAAAATATTCTAAGTGTCATTCTCTGCCTTACCAGAGGCACGGGAAGCAGAAAAAAGTCTAAGTGTCGGCCCCTGCCTTACCAGAGGCACGAGATTGACCGTATGGTTCTATACTGCGTAGCATGGGTTGCCCATTGGACATGGTCTCTCATGGTAGTCACCAGGAGCCCAGTCGAGAAAAACACCTCCCGCTGGATAGTAAGAGCGAGTCTTTCAGGAGCATGGCAAGGAAAAAAGTCTAAGTGCTGGGAGTCAGGCCCGGTGCCCTGGAGCCAGATCCCCCAGTCCTCTCCCTCCGGCCTGTGAGAAGCATGCCCTGGGTGAGGCTGGGAGTCTGGCCCGGGGTCCTGGAGCCAGATCTCCAGCTCCTCTCCCTCCGGCCTGTGAGCAGCAGGCCCTGTGTGAGGGTTGGGGTCAGGCCCTGGGTCCTGGAGCCAGCCTCAAGCTCTTCTCCCTCCGGCCTGTGAGCAGCAGGCTCTGGGTGAGGGTTGGGATCAGGCCCTGGGTCCTGGAGCCAGCCTCTAGCTCTCCTCCCTCCGGCCTGTGAGCAGCAGGCCCTGGGTGAGGGCTGGGGCCAGGCCCTGGGTCCTGGAGCCAGCCTCAAGCTCTCCCCCCTCCGGCCTGTGAGCAGCAAGCCCTGGGTGAGGGTTGGGGTCAGGCCCTGGGCCCTGGAGCCAGATCTCCAGCTCTCCTCGACCGTATGGTTCTATACTGCGTAGCATGGGTTGCCCATTGGACATGGTCTCTCATGGTAGTCGCCAGGAGCCCAGTCGAGAAAAACACCTCCCGCAGGATAGTAAGAGCTTGTCTTTCAGAAGCTTGGCAATGAAGAAAAGTCTAAGTGTTGAGAACAATGTTTGTTCTTCCGACCGACTGGCAAACGTGGCCTGCCAACGGAGGGCCTCCGCCGGCCCTGGTGCTCAGCGCCAGCGCATCGGCGGCAGGTTCCTTTGACTCGCAGGCTCGACTGTTGGCCTGAGCAGGGGTTGTGCGCGACAGCACCGAGCTCCCCTGACTTTGCCGATCTTTTGGAAGCGAGAGCGAGAAGCCCCGTCTGACCCAGCTGTCCCACACAGGGGCTCCGCCACAGGGCGCACGGCACGTACGTCCCATATACCCGGCCCGTTGCAGCGGCGTCCCCGGAAGGCCTGTTTCTCAAACCCTCTGTGAGCACTGTCTGACCCAGCAGCCTAGGGCTGTCCCCGGGATCGAGCTCCCGGGGACCCTCACCCCCTCTCTGTCCCCACCGGTGCGGACCGGAGAGGAGAGGACTACCTGGTTGATCCTGCCAGTAGCATATGCTTGTCTCAAAGATTAAGCCATGCAAGTCTAAATACACACGCGGACCAGGGAAATCCGACTGTTTAATTAAAACAATCGCTTCCCAACAAGTCTCTGTTCCTGCCCAGGTCGGATGGCAATGATGGCAACCTATACTCTCGGGACCCCCCATCAACCAATTGGGGTTATCCTAACACTCTCTTGCCCCTCTTACCAAGCAGCTAACCTGTTCCTGGTCTCTATAGGGTTCTCTGCTGGGCGGTGGTCTAACCCCTCACACGTGGGGGGTTTGGTAGTCTCGGCCAACTCCATCATAAATTGGCTTACATATCCTCTCCTTTCAGATAACCTGATCCAGTGAGGGGCATGGAGACACCAACCAGTGCCGAGCGACGTACCCGAACGAGCCAGTGCAACGATGGAAGGCTCGTGCGGTCTGAGGGCGGGAGATCGATGACCGACCCAAGAGGGCATCTTCTTCTCAAGAGGTCCCCCGACGGTGATGGCCCTAGTACCCCCAAGCTTCCGAGGATGGGCACCCCGATGCGGAAACGACTCTTTGGCGGCACCAGCAATGAGACCAGAATCATCTTCTTTGGTGCTGATCCCAACTGGAGGAAATTAATGTTTTCCCGCAATGTTCTTCCAGGAGGGATCAGATTCCCATGGCTCAACCAGCCATGCCCGCTGTGTGCGTTTGAACTTGGGGCCCCCAGGGAGGCTCTTCTTCCCCTCAGAGGCAAGCACAAGTGCAAACGGGTTTCATACTTTTGCTTGAGATGTGGAACTACAAAACCCGCTATCAGGAGTGCGTCCTGTCATGCCGCAAGGTGCTCTGTCAGACCTACCCGAGCTATAGTCTACAAAGAGTTCCCTTGTAGCATGTGTCCGACCGCCTTTACCTCAAACCGCGGACTATCGATGCACAGAAGGGTTAAACACCCTAAGTGTTTCTGGGACCGTGGATCGGACAACAGAGACGTCTCTGGAGCGGATGGCGACCCCTACACTCTGAGTGATGAGGAAGTGGTACCAGGCGAGTCCCTTGTCGAACCTGACAATTCGGCTAATGTGGATGATACCGAAAATGCTCCATCTCTCAGGGAGACCCTCAGACATGCTTTTGAGGACTCCCCCGCTCTCTACAGGGGCCTTCACCCCCTTACAAGCTCCCCTAAGCTCACCAACCAATGGCTCCGAAAGTGTATTGCTGATATGCGTAAAACCAAAGGATTTGGACCTGGCTCCAAGCTAAGAAAGCCCAAACGATTCGGGTCTATCAGCAAACACAAAAAACCTACCAGATACACTCTCCTACAAAGACTAGGGAGCCGAAAACAAAATTGCTGCGGCTGCATCAGTCCTAGACAAGGTTGATCGAATTGCCTGCCCACTGGGTAAGCAAATCATTGAGGAAACATTCAGAGCCCTCTGGGAAGGAAAAGATCAATATAGAGGGACTCCGAGCTGACAATACCATGGTGTGCTGTCCAATTTCACCCAAGGAGGTGCAATTGGCTAAGAAAAGGATCAAAAGCAGCAGCTCACCCGGTACCGATGGTTTGAGTAGCTCCGATGTCCGAAGCTGGGATGCTAGTGGGGTCAGGCTTGCTGGGCTGTTCAACACTATCCTCTACAACGGAAGACTTCCCAATTGCCTTAAAAGCAATATCACAACTCTCGTCCCCAAGTCTTCTAGTGAGGAGAATGGGTCTAGGCCAAACAACTGGCGCCCTATCACTCTCAGCTCAGTAGTCCATAGAATGCTATCCAGCATTCTTGCCAAACGTATTGGAGAGGCATGTCGAGTACATGTCCCAAAAAAGATTTGTTGAAGGTTCAGGATGTGCCGACAACCTGTTATTGGTTGATGGGTTAATTAAATCCGCCTTAAGCAGGAAAGACACTCTTGCTTTGGCCTTTCATTGACCTATCGCGTGCCTTTTACTCGGTGTCCCACAGCCACATCCTGGACTCGCTGGAAGACCGGAGGCTGGACAAGTCAGTAATATACCTCATTGCTGACTCTTACAAAGGTTGCTACACAAAAATCAAGTCCAATGAAGGAGTAACTGGAAAGATCTCTATAAACAGAGGAGTCAAACAGGGCGATCCTCTGTCACCCATCCTGTTCAACCTGGTCATTGATCCCCTTCTCATCTCCCTGGATTTGAAGGGGACTGGATACACGGTTGATGGACATGTGATTACCTCACTAGCGTATGCGGACGACCTAGTGATTGTGAGTGACTCATGGAAAGGAATGGGAAGGAATCTCAAGATTCTACAAAACTTCTTGGACTCAACTGGCTTGGCGGTGAACATTGAAAAATCAGGCGCTTTCCTATTAAAGAAGGCTGGAAGAGCATTAAAACTTAATGAATGCTCATCCTGGAAACTTGGAGATACACCTCTCCCCTTGTTGGGCCCCAATGACTCCATCAAGTACCTTGGTGTGTA
>OY747707.1:57774370-57854370 GCA_963556495.2 Valencia hispanica | reverse complement strand
AAAAAGAGGTAGCATTTTCATATACTTTCGCTTTGAAAAAGAGTAAAAATAAGTGTTTTTCTGTGCTTTGATAACATGAAAGAGTGCTGACTGTTTTGGTTCTCTAAACAAACTGGGGCTGTTTAATTAATCTCAACTAATTAACCAGGGGAGTTCTTAGCTTTTTTTCACTGAAAAAGAAAGTGTTCCTACAGTTTAAAAATATAAAAAATTAGCAGCGCATAAAAATGGGGTCTGTAAACTCAAGTTCTCCTCCTCCAGACAGTAAGATATGTTGTTTGATGGCTCAAAAGTACGGGACGGAAATTCTGGACAATGTAAATTTCTGGATATCTGAGTGGAACTTCCCTATCGGGGGCAGTTTAGACGTGTCTGAACTCGAAAATATTGGGGAAAAAATAGACCTAGAATGGGAACGGCTTTAAAACACTATGTTTGTGCGGGGTACTGACTATAAAAAGTTTGAAAAGCTTAAACGTTGTTGGGTGACCTGGATTAATGAAGCAAAATGCTGCGAGCGAAAAGCCGGTTTTAGAAATTTAGGTGGAGGAACAGACAATTCTGGCACTGTGACGGGCAGAACTGATCATACGTCTTTAAAACCTGATCGCTCCACACATAAACACAATAAAAAGCAGACACATTTTCAGAAACAACCATCCGCACCAGCGAATATCACATCAACAAATGAACATGTCAGACCTTCATCACCTGGGGTGGTTAGATCTATACATAATCTGCCTAGACCTCCTTCCTATGTTTCAGACGAGGAGATGATTGGAGATCTACAAGCGCTCTCCATGACGAAGCTTGATCCGGATCTGGACTGTGCTCCACCGACGCACCAATCAACGATGCCTACGAAAGAAGTGAAGGGAGAAGCCGCCAATCCCGAGCAAGCAGAGGTGGGTCAAAAAGAGGATGGGCAGCAGGGACAACCAGAGGCACGCGCCGGAACATCAGAAAAGGCAGAGCCCAAACCAGAGCAACAGCCTGATTCACCAATCGCCACTGACCCAGCGCCACAGCCAACCAACCCAGAGTAGCGCACATCAAATCAATTTGTAAACAAGCTGCCATCTTGCTCTCCCCCCATCCTCCAGAACGAGAGGAAAAGATGGCAGAACCGCAGTCGAGCAAAATCCTGCTGAGGTAAGCCTACCACCGGCTGCTAACTATATCTTGTCGGCTCCCATGTTAGAAGTTGCAGGAAATAATAGGCCCACAATGGTTTTTCGGCCCTGGACTGATGGAGACATAGAGGACGCTATCGGACGCCTCCCTGAAGTCGTGGGGAACGGGAAAGTCTTCGCTGCGGAGCTGGAGGAATTCTGTTTGTCATTCCGTCCCACGGGAGCAGAAATCTGGCGAGTACTAAAGAAGAAATAGAAAGCTGCAGATGCTAGCAAGCTAGCTGATAGCTTAACTGACCCTAATATCCGCATGAAAGAGATACCATCAGATGAAGGGCCATCAGCTAAGGAAAGAGGAGCAAAAGCTGAGTATTATGTGGCTATCATGAAACTGTGTAAAGCAATTGATAAAGAGTTTCCGACCAGGCCAAATTTAACTGTTTTACATGCTGTAAAGCAAAGGCCGGACGACGCCGCGGATGACTTTCTCCACAGTCTGGAGGAAGCATTTGAGAAACACAGCGGACTTACAAAGCCAAAGGAAATATGTGGTTCGATCTGGGAGTCGATGCTTTGCGATTGAATTCTGGCTCAGCTGCTTCCGGAACTTCGGGCCGAGGTAATTGATAAATATATTGGATTGGACCAAGGAATGAACTATTCTGAACTGCGCAAATATGTTTTGCATTCTGAGAGACTCATAAAGAGGAGAGAAAATGACTTAAAGACAAAAAGAGAAAGTGATTTGCGTAATGCGGCTTTAACGATGTACACAGCCGTGACACAGGGTCACAGGATGAGAGGCAGACGCCATTTCAGAGGTGGACAAAGACACAGAGTGCAACACCACAGTCGCCCGCAGTCAGTTGATTACCGCAGTTTCACCAGAGGACAATGACCGTTGCTATCGCTGCGGGAGACGTGGACATTTTCAAGACCAATATGGGCAGTCTCCAGCACCCACACGGAGAGGCCGTCACCAAGCCAGCTGGGCTAGCTGACTAAGAAAATGTTCCAGTAATGAACAGAAAGGCGAATTCTCCAACCGATGGATCTGCAGGTCTGACATGCACAAAAACACACACAGACACATCCAATCACATTGAAAGAGATAAACAAACTGTTTTTTGTGATAAAAAACTTGTTGTTGACATTGAAAAATCTGCAATTTCCAATGAAAATTCTGCTCTTTGCAAGGAAGTATCTCCTTTTTGCTCTAATAAAACTAACCCTCACAACTTGATTACAGAAGCCATTGAACATTTAGAGAAACAACAAACAACACCAACTGGTATGTATGCTCATCTCACTTCAGAAGCATACAAAGCCTTACCTATTCTGTCTCTAAATATTTCAGGATCATCTGTGGAGTTCATGGTTGACTCCGGAGCAACGCAATCGGTTCTGAAAAATATGGAACTACAACCACATCCAAAAATGAGTGGCAACCATGTTTTTTCTATCTCCGCTTCCGGTCAGGTTGTAAAAGAACGTTTTAGCTACCGTCTTCACTGTCAGCTGGGAGAAGGGACAGTTTTCTACACGGTTTTCTGATTTCTCAACAATGTCCTGTAAATCCATTAGGAAGAGACCTGATGTGCAAACTAAATATCACTCTTTTTTCATCACCACAAGGCATCCAAGTTGTACTAGCTGCCAGTGAATTTGCCGTCCAGGAGGACTAAGTATTGACGGCAGTGAAGTACAGCCCTCACGACCTCAAACATGAATATGAGTGGAAGCTGAAAGAAAGTACAAAAGCAAAATCCCTCCTTGATTTGGCGCAGAACCTGGTGAGTCCAGGATCTGTTTTTATGCCGGAAGGAGACTTCCATTGCACATCACACACTTCTACAGGACCGGAGAATGAGCAGACATGGTTTAGCTCAGACACAGACACATTGAACATAATTTCTGTGGTTTGGAACACACATTCAGCTGCACTGAATGTCTGCGTCACATCTGAACAGCAAACTGTCATGTTTTGTGGAAAGGACCCAGGCGCAGAGAGGGATTTAACGTGCAGAGCACTCATATTTAATGGAGAATAAACAATACAAAATACAAAATTCGGAAAGGACAGGAACAGGACGTGCAGCAAGGAGGGAAGACGTGGAAATGACGAGGACCTGACAAAGGGCTGGGTAAGACACAGGGGCTTAAATGGACTAGAACCACAATGGGAAGGCAATCAGAGAGACCAGTAACAGCTGAGAACAGGGAAGGACAAAGATGGAGAACAGCTGACGATTAGACAAACACAAAAAGACAAGGATTGACACAAAGGAGGAATACAAAACATAAAGACTAGACAGAGATTAGTACTAAAGATTAATAGGGACTAACTATGAACCTAAGTAAATAAAAGACACGCAACCTAACATAAGAGCACCTGAGGGTAAAACAGGGCGAGGTGGAAGGAAAAACTCAAATAACACTTAACAAAACACCAGGAAATAAGCTAGAATGTTAATGTAAACTAAATAAGGAAATGAAATAACTAAAACCCAAAAACCTAAACACCCAAGGAACCTAACACAAACACTTAACCCATTTCACGAAAACCCATACATTTCTCTCTCTAAACCGGCTGGGGCGAAATGGAAAATTGTGGAAAAACTTGTTCACCGAGCTCAGTCAGTTTCTGATTGGGAACAAACGCAGTGCGACACCTCCGTTTTTCATTCAAAATCAGCGCACCTTTTTAAACGCCCATTTCAGTGCACAGTGCAGGTCACCAGAGTAGGTCATTTAACTGATGACTCTGAGGAGATGCTGTCACATGCATTTTTACATGAAAAAAACGCAGAAAAAAGGCAGAAATCAATCCCTCAATACCCCTCCCCCTACAGCAGATCTCATCTGACTTGTGGGCAAAAAAATCATATGATGTGGGTTTAATTAAGGGTTGTAATCATGTCAAAATCACACCAAAATCATCCTTTCGTCCAGTTCAACGCCCATACCAGTTAAAGGCTGAAGCAGTTTGTGGAATAAAACCAGTGTTTGATGCTCTGTTAAAATCTGGGATAATTGTCAGATGCACCGATTCCCCGGTCCGTTGTCCGATTTTTCCAGTAGAAAAAGTCAGAGAAACAGGTGAAGAATGGCGTTTCATGTTAGATTTGAAACGGACCAATGAATCAATAATTTCTCGAGCCGCCAGTTCGCCAAACCCGTGTACTATTCTGTCACAGGTTCCACCTTCAGCTACTCATTTTTCAGTTGTTGACTTGAGTAATGCGTTCTTCAGTGTGCCAGTAGACCCGGCCAGTCAGTTCTGGTTTGCCTTTGAGTATGAAGGGAAAGGTTACACGTTTACCCACCTCACACAGGGGTACATCGAGTCACCTACCATTTTTAACATGGCACTTAAAGAGAGTTTGGAGGGACTAGAACTGTCTCCCGGATCAGTTCTGATTCAATATGTGGATGATCTGTTATTGTGTGCACCGTTGGAAAAACAGTGTAAAACAGATACTATTGCATTGCTGAGGCATTTGCATGCATTTGGACATAAAGCTAGTTTGTCAAAACTGCAGTTTGTGAAATCAGAGGTCACTTTTCTTGGTCACGTTATCTCAAAAACCTCAAAGTCTTTGTCTACTAAAAGGATCAAAGCTGTACAGCAGATTCCTAAATCTCACTGTATCCTCCTCTCACTGTATTTGTTCCACATATCGTTGCAATTATTTTATTGGAAAAGAGAACGTCGCACCTGTCTGCAGCAAGATGGTTAAGGTTTTCTTCAATTCTGTTAAATTTGCCAAATATAACAATGAGAAGGTGTACGGGACTAAATGCTGCCAGTTTGCTGCCTGCGGACGATGACGGGGAACCCCATGACTGCCAAGCAGAATTAGAGGTACTGTGTACACCACGACCTGACTTGACTGACACACCCCTGCAGAACTCTGACTTGATACTTTATGTGGACGGGTGAGCCTTCAAAGACCCGATGGGGAAAAATCGGGTGGGGTTTGCTGTTTGCTCTGATCATTGTACTCTGTCTGCAGGAAGCCTCACGTCTAATTTCTCTGCGCAGACAGCCGAGTTGAAGGCTTTAACGAGGGCCTGTGAGCTGCCGAAGGACAAGGCAGTTAATGTATGGTCAGACAGCAGCTATGCTGTGGGTATTGTGCATCATTTTGGGGCGCTCTGGAAGCACCGCAGATTTCTCAAGGCTGATGGTAAGCCCATTTTGAATGCACCCCAGGTCGCTGCTCTTCTGGAGGCAATTCTGTTGCCCTCCAAGATTGCCGTTATGAAATGTGCAGCTCACTCCTCCTTAGGGGACACTGTTTCCTTGGGAAATGCCAGAGCTGACTCAGCAGCCAAAAGAGCCGCTCTACAGCCTCTGACAACTACATGTGTTGCCATGACACAACTAGGTGATCAACAAGACGTGACAGATGCTGTTGCTGTGCTAAGTATTGCCACCTCATCTGAGATTTCACCCTGGAAGAAGCCAGGTTGTAAGAAAAATGAAGGGGTGGGGATTTTGGTTGAGAACAAGGCATGTCTTCCTAGACATTTCTTTCCAGTTTTTGCTAAGTTCAGCCATGGGCTGGATCATTGTTCCAATAGTGGTATGTTTGATGTGATTGCTACACATTGGTTCAGAAGAGGATTCACCTCTTTTGCAGAGAAATATTGTCATTCATGCATGGTGTGTGCCACAAATAATCCAGGGCGACCGGTGTCCACTAAAACTGCTGGCCATCCGGCGCCTCAGAGACCCTTCGAGCACTTGATGATGGACTTCATTGAGCTGACTCCTGCTGAAGGTAAAAATTTTTGCCTAGTCATCATTTGTATGTTCTCAAAGTGGACCAAAGCCTTCCCGACCAAGCATGCAGACAGTGCAGCCGTGGTCAAGGCTCTGTTGGGAGAAATTATTCCCAGAGGGGGAATTCCTGAAAAATTCCCCAGCGACAATGGCACACATTTTGTAAACAAAGCTCTTTCAGAGGTGGGTGAATTTTTGGGAATAAAATTAAAAACACATTGTTCCTATCACCCACAGTCGGGGGGAGCAGTTGAGAGAGAAGATGGAACATTAAAATCCAAACTTATTAAATGTTGTGAGGAAACAGGTCTGGCATGGACCAGAGTTTTGCCCTTAGCTCTGTTCTACATGAGAATGAGAAAACGGGCAAAGAATAACCTTAGTCCTTTTGAGATTCTTTTTGGCAGACCTCCAGCGATGGGATTGACCCACCGATAAAACCGCATCTCTCTACAGGCTTGTGTGAGGATGCAATGATCTCTTACTGTCAAAATCTATCCAAGACTCTTGCAAAGGTGCACCAAAAGGTGAAAGAAGCCCCACTAAAAGCAGCAGAGGGGCCACTTCATCCTATTCGGCCAGGCGATTGGGTTCTCATTAAAGAATTCAGACGACAACATTGGAAGTCAAAGCGCTGGCAGGGTCCATTCCAAGTTCTGCTTGTGACTTACACTGCAATAAAGGTCGCTGAGAGAGCAACCTGGGTGCGCGCCAGTCACTGCAAGAGGCTAACAGGACCAATTCTGGACAAGCCCACCACCACTGAAGCAAAGGACTGAGAGAAGTAGACTCAAAGAAGAATTCAAAATCAGTGGAATAGACACTTTCTATTTATCTAGTGATCCCACATGAAGAAAAGAAAAATGATAACACATTCTATGAAGCTCTGGGGCTCCAGAGCAAAAATGACATTAATGCTGTTTGTGTTTCGTGTTTTATTAGGGGGCGTTTTTTGGACTCTGCATCAGGGACAAGCGATCACCTCAGCCGGGATTCATGAGAGATCCGTCGCTTCTAATGTCCTCTGAGAAGGATGGGTTCAAGGAAATTTGTGGTATCAGTTTGCAAATTATTCAGCTAGGTCAGTGTCGAATAAATCGTGTGTTCTTTGCATGGGAACAGCTCTTCCAAAGTATTATGTCTCCATACCGTTTGAGGAAAAATAGGATCAATGTGTGAGTTACTGTGAGACTCCTGGGAGTAATCCTGCCCAGTGGGTTTCAGTGCAGGCCCCAAAAATTAATTTCACCCTTGAAGCTAGGAAGTGTAGTGTGTGTGCCTTGCATTGCATTTTAGCTGTAGCAGCAGGCTTGAATAAAGGGTGGGGTAAGCTGTGTGGATTGGATAAAGCGGTTGAAGCACCTGGGTTAATTAACCTTTTAGAGCCAGCTCCAGATGCATCTTTTGTTTGTTATAATGTGACAAGATCAGGAGAACAGGTTGACATGGGTAAATTTTCAGGAAAATGTTCTAAAATATTTAACTTCAATGATAAAGGGGAATCTTTTTCTGAGTGCTGGATATCTGACAAGCTTAGAGATGATAAAACTGTTGTTTACGGGAATTTGTTCTTCTAAGCTTCACCTGCATAGATGGATTTTGAAACAGAAACAGGCGGGACCAGACTCTTACTGGGTTTGTGGTAACGGCAAGATGAGATCCATTCTTCCGCCCAATTGGGGAGGTATGTGTGCTCACGTGATGTTAGCTTATGATGTCTCGATTGCAATTGATCCATTCCAGGAAACTGCAGTTTCCTCACATCACATGTCTAGGAGAGAAGCACCTGTTCCAGGCAGCTTTGATGAGCATGTTTACCTTGACGTGATTGGTGTGCCACGCGGGGTCCCAGATGAATTTAAAGCTAGGAATCAGATTCTAGCAGGGGTTGAATCAATTTTGATCGATTTTGATCGATCTGTGTTACCTATATCCCCGGAAACACAGATACTGATGGTAGTGTATCAAGAGCTTTAGAAGGCCTGCAAGTCATGAAAGAGGTCCTTGCTAAGAATGCTGGTGTAAACACTAATCTAGGAGGTCTGAGCGATTGGTTGGATTCTGTATTGGGTGAGTGGAAATCACTAGCTATTTCTGTGCTTGGGGCTTGTATTACAGCATTTGCAGTTTTCTCTGTGTGTGGTTGTTGTGTCATTCCATGCATTAGAGGTCTGGTGATCAGTGTTTGACAGAGCTTTTACACATCAGATGTTAGCAAAATCTCTGGCTGGGTCGACCGATGCGAACAAACCTGATGCAGACGCCGAAAGACAAAGTGAAGAGGATGGAGAGGATTGAGACGATGGATGTGACGTGGAAACGCTTGACGACCTTGAGCTATATGAGTAATTGAATTACAGATGTATGACGATTACATTTAAATCACCTTGTGAATTAAGGTTTCTGATGGTGTTTTTTTCTGTAACTACTGTCTTGTGTTCCTCCATGGCAGTTCCATGAAAACTTAGCAGGGTCTCATCCCAAGTAAAGCAGAGAGAAAAAGGGGTTGATTGTCATTTTTCAATAATATTTTTTATTATTCTTTCATTAGTAGGTCATTTATGTGATTTCAGTTAGCTTTCCTTTTTATCTTTTTTATTTTTCTTATTCAATTCCAGTTCATTGTTATTCAACAATTATTTCCCTTTTCAGTTATTTCATTGTTTTGTTTATTCATATTAATCTATAAATAAGGGGAGGAGATTATAAATTCATTTATGAGCAGTGAATCAGTACTGAAATTGAGTCTATTGTTATTGATTACTACTGATCTGTTCTTTTTGCATAACCTCTTTAAAGGGTCACTGTGGCGCTGACAAATGAGTGACTGACGATCTGTTTATTTCGGGGTTTTCACAATGGATGCAAGCCTCATTTAAGGGAAGAGTACACGTTTCAATTTGTGCAAAATTTATTTTACTCATTCATGGTGGACTTGACTGATCCTGCCTAAAAATTGTTTTTTTCTTCTTTCTCTATTTTGCAGTTATTTCTTAGACATCCTGATTTTGATGACGAGCGATGCAGAAATGGCTACCTTGGGGGCAAAGGAGTCACCACATTCTTTTTCACCCAAGAAGTTGTGAGACGACAAACACAACAATAGGTTGGAGGTTGATCATCTTACGCCCCTGTTTTTTTTTTATGTGGTGTTGCATCGGGTCCAATAACTGTCATCAGGAAGGATGTATAGAACTCATCATGTTGTTCAGAAGTTGGTTTACTGTGACATGTAATGCACAAAAATCATTTGGTATTGTTGTTTTTTTTCCTACTGCCTGCCTTCTCATTAGTGGTAGTTTCAAGTAAGTCATTCTTAATCATTTGTTTTTGTTGTTGTTTTGTTTATCACAGATATGATAAAAAGGGAGGACTATTGTGGAAGAAATGTAATGTTCTGTTCTTTGTAGTTCACATACTGATAGTTACTGATAGTTACTATGTGTCTTTTCTTTATGATATGGTAACCAATCTGATTATGTGACACTGTATGAATTTAGGTCAGGACAAACCTGCTTATTCAGACTCTTACAGCTTGGGTTGGCATGGCAACTCTCTTTTACGTCTAAGAACGTCCTGACATACATTGATTATGCTTCTATATCAAATCTTCTACACCTAATGAGTGTTGAGGCTATGGCCTTTACTGAACGAACTGGATCTCCCATCATCCTTTCTCCATTGCGCTGCCCTCGACCCATTCTCATTGGTCTGTGGCCAGTGATGACATCAGAGTTGATAAAAGCAGCGTGAATATTGAAATCTTGGTCTCTTTTGGTCCCCAAGCAGTGCCTGTGAGGAGACGCTTTTTATCCACTGCTAGCATTTTCCCTTTTTCCGTTCAAACCTGCTGGACCAGGAAGAACTTCCCATTTATACTTCAAAGTGAATCGGCCGATCAAACAGACTCCCCGTCAGCGTAACCAGGGAGTCAGCTGGCCATCTGAGTTCTATTGAAAACAGGCCTGAGTCCCTCAGCGCCTAAAAGTCGGACGTCCGCTTTTCCGACCTCAGTTTTGCGCAAACCGCTCCTTTAAACTGGACACTTTCTACGTTCTTCGTCGTGCACTGTGGAGAGCTGCCCCCACCAAGTAGGATTAAACTGATTTATATCTCTCGGTCTGGGTAGAGGAGAAGGTCTTGACGGTTAATATCCGTTTTCTGTTGGTTAAAATAAGTCTGTAAACTTGTTAACCACTGTTATTCTTGGTCGTCTGTCGCTGTACACTGACCCTGAATGTGCATGCTTTTTGTGTTTTATTATTTGACTTTGGTTGCAACCAGAAGCAGTATATTATATTGTATTATTTCCTTGTTTGTTTATTGTCCGCTGCGGTCGGCGCGTCTCTGTTTAGACAAGTCGCGTGGACTCAGTAGATCTCCTTTCTCCGTTGCCCCCGTTTCCTTTGTCCAAGCCACCATTGCTAATGAAACTAGCCTTTGTTGAATTGCCACGCGGTCTTCCTTTGTCTTTCTTTGTGAACCGATCGCGCCAATTGATAAGGCTTGAGTTATTTATCGCATTGAAGGGGTGAGCTGAACACCCCCCCCCCCCTCATTCGCTCGCTGTCTCCCACACACACGCACAGCTGCACACACACACACACAACCGCACACACACGCCCCCTTCCCTCGACGTTAACTTTGTTCTATTTTTGCATGCGTTAGAATAGATGGAAATTATGAATGAAATGTAATCTGTAAGGTGACGTATTTCATTAATAAATTCGCTTAAGTAACGAGAAGTTTTCTGTGCTATTTCAGTGTGTACTGTGAAGTTTGTTTTAACCCCGCGGACGAACTCTACGCTTATTCAGAGAGACTGACAGTCTGGTTTAATTAAAATTATCTAATTTATGAGATTGGTACCCCAAAATCTTTAATGAACAGGTTAAACTCGAACGTCATCAATAATTATATTAATATTAAATTATTGATTATAATTATTGATGCTCAGAAAACCAGACAACAAATATTTATTATTAATAGTTACAACATGAGTCAAATGCTTACCGACTGAGAAATGTTTGTTTATAATATCATAGGTGATAGGCTCATGATTACTGAACCTATATAATCCTGTGTCTTGTTTTGGAAGGCAGGTCAGTATCGAATATTTTATCTGTTAACGCTGTACCTCCTTGATTGATCAACCAAGTCTATATTAAAACCTCAGAGTATCTGAAGGAATCTCTCTCATCTCTGTTATTAAAGAACTTCGATAACATACTCCAGGGAAGAAGTCGTCCAGTTGTTCAGGAACTCTTCCTCAGCTGGTTCCATTAGCAGGCCCAACCTCACGCCAATGACTGACGCAATCTGCTGGGATTCCTTAAATAGGAAACTTTTTAACTGATTGGAATGTTTGTATAAATGTATTGAAATGACTTCTTGTTAAGTGCCTTGAGATGACATCTGTTGTGAATTGGCGCTATATAAATAAACTGAATTGAATTGAATTGAAATCAAGTCATCTCACCCAGATGCTGTAGGGCAGCTCACATCTGGAAATAAAACTAAAACAAAAGTTGCAGACAAAATTTCACAACACCATAACTTAGCATTAAATATGAATTATGCTTCAGGATAAACCTGTTCACATGTCCTTTTCTATATAGCTTCCCAAAGTTCATACACAATTCCAAAATGACCCATTTAGTGGAGGATTAGTATTTTCCCAGGTAAATGTTCACACCCATGAATCAATCTAGTAAAAATGAGAAACATTATAGCTAACAAGGCTTTTCATCAAGACTATACAACACAAAACCATAGAAGAGCACATCACATTCCAAAATAAACTCTTTCCACAGCACTTCCAAAAGAACTCAAACAAGCCATAAATCTAGCAACCCAACAGTGGGGGTTGGAGCAGAGGGAATGATAGGAGAAATGTGGGTTAAAACAAAACAGACCCAAAAGCTGTATCCATAATTCTCATTAACAATGAAACAACTGTTATGGCAAAAAAAGTATCTCAGGGTTTCCATAATAAAGAAGACTTGAGTCCCAGAAGGCGTTTAAGTATTTAATTCAAACATGTCTGGCCAGACCATGGAGGGGACAGAGTTACTCGTGCATCCCCCTAACAAACCTTTCTAACTAACTGCTTAAATAGTATTCAGGAATCACTGTTTATCTCTGTAGATGTCTTCTCCAAGCTTCACGCCCCGCCTCCGGACAGCTGCTCCATGCGGGTCTCAAATCAACGCATAAAACAGCTCATCCGAAGGCCAGACTGTTATCTTACTGCCCCGGCATCTGTCTCTCTGGTGACCTGACACATATATATCATAGATGTTGGAGCAATAACCTTGTCATTTTACCCTAGATGCATTCACTAAACAGAGAATATACACTTAATTCCTAATTGCATAACCATTTTCCACCACAATCACCTGCTTTTATTAACTAAATTAATATCATGAATATAAGTAGGAAAATTCCAAAGTGCTATCACAAATCTCCCTAAAATGTTGGTAGGTTGATCAAAAAAAAGACAATGTTCAAAACACAAATTACAATCAGACATGAGACATGTTTGACCATGGAATTACCTCACAGTGACAAATATTAGATCCTTCCAGATGACTTTGCTGAGACTCCTGTGCATTGAGACTGAAAACCCACAGGGTCTTCTTACGCCATTTTCTTGTGGGCAAAATTACATCTCAACAGCCCCTCGCCCCAGAGGCGGCCATCCACAGGTCTCGTCATCGGTCAGGATGCTCTAGATAAAAACACAGAACAAAGGAGAAATTATGTAGCATCTTCCAGTACACTTCAGAGGGTATTACATCAACACTAGATGTTGAAACGTGTACGCTTCTCTTGAGCTGTTTTTTTTTTTGCCGTGAAGTCAGCCTCTGCCAGCATCTAGTGACCCGTAGCCACCGATCAGTCCTTCTCCGGAAAGGAGAGAGTGGTCACCCCTCAGAAGGTCCTCCAGTGAGAACCTCCCAATGCAACCCTTGGGAGCTGAGCTAATTAGGGATTAGAGCATTGATGTTCAAACACAGGTGAGCCAATTCACAAAAGATGAATAGGATGATTATGACAAGTGATTAAGTGGAACCAACACCCTAGGAGTATGGTTTCAGATCAACCTGATGCAACTGTGTGCAAAAGCAATTCTAAACAACTCACAACCTGGTTAATGAGCTGAACCTCATCAACCGAAGCTAGAAAACAATTAAGGTAAATGTCTCCAGATCACTCTGTACTAAATCCATGCCAAGAAAAACACAACCAACCATTCCAACTTGTGAGAGCAAAAAATCCCAAGAATCAACTACACCCAGCAAGAAGTAAAGAAGGTTTTCAGATCAACTTAAAACTTTGTAAAGTTCCCAGACACAATATGTACTACAACTCTGAACCCGAACTGAAATGGAATATGAAGTCAGATGTCAAGTCCAGGTAGTAAAAACCCTCATTAATTTATGACAGAGTTATGAATCACAAGAAAACCCAATTAAACCTGTAAGTTACAATTCTCTTCATAATCCCTGAAAAATCTATTCCAATTACTATCAAATCCAATTCCCCCCTTTTTTTAAGGCATCGTCTTGCGCATGCCTTAAAAAATCAAGAAACAAGGAAACAATAACTTCAACTGCTTTGCCAGTGTCCAGAAAAGAAACATAGTAGGTTAAAGGTCATGCATAAGACATAACCTCAGAACCTGTGTATCCTGCTGCTGCCGCTGTTTTACTCAGGACACAGTTTATTTACTTAATATCTCTGCTGTTGTTTTTTGCTCATCTGTTTCTTACAGTTTATTCTCTGTTAACTCCTTGAAACAAATAATACATTTATTCTAAATGCACAATTTTAAAACTTGTACAACTGTAAAACATCTCTATTTTCAATTTATCTAACTCAGTTGCACATTCAGATTTGAGTATGCCACTTTATTTTAATAACAACGATGTCAAGTAACCTTTTTACCTGTACCTGATACTCTTGCTTAAGAAAGAAACTTTTCTTCATTGGAGTTTCTGTGTGTAGGACTCGAGTTATACTTCACAAAGTAATCATCTATTTGCCTACTTTTTATCTCTACTCTGTATTTTAGATTGCTTATATTTTAAAATTAGCCTAGTCACTCCTGTCTCATTTAGTCTTTTATTAAAAGGAATACACACAAAAAACCATCAAACATCAAAGAGTGTTACAACTGAATAGAATTTAACTGCGGTTTGATAGTAGGTCTAACATTTATTATTTCGACACCCTGTTTTTTATGCGATCTATAGCATATAATGTGCACAGGTGTTAACTGAATATTTTCCACATTTGTCCCGTCTTTAGAACAGTGACCGAAATTCTGAATCTATTTTTATCATCATTTGTCTTAATGAAAGTAAACTAAATTTTAAAAATAGAAACCAAGTGTAATGGCAAAAAATAGTATCTCAGGGTTTCCATTATAAAGAAGACTTGAGTCCAAGAAGGCGTTTAAGTATTTAATTCAAACATGTCTGGCCAGACACGGAGGAGACAGAGTTACTCGTGCATCACCCTAACCAACCTTTCTAACTAACCGCTTAAATAGTATTCAGCAATCATTGTTTATCTCTGTAGATGTCTTCTCCATCCTTCACGCCCCGCCTCCAGAGTAACCGTTTCACGCGAGTCATAGCAACGCATAAAGCAGCTCATCCGAAGGCCAGACTGTTATCTTACTGCCCCGGCGGCTGTCTCTCTTGTGACCTGACACATATATCTTTCTCATAACATTAAGCTGGAACAATAAGCTTGTCATTTTACCCTAGATCCATTCACTAAACAGAGAATATACACTTAATTCCTAATTGCATAACAATTTTCCACCACACCAAGTTAAACCCCACTGTGTGTGTGTAGGTCTCACCTGTTGGCTTAAAGATTGCACTAAATGCATAATTTTCACATATGTAGCTGAAACAGGTAGCCTAATGTATCCCAAATGCGTCCTTATTATTCAACATTTTTATTAAACATTACAATCATTATGACCTTAAGTAAAAGTTCTCTTTTTTTTCCGAGGTGTGGCTAAAGCTTTATTCTTTATCATTTAATGTTCTAATCCTAAATTTGTTTTATGCTTTCTACCTCCTTTGTGTGAATCTAAATTTATGTACAGTCTATGATTTAAATGCTTCTATTATCTGTCACTTTGGTGTCGGTACAGCAGAAGTTCCCCTTCTTGTGAAAATAAAAGGATGATTCATGAAGTTAAGCATTACCGTATTTTAATTTGGAAAGCTCATGTTTGAAACAGGAAGCAGTTTTGCGCAAAAAACATACAGTTTGACTAACCCGGACTCGGTAACATCCAGGAAGCAACTGAAAACTCAAGTCTAAACTTTTTGTCAAAACAAGTGTTTAAGTTCCTATTTTTAGACTTCCAGCCGCAGAGCGCCATTAACGCTTCATCAGTGTCGGGATCTATGATTGTTTACAACCAGAGAATCGCAGCACATCAAGTTTGTGGCTCAATTAGCTGGTTAGCTGATTAGCAACAAGAGAATCACATTAAACCTGCAACGGACTTTATTTCAGATCATTTTTACCACATTGTAGTTAATAAATCATTGGCTAAGATTAACCTTAGAGTGTTTACCCGCGTTGTTTCTCATGCGTTTTCTGTAATATTTCTATTTCCTGCGGAGTAGGCTACGTTTATCCCTAACCCAAATGCGGCCGCCCCTTATTCTTATTAACACAGAGTGTTACAGTCTTAATTCGAACCAGTTTTAATCAGTTACAATAGTTCAAATTTTATATTACCATTTACCTTTGTGCATTTTTTCCCCCCGAGGCTTTTATTGATTAGCGCAAATCTAACAGTTGTAACTCACTGAGTACAGCACACCCATTTAATAGGCTATAAAATTAATATGGATTCAGGTTAGAAAATTTCTCAAATATTAGATTCAGGTAAATGTAATTTCCATCTCTCACATTAATTTGAAGTATTGCTTTGAAAAACCAGCATTATAAATCAAATAGACTAAAGAATGTTTATTCATATTTTCAGAAAAATATCATTATTAATGATTGTTGGAAATGTGTTCAAGCAAATATGTTTTCAAAAATGATGTAGGATGTAGGAATTTATTCTCCAGTAAATCACTGAGTCACGTTTAGATAATTAATCATTATTATATTATCACCATTAAAACTATAGCAATTTTCAAGATAATGTAGTTTATTTTAAACATTAAATCTGACTCATATGCACCAATCTACATCATAATAATCATCCATCATTCATTATGCTTTCAATTGGAATATTCTCTGTTTTATTTGATCTATTTTTATCCAAGATCACTTGATTTTAAGATTTAAGTTTCCTAGATCTGTTGCGTTTAGTTTTTCAGATAGAGCGATGACATATTTATAATCCTGAGATCCCGAAAAATCCACTGATACTAAATGCATGTCAAATGCATTAAAAAGCCTATTATGCAAATATTATTTAACAAGGATGAGAAAGGATTCCTTCCTAGTTCAAGAACTTTAATTCGGCTTGTTGATCAACACGGTCTTCAGCACATACAGCATGGCAGTAACTGACCTGCACCCAGATCTTAACATCTTACTATATAGAAATGAATAAAACTAAGACTCCTCCTTCATAGACAGGTGTCTGTCTTCAGTAAGATTGAATAACTAACCTCGTTAGTAAGACACCACTCAGACGCTCTGGGTCAGAGAAAAGATAATGGAGTGGTTCCCACATCCTTCAGTCAGCATGTGGACACATCTCACAAATTGGTGACCCAAGACACAGAAAGTATCCATGAGCTCTCACATTCTGGTCCAACATAATACATATCTCAGTTAATACAGAGACTTAACCTTTAACATGATCAATATATTTTTGCCACATTAAACCATTCAAATCTTCTTTTATAAAAAATGCTACGCAGAAAATTTCTCACAACAGGCCTCAAATAATTTAAGCTTTGATTAAAAGCCAAGAGAGCTACAACAAAACTAACTGTGAAATCTATAGTTCAGGATTTGATTTTTAACCCTAAGCACCAAGTGATTATATATTATTTGCTTTCTTAATTTGAAAAGTGATACGTCACTGTTGACGAACAAATACGTTTTATTATTTATTACTATTTTAAAGAAAACGGGTCCCGAGAGTGTTTTTACAGCTACAGGGGATCACACTTCTGAGCCTCCCTTGTAAGGTCAAAGAGAAAATGTTAGAATTTGAATTCCCTTCACCATAGCCCCAAATAAGCCAAAATATATAAGCACCCCCCAAACTCAGATACGCACAGGTAACCTCCCAAGCCACTTGTCCATACCTTTTTGGGCCGAACCTCCTCCCCTGTGGACAAAGTGGTCAGTCCATTCTAGAAAAAAAGCAAAAAAAGAATGAGAACCAGCCTGATTTGCATTCTGGTTCAGGTGAAATTGAAAATTGCATTGGTTGTCATAAGCAAAATTCCAAACCTACAGGACCACTGTATTGTTATACTTGATGGCCCCTAAAAAGCATTTCAGGCATGTTAATATTTACTTAAAACAGTGAGACGTCTTCCCTTTGTGTACAAAGTCCGGTGCCTTATATTAAGACCCACTTATATAACTTTCGGTGTTTACCCACCAGAGTGTGACAAAACCGACAGATTTCTAGGATCAAACCTTCTCTCATGACCTCTTGCCCCTTATCCTGGAAGGAGACACAGAATACTTCACAGCTTGAGATCAATTCAGTAATTTTCCAAGCAAAATTTCTATCAAGGCCCACTAACTGCTCTGACGCTTGAATGTTCCCCAGATAAGATTAGTATTTAATTTAATAAGTAAATTTAAGACCTAAGTAGCCTAAGGACCAGTCATCTTTATTTTAATGTTACCCAGCAGAAACCTAAAGTTTTATTTCTTTTTTAGCTGTGTTCAAATTATAGCCTAAACAATGTTGTTTTACTGTTGCTTCTCACAGCAAAGTTTTATTTGTTAGTCTCGCGATTGTTTACATTAGCACCTTGCAAGCTGATAAAAAATTTGTCCTTCACAGCTGTGGCGAAATCTAAGCAGTGTTACTGTAAAGGTCCAAGTTACTTTAGTTAATGTTCACAGATCTAAGATTTATTACTTTCTTACAACATAAACCCCAAAATACAAGGAAAGAATTCAGCCCCAATTGTCCTAGAAAGAAAGGAAAATATATTTTCACTGTCAGTCAGCTTAGTCAAAATCAAGTCAGTCAGGGTATAATTCACAACCTACTCTAAATGCCCCAATCAACTCTTTGCTATTTGTTCTAGAATGTTTCCGTTTCTAAGTTAGTGCACACAAGCTGCGACAGCTAAGGAAACTTGTACTTAGTGTAATAACAATTCCATCAAATAACTTTCAACCAAAATGAATTAAAATGTGGACTCTCCTGACAGACAGCATTAGGAGAGAAGATTACTATCTTGCCCTAAAAGAAAATAGATGTGCAACACATTCTTTAAGCTCTGATTAGACAAAACTCACCGGATGACGAATCATCACCTTTTCAGAGCCGTAGCAGTTTCGGTGTCTGCTTTACCCCGTCCGTCTAAAACAAACAAATTAAGTTTAGTTGCACATCAACTTTCCCTTACAAATTACAACACAATAGCAAAACAAATTAGATCAACATAGAAAATAGAAAGAATCAGGAATTAAGGCCTGCTTCCATCGAGACGCTTTTTGCTCTAAGGGTCCTCTGGCAGAAACAAACAAAAACAAAACAGGATTTACTTTCCTAAGGGAGTGTGTGTGTGTCATAAGCAGGTGTTACAGAGATAAAATACAGCTACATCAGTCAGCAAGCATTTCTTAATTGCATTTGAGCTGTGTGTGTTTTTGTCCTGCCTGAATTTCGCTGGGCCATCTGCAGGCTGGCCGGCCCAGGGCCCCCCTCCTCGATCCAGCTAATCGCCATGTTCCAGGGACATCAGCCCCCAAATAACTCATCTCACCTGAGCAAGAGTTTTCCCCTCTGCCCACTGGTCAGCCCGCATTCAGGCCGGAGTCCGGCCTCCGCCTTTGTTATGGCTGCCAAAACCCTCATTCCAAGGGTGAGGGGGGGCTAGGCTCTCTGTGGCCCTCCCCAGGCGCCGCTGGACCGAAGGCAGGGGTCCCAACCAGCCTGAAGAAAAACACAGGACAACTCAGCGAAACTCATCGCAGTTCTACAATGGAATGTGTAACAGTGCGTGTGTGGCATTCTGCATTATACCAAGCCATCAAACAAATGATCTTAATGCTCAAACACTCCAGTTCTGGAAGAAGCAAACAAGAGTAAATAAAAGAGGAGAAATAAACAAAACCACATAAATAAACCACAAATAAATTACATTACTTTTAGATTTTCTTTCAGAATATCCATATTCCTCCCCTAGGCCCATTAATTTTTTATTCTTATTTTTCTGTTGACATATTGGACTTTCTGGAGGTGAAGTGTTGCTAGATTACAGACCCGATTGTCTGCCTGGGTACCCAGTATTGATGAAGGACGTCTCCCCCATCTCATCTGCTTTCTAGTTTACTTAAGTGAAACAAAAGTCTAAAAAAAACCTCGTCGGAAAATAGTCAATCAACTTAATTAATTGACCACTTGTCCAACTGCCGTGCTCCCAGGTAAAACCCGGAGCAAAAACCGTTACTTTCTTTAACATTGACTAAATAATTAACCATACAAGTATATATTAGTATATATATTACATTAATTAATCAATCAATCAACCGTGTGTAAGTAAATAAACACGAAACCGCTAGCAAATATTTCACCTCCTGAGAGTGCAAATAAAATTCTGTTATCAATATTTATTCAAAGGACTCAGTCTTACCGGGTTCTGTCTCAGGCGACGGCAGGGCCGACAGAGAGGCAACCTTTTCCTTCATAAAAAGCCCCCCAAAACTGTTCATTCTTTTTAGCTGAAATCTTCACAAACACTCATTCATTCCAACAGAAAACACACTACACAAACGAACCAAAAACAAATTGTCAGAATTTACAGTAAGTCGATTTCCTTCAGTTAAAATCTGTCAGTCCTCATTTTGTCTTTCTCAAATTGTAAACATCAAATTTAATTGAAGCTTCAGAAATGTCAAACACATTTCCAATATGTTTTTAACCATGTTTTCTCAAAAATATATTTTAACATATATTTTCATTATTCAATTAAACTCCAATTTCACACAGGATCCTGTTTACAATTACGTGTACACAATTCAAATAGCTCTCAAACTAAATTTTATTTCAGCAACAACTGGATCGTTTTCTGCTGCTGAAACTCTTCACCAATTTTAATCCTAAAACTCTAAAATTAGAAAACTTCTCTCTCTCCCTCTGGGAGAAAACAAAACTCCTTCAACTTATTTTGATTTACCTTCATTAAAGCTGTATTTAAGAATTTCTCCTCCTAATTTAAAAAATCAAATTAATGTATGGTATAGCAAAACATTACACTGCAATTTATTATACTTCAGAACTCTTTTTCAATTTTTCCCAATTAGTCTCAATTTTTCCCAGACTAGTGCTTTAAAAAACAATTCATCTGTTAAGTATTAGGTGTTTTCAAAATCAGGAAAACCCAATTTAGGAAAGAACACATGTTCTTTATTTTCTCAGGGTAGCTTCAGGTCTGAAGTAGTGAAATTTAATACATTTTTAAAACCTTTTTAATGCCTATTCAGTAAAATGTAATGCCGGGTTTGTGGCCAGAAATATGCATATCTACACTTACAACAGAACAAATATATATTCTTTCTTTTTATTGGTTAAATTAAAATCCATTTAAATTTTAAATCATTTAAATCCTGTATTAGTGCCTTTGCAATAAATAATGCAAGTCCAAGTTTGGTAATGTAGGCAGTCTTGTTTTTACCACACATGAATGCAGAAGCAATTTGAGAATCTCTAAAATGCTTTTGAATATCTTCCTAATATCTTCATTAGATGTGTAGGATTGGTGATCAGAAACAGTTTTTAAAACCCAAATAACTTCTGACCGTACGGTTGCCGTCAATTCACAGGTCCCTGGCTGCAAGTTTGTGGTTGTACTTAAAAGTCCATTGCCTTTGCTAGTCGTAGCAGTCACTGTGGTAGTGGCGACAGTACACAATACCGTTGCTTGAGAAATTGCTGGTGATTGCCTCCCACAATAAAGTTTGATTGCCACATGAAGTTCCCTAGAATTTAAGCTAGCAACATGTTTTTTGCTTCGCATGTGGGACTCCAATGCAGTCAGTCCCATGATTGTCCCCAGCTTACACGTTTGCGGCAGATCTGACAAAAAGCCTCATGATCATTACCAGGCATAGGTCCAACGTAGTCATATTTCATGTTTTGGGGCCACTGCGGATTATATTAATACTTGCCCATTGGGTTGCTGCCGGAGTACTACGTGTTGTAGTGATTATAGGAAACATTTCCCACCCCGTGTGCTACAGTGTTGCCAACTATCTCTGACAGAAAGTAGCTAGGGTGGACCCAGGAAGTCGCCAGATGACGTCACACGCTAATTTGCATATTGATGACATCGTCACCGACATCATCACTCACAAGGAGGTTTTCCTCTTTTCCCCCAAAACATCCAAAACGAATAAAACCGGTTTGCATTAAAAACAGTGTGCAAAACCAGCGTGTTCAGACATGTCAAAATAAAAGAAGCCATAGAACAGAAAAGGGCTGCCTCAAAAAGTCAAGGAAAAATGGCAGAAACTATGAGAAGAAAAAAGAACTGGTAGGTGGCTTATATATTCAAAGTTGGTATAGATCAGATCTTTAAATTTCTTTTACCATTGTTGGGACCCAATTTTCCCCAAATGAACTGAACAGACTGTTGGACGACTGGAAGCCATTTTCCCTAGATAGACTGAGCATCCACATTTCCCAGCAATCTTTTTTTTTTTTTACGTGTCCTGTTTGGCAGTGTGGAGCTCAGAATTGGTGTCTGAGTACCAAGTAGAAGCCCAACAGATTTACTTTCACAAGCGGAGCAGTACAGCTTTTGCTATAGTACTCCACTTGATTTATGTGTGAAAAATCTTTATTATAAATTGTTGGGGTTTTTATTTCCTGATGTTATGGACACGGAGACAGAAAATTAAGGAGAGGAAAGAAGGAAGATGTGGAAGAGAAGTAGGAAACAAAATGTCATGAGAGAGGGTGAGTTGAAAATACAAGAGAGGAAGGGGAACAAAGAAAACACAGGAAGACATTGAAGTCTGCCTCCATACCCACAGGACGGCAGAGAGAGGGGAAAAACAAAACAAAACACGAAAAAGGAACATCGACAAAACCAACCAAACATTGTGAACTAAGAATTACACAACCACATCTCACAAAAATAGATATAAAAATACAACAATGTCACAGAAAAACTCATGGTACCGATTAATTTCCCAGGAATCCTAGCGGTGACCCCCAACACACTCCTATTGGTCTGTGACCACCCATGGTGACATCACGGCCAAAGGAGGTATAAAAAGGTGGGAGCGGCCATTTTCAAATTGTTCTTAGCAGAGGTTCTTAGCAGAAACTCTTACTACATACAGGACATCTCACCAATGAAGATTCTCTTTTGTTCTGACCCTCTGGTCCAGGAAGAACTCAAAGTGCCCATCCTGTTGGTGAATCCAGTTTGTGCGATATCAGGACTGTTCCAAGACAGTTAATTACGACGTCGACCTGCAAGCCGTCCGGCCTGCAGTTGAGACTCACGGTCCTAAAAATCCTGCACAGGTTTTCTAACTCTTCCTTTTCTTGCTCAACTACGGACACATTTTGCTGCCCTCCTCGTGGACTGGACTTCCCTCAAAGCAAAGTAGGACTGGACCGATTCCTTCAACGTAATCTTGTGTCTGGGCAGATATATATAGGGAAAATAGAGATCTTAACGAGTTAGATCTCGTTCATTGTTGGTTTAAAGTATTTTTAAGCGCTTAACCTGTTGGCTCATTTAGTGTCGCTGCACGCATACGTTTGAGCTGTATTTGCTTTGTTTGAAAAGTTTTTTTTATCCTGAGCGAATCCCTCTTTCTTTCTTTCTTTCTTTCTTTCTTTCTTTCTTTCTTTCTTTCTTTCTTTCTTTCTTTCTTTCTTTCTTTCTTTCTTTCTTTCTTTCTTTCTTTCTTTCTTTCTTTCTTTCTTTCTTTCTTTCTTTCTTTCTTTTCCTTGCTCTTTCTTGCTCTCTGATCACCTGGTTGGCAGAGTCGGACTCGGCCCGACCTGCTATAGCTGGTCTGTTAGCTGAAAGGTTAACCTCATTGTTTCTTTGTCTGTTAGTTAAAGCTGAGGCCTTCCACATGGGCAGATCACCCCATGTGCTCCAGTTCAATGTGCTGCTCCTCATCTTAGCCCCCAGCTAAGTTTTATGGTCCTTTGTCACACAGGCTATCTTAGTTGAGTCCCCTGGAGTGAGGGCCCCCTCCCTTTCTGAACCAAACTTCAGCTGTCTGTTTGTCCTTGATCCATTTCATGTTAATTGTGTTTAATTTTCACATATTGTTTTTTAAGATCTGCAGTAATTAGTTGCATGCTTTAGAATATATATAGAATATATATGAATTATTGACGAGATGTTTTGGCTGTAAGGTTAATCTATTTTCTTGATAAATTCCCCTTAGCTTAAAGAGAAGTGTCTGTGTTTAAATTATATGTATGTGTACAAATATTGTCTACGGCGTGTGAATTTACACCTTCAAGAAGAGACTGGATGTCTGGTCTTCTAAACAGAAGTGGTGCCCCTAATATTAATAAATTAAACTTGAACCTCATCAATAATTATATTTATATTAATTTATTGATCATAATTATTGATAATTCTGTAAACCAGACAAAACCTTGCTCACTCTGTCACAACACCATGCTTTTGTATGGGTCTATGAGTTGAAGCCCTCAGTATGTCATAAATCCCACCTTCAGTTGGAAGGGAGAACACCCACTACTGTATCCCAAACCAAGCTCAGTTTTTCTGTTTCCATTTACATTAAGATTCTATAGAACAAATAAAACAAATAAAAATGTTCACACACACTGGGATTATCCTTCAGTAAACACACTTAACTAAATAACTGACCCTTGTAGTCAAGGCAAGGTGGATCCTTCTGAGTTCACATAATATGTACAAACTGCACTCAGTGGGTTATCCCTCTCTCTTGATTGTCTTCACAGGAAACAGTGGGCTCCACACCAAGGAGTCTGAACAAAAAAAAAATCCAGTTTTACACAGATTAAAGTCCTGGGATGATTTCCCACAAATGGCTTCTTGTTTTTAAAAAAATGACAATCAAACTGACAAGGTGTAGCGAAACTTTTAAACATTCTTCTCTGGGGCAGGGAATCTAAATGTAAGCATATTGTCATTTGAAATGCACATGTATTTTGCATAAATTACTTCCCTGATCTGAGAGTCGTGGCAATGTAGTCGTTCCCCCTCTCCTCTCCTCCTGCTCCCAATCACCCTGGCTGGCTCTGCCTCTTGTTCTGTGGTGTAGGTTCCTTTGTGTTTGTCCAGCATTACCTCCTCCAATGTTCATGTTATCCACATGTGAAACAAGTCCCTTGTTGAGCTGACTTCCCAGTTTACAGAGCAGCAATGTTGAAGTCTCAACTTACTTGGTTTTCTGTTCTCTTGCAATTCGTATGGCATTCAAAGCGAGGCACCCACACAAAAATTTGTAGGAACAATTCAAATGTCCAGCAGGAAAACAGACAATGGTCCCCTGCACAGATGAGTCTTCAGACAAGGTGGAGTCGTCAGGTGTTAACCTCAGACATGTCCATTTTGGTTGGGGTAGAGGTTTTCAGCTCGTCAACCAAACTGTCCACTGCATCACAATAAACCCCAGTGTCCCATGAAGGTAAACAGCGTTAGTCATATACAGAGTTGCATCAGGCAGATCAGTTGTCATCTTGCTCGAGTCGCCTTCAGATCTCTGATCAGCACACAACTCTTCCTGCGATGATGAAGCAAAAATGAGTTGCTCATCAAACCTTTGTAGCAAGTAGGGTCTACAGATGCACAGCACTTTTAGTCACATCAGACCACTGGATGCTGTCATCAAGCTGTCATGTAAGCAAGAAAGGATCCACTGCTTACTGTTGCAACAAAGCCATGTGAGAGCAGGAGTCGAGGTCAGAGTTCAGACACACTGCAGCGAGGCTCAGACAGAGAAAACATCTGGGGTTAAAAATAAATTAAGGTGGGGAAAAAAGTATTTTTCTTATTTCCTTTTCTTAGATATATACAGAAAACTTTCTCTTGACATTCTCTTTCTCTCTTATTATATTCAATTTCATTCAACTCATCAACCAAAATTTCCCAGAGCTCTTCAAAATAAAAACAAAATCCAGAACAAAACATACGTATTGTAAGATTTAAAAATCTTTGTCCATTCAGGGAAAGAAAAAAACATAGAAAACATAAAACTTACTCACAAATTCATGCAGTCTACTAAGGGACTTTCAGGCAGCATCAATAGTTTTTCCTGAACCCATCTTCTCAGAGGCTCCAGCATGACACCTGGACCAAACCACTACCTGCTTCCCCCCAGTTCCACAGCAGCCTTACAGTTACATGATTTCAAACATTAAACCTTATATTTTATCCATTTTACCCCAAAACTGTTATGGCCATTTGGTTTGCATATTGGCTATCAGGAAGCGGATTGGATCCCAAAAACCCAATTTTAACAGTTTCCTAACGGTGGAGTGCACTCTTGTAGTGTAGAACGTCTTCTCACACTGGTGATCTCTTCTGCACAATCACTAAAGCTATCCTTGTATTTTAATTATTTATCACCAGACAGGGCAAATTGCACTAAAACCCTACTGTACCTTGTTTCTAGGGTACAAATACTAAAACCTCTCCTTACCTGCCCTTCCTTTCACCAATATGAAATCCATTCTTTCCTCCCTTTTCTCTAAAAGAAGAAACTGATCTTACCAGTAAAAAGACTAGGGAACGTTGGATATCGAGCCATGGCCATCAAGTACCCCAAGCTGATTCCTCCCATCTCTGAAGCCTAAGCAAGGTTTGGAGGCTGCAGAATGTTCTCCAGGATGTACAGTCACCCAGTCTGGTCCTTGAGGTCCTTTGTAGATCCCAAAACTTCTGACACCAAAAATGTGCTGGCAGAGTTAAGTTTAAAATAAAGACGGTTGAGACAGTTATTTGGTTTTATTTCTTGCATGCAAGGAGAGACAGATCAAGCATTTGGTCCTGGTCTGTGTCTGACAAAATCAGACTTACAACCCTGTTTTATACACAGTTAGGTCACACCCCACATCTCACATTTATTTTCTACTAACTATAAACTCTAATAAGTAGAGGGGGTTTATTACCCCACCAGCCAGTTGTAAAAAAAAAAAACAGATTGTATCACAGGAAATTGTTCCCCCCAAAAATCAGTATTTCATGACATCTTCCAGAGCCTAAATTACCCTCCTGTTCCCTGGCAGCTGACCTGCAGGGTTCCTGAGCTGTAAGTGTCCATTCCAAAAGACTTTGAAATCCTGATCCATGTATTTATCAACACATGCCTTGATTACTGTAATTATGTATACCTTGGTGTCCCCCAGTCTTGCCTTTCTCATCTGCAACTGGTACAAAATGCAGCTGCATGGCTTAACTGGTACAAGGAAGATAAAGCACATAACTGCTGCTTTAGCATTAATTTTTAGACTCCAATATAAAGTACCGTATTTCCAAGACTATAAATTGCTCCGCACTATAAGTCGCACCAGCCCAAACATGCATAATAAGGAAGAAAAAAACAGATATAAGTCGCACTGAATTAAGTCGCATTTTTTTGAGGAAATTTATTTTCCAAAAACCGAGACCAAGAACAGGCATTTCATCTTGAAAGACAAGATAATGATAATAGAACCAAGAGGAATAGGTGTGCGGTATTGTAACCCAACACAGTTATTCAACTACACATATCATACACAATATACTGAATAGGTGGCTGGTTTGTTAACATAACATATTAACAGTTATTCAGATAACTATAAAATAAAAAAGAACATGTTTACTGGACTCGATCTCACTCCAAACCACAAAAATCCATTGAATTCTTCATCCTCGATGTCAGTTCTGAACAACTCCGCCAACTCCGAAGGAAGACGAAGCACCGTTTACTCTTCTACGTGGCTTTCGTCAGACTCAGACTCCGCATTGGTTCTAGTTCCAAATATTTCAGCCTTCCTGAACCCCAACACCACGGTTTCGGTTGTCACTGAAGTCCATGCTTTGTTGATCAATCCAATAGCCTGCAGGAAAGTCGCATGGTGCATCCTCCCGGTTGCAGTGAAGCTGTGCTCTGCGTCCATCATCCACTGCTCCCACAGGTGACGCAAGACTGCCTTAAAGCTCAGGTTCACTGAGATGTCAGGTTGCTGGATTACCTTGGTTAAGCCTCCAGGGATGATAGTAGGTATGGAGTTAACACCTTTTAATTTATCTTTGAACTGTGGTGTGATATCCGCCTCCATACTGTCCATCACAAGCACGGCTTTGTGTGTTCTAAAGAAGCCATCCGAACACTTAGTGCAGCACTTTGTAAGCCAAAAGTGAATCATTTCTTGATCCATCCAGCCTTTCTCATTCACGGCCACAACAACTGAGGGGGGAGTAGATTTTTGGCATGGTTTTTCGTTTGAAAATGATCCTTGGTGGTAATTGTGATCCATCTCCGCAACATGCCAGCACCTCGGTGATGTGTGTTAATCATGACCAGTTGTCACTATATTCACTCTTTTGCCCTTTTTCTTCAATTCAAAATTCAAAAATACTTTCTTGATCCCAGAGGGAAATTAAGTGTTGGTATGGCTCATATAATTCTTTAAGGAGTTGTTGTAGAGGATGATGGCTTTGGGCAAGAAGGATTTCATGTACCTCTGTATATTGCAGGGAAACTGAAGAAGCCTCCGACTGAAGACACTCTGTTGTTGTATGACTGTCTCATGAAGAAGATGCTCAGGGTTGTCCATAATTTTTTTGATTTTATGAAGAATCCTTCTTTGCACTATCATCTCCAGTTGTTCCACAGTTGTCCCAAGAACAGAACCTTTAGCCTTTTTAAATCCCTGGCTCTGATGCTACCCCAACAGATGACAGCTGAAGAGATTACACTCTCCACAACAGACTTGTAGAAGATCTGCAGCATCTTGCTGCAAACCTTGAATGACCTAAGCTTCCTAAAGAACTGCAGTCTGCTCTGTCCCTTCTTGTAGACGGCTTCACTGTTCAGTCTCCAGTCCCGTCTGTTGTCAAGGTGAACTCCAAGGTATTTAAACTCCTCAACCACCTCCACTTCTTCTCCCATGATGGAAACAGTGTTTGACTTATCCCTGTTTCTTCTGAAATCTACAATCATCTCCTTTGTTTTGTTCATATTCAAGGTGAGACAATTGTTTCCACACCATGTCACAAAGTGGTCCACCAGCTCTCTGTATTCAGCTTCTTGTCCATCTTTGATACACCCGACAATTGCAGAGTCATCTGAGTATTTCTGCAGATGACAGGTCTCTGATTTGTACTGGAAGTCTGAGGTGTACAGAGTGAAAAGGAATAGTGAGATTATGGTCCCCTGTGGTGCTCCTGTGCTGCCAACAACCTGGTTTGACACACAATTCTTCAGTCTCACAAATTGTGGTCTGTTGGTCAGGTAGTCACTGATCCAGGCTATTGCAGAGGGCTCCACCTGTGTCTTCGGGAGTTTCTGACGAAGCAAATCAGGATGCATTGTGTTAAATGCACTGGAGAAATCAAAGAACATGATCCTCACAGTGTTGCCTGCTTTGTCCAGATGACAGTGGGTTGGTTGAAGCAGGTGGATGATGGCATCTTCAACTCCAACTCCACAGCGATAAGAAAACTGCAGCGGGTCCTGATACGTTCTTGTTTGCTTATTCAGGTGGGCCAACAGGAGTCTCTCCAGGACCTTCATGATGTGGGATGTCAGGGCAACAGATCTACAGTCATTGATGACTGATGGGTGAGTTCTTTTTGGTACTGGAAGGCAGGATGTCATCCACAACACTGGAACCTCCGGTTCAGTTTTTCTAGCTGCCTCTTCACCTGCCTTTTGGAGACGGACACGTGGGAGGGGGAGGCAAAGTGGGTAGCAGCATTTCCTGATTTGGTTGAAGTCAAACTTGTGGAATCAGAAGAGTCCATGGCTAAGGTGAAGGATAAAACATCCGAGGTGTAACAGGAAAGCTGTTGATCAGAGGAGAGTGGGATGTCTGTTTGGCTGGGAACAGGAGAGGGAGATGCTGAGATAGTTCCTGAACTGAACCTGTTGAAGAATGTGCTCAGTTCATTGGCTATGTCCAGACTTCCATCTATCCAATCCTTCCTGTCCTTAAAGCCTGTGATCTTTATCATTCCTGACCAGACATCTCGGATATTGTTCCTCTGTAGTTTGTTTTCCAGCTTCTTCCTGTATGCCTCCTTGCTGTCTCTGATCTTGACCTTAAGTTGCTTCTGTATACTCCTCAGTAATTCCCTGTCTCCCTCCCTGAAGGCTCTTTTGTTCTTGTTTAGCAGTTCCTTCAGGTCACTGGTGATCCAGGATTTGTTATTAGGGAAGCATCTCACTGTTCTGGTGGGGAGGATGTTGTCCACACAGAAGTTTATATAGTCAGTGATGAGAGGAGATTTTTAAGTGAAAGCCTGCGCCTCGCGCTGCTATGCTACCAGTCCCAGCCTGCTGTCTGCTAACTCCTCTCTCCCAGTTCGTTTATCCTGTGGCAGAGTATAAAAAAGAATTACACATTGACACAATATATATGTTTGGGCATGCATGGGGAGAGATTCTCACCAAAATCATCTCCAAAGAAATCTTCCCGATAAATGCCTTTTATTACTTTACAAAGTTATTACAAAACATTCTGAGAGACAGCCTCTCTTACGGCATCCAATCAGCTCAATAATACATATTCATATAGATGGAAAGTGTGCCTGTAGTCCGTCCCTAATAGGTTAAGCCCCTTTTAATATATTCATTTTGGTTGCTAAGCAGAAAACCTTCCTTCTCCCAACAGATGTTTCCTGTTCTTTTCAGAGAATCGTGACCCATTGTCTAACTCATATCCTGTTCTTAACAGTTTTGTCCATTTAATCGTGACCGTTCCTTTCTGACCCGTGGGTCACATCCTGTGCCAACACTTTTCTGCATTTAGTTAATTATTTTAGCACCCAACCCATTCACCTTTTGGCCTGTGTATTCATTCAATGCTTGTTTAAAAGTTTTTATTTAAAACAGTCCCTCTTTTCACCTCTAATATTTTAGAGGTGAATCTACTATAACTCTTACTCCTGTATTTCCACCTGTTCCATTTCTTTCATAGGAACTAACATTTATTGTCCTCTAAGTGGTGTTTGTGAGATCATTTTCTTTACCATAATTTAAAAAAACTGTATTAAGCAACATGTCAGCAGGAAAAATATTAACATCAAAATTCCTAGGAAAGCCACTACCTTCCAGACTAAGGACATCCATCCTCCAAAAAACAACCAGTTCATCCATTGTGGAGTATCTGCATTTACAAAGTCAGCATTTTGGGCTTTGGCAACTGTGCGCATTTTAGAGAGAGCATTATCTATGTCGTTTCCATCTCCAGAATTATCCGGGATGTAGCTGCAGCATGTCTCATTCAGGAGTACACAAATTCCACCTTGGGCTGCCGTCCAGAAATCTAACACCATCCTATTTTGAAGTAACATCAACCTTATGGCTTTCATCTCTTTATTGTTGGATTCCCATGCACTAATTGAGGCATTCATGAATAACGAGAAACGATAAGCTTGGGTTTCCACTCTTAACATGACTTCTCCAACCCTTATTGAGGGAATCATTGATCCAAATATTTTCTCAGCTGTGGTCCATCATTCATGGTCGTCTGGGACATCACTACCCCAAACACTGTCAGGCTTTTGAACTTCTATTTTGTTTAGAGACCGTTTATTGCTACTTTCATTTACATCCAAATCAGTTTTCTGTTTTGTGGTAATTATGAACGTGTGGTCAGTTAATCCTACTGGCGCGCATACTCCGCCCCAATTTTCAGGCAAATACACATATACCTTGTGTCCGCAGAGCCAATATATGTCATCTACTGGTTTCGTGCCCTTTTTCCCAGGTAACACTGCATGATACCAGCTTACAAATGAATGATTTCCTATGGGGGGAGTACTAGTAGAATACAAAGAACTAATATTACACGGACAGGTCTCATTTTGATCTAAGGTTTGACTTATAGTGTAACTACTATGGACACACTTTTTAGGGGTGTACAATTTTTGGCATCTAAACGGAAACAATCGTCCTAGATTCCTTGTCCCGTTGCTATGAAAACAGGCTGGAAAAGTCATTGAAGATTTTAAATGTGCAACCCCCAAAAAAGATTGTGGGAACGTTGCAAGTGATTCAAGTGCAGTAAGGAATAAATACGCTGTGAAATTTTGAGGACACAAGTAGGACACTTAAGTACAGTTGTTCCAGTTAATCTGATGACGGCCATAGCGCTTCACATCAGTCTGGAATACACAAAAAGAACTCCAAAATGACAATGGGAATGGATCCAATACGGGTTGAGAGGAGCTCTTTGGCATGATAGAGCACACATAGCAGTTAGAATAATTCTTCGATCTTGCAAGAACCTCCACATGGTTATACCACTAATTAAGATGGTATCCGTGCAGAGGGTCTTCATCTTTAACGCCTAAATGAGGGTCTAATACCCATCTTTTGCCACGTTGTATTATCCGGATATCTGAGTGGTTTTTGGAATTTATCGAGCTGTTAGGACGCAGGCGGATGTATGTGTTTTAGCAGTAAGCTGCATGTCTGTAGGGCCAGTCGCAATTCAGAAGCAATATAACATTCAATATTAATAATAGTACAAAAACCGCGCAGCTTAAAACCATCCAATTACCCCAAATAGGATCAGTTAAGGGATTTCTTCCCAACCTCCTGTAGCTAAACATTTTCAATCTGTATAATTTGCACAAAAACTTAAGCTTTAATATTAAAAAAAAAAATAGAATGTAAATGATAAAAAATATGAACATTAAAATTAAATACACTTAAAGGCAGCGGTCCTTCTTATTATTTTAGCAAAACTGGTAATACTCTGTACTGCCCCTAGGAAAATGTGACCTTTTCTCAGCCTGCTTATTCCCACATCATGATGCTGCCGTTTTTTTTTGTTTTTTTTGTTTTTTTTTAATAGTGATGCAGCTGCAGTTATTTAAAAAATGCAAATAACAAAATCTTTAAAAGGTACGTAGATAAAATAAAGCTAAGCTAAAATATAATATAAATGATAAGACGTAAATAAGATAAATATAAAATGTGAAGATGCTCTTCAGTTTCTGTTTGCTGTCCTCCACTGGCTCGAGGGTGCTGCAGAAACTCTTTTCTTCTCTTTTCCTTTGATCTTCAGGGAATACTTAACCAGCCTTTATAAAATGTATATGTTTTTTTAATGTCTTTCAGGCTTAAGAATTAAGTACCCCTTACCCTCTGTAGGAGTGATCTAACCCCTGATCACTGCTACAAAACTTTTAAGATGTGATAGTCAGAGGATGGGTTCTGAGGGGTTGGGTCAGTCACAGTCCGAAGTTGTGCAAACGGTCCGTTAAATACCCTGCCAGTTAGTAACTCGCAAGGTGTAAGTCCTTTAGTCCTACAGACTGATGACCTGACAGCCATCAGTGCTATTGGAAGGGCATCAATCCACGTCAGTCCTGTTTGTGCCATTATTTTAGCTATTTTGGTTTTAAGATTCTGGTTCATTCTTTCCACTGACCCCTGAGACTGTGGATGATACACAGTCCCAAATTTGTGGGTTAATCCCAGCTGTTTTTCTACAAACTGAAGATGCTGATTTTTAAAATGTGTTCCTGAATCACTTCGCACAGTTCGAGGAAAACCGTGCCAGGGAATGTAATAATTAATCAAGCACTTAACAACAGTTTCACTATCCTCACGCTTGGCTGACCAGGCTGCTGGCCAGTCTGTCAGTGGATCAGTCAGAACCAGAAGGTACTTGTAGCCCTTCACCGGTATTCCCATATCAGTGTAATCAATGACAACTTCTTCACCAGGACGTGATAATTCTTTAAAGGACCCCATTTCACGTTTAATGGTGGGTTTAGGATTAAATTCACCACACACTTTGCATTCATGTAAAAAATGTTTTATCCAATCTGTCATGTAAGGGTGCCACCAAAAACATAAATTTATTTTCATCTGAGTGGCACCTACATGGGCCAAGCCATGTGCTTCTTGGAAAATCTCAGATTTCATGTTCGAAGGTAACACTGGACGACCATCTGGGCTACGCCAGAGTCCCTGAGATTGTACTGCTCCCCTTTGTAGCCAAACAGATTTTTCTTGAGGCGAAGCATTGTTTTGTTCAGTTTTAATAAAATCCTACATGTTTTCAGTATCTTCTGCTACCATTGTCACCATCCAATCATGAGCCTGCTGATACCCAGCAGTGATTTTGGCAGCCGTATCTGCTGCTGCATTTCCGGCAGCTTCAAATGTATTTTCTTTACTGTGCCCCTTCCATTTTTTAACAGCTAGTGCAGAGGGAAGCTGCACAGCATGTAGAAGCTCAATAATTTCTTGCTGATGTTGTATTGGTTGTCCCTGTATGGTGAGAAACCCACTCCTTTTCCATTGGGGGAGTCCAATATGTAAAGCCGACCAGGCATACATAGAGTCAGTAATTATTGTTATTCTTTTCCTTCTCCCCACTTACATGCTTCAATCAGAGCCCTGATTTCTGCTTTCTGTGCGGACTGTTTCCCTTCCAGCTTCCCCTGTTTTCTTACCTGAAACCCATCAGTAGTTTTCTCCACTACTCCATACCCTGCGTGTAGCTCTCCACTGGGAGACCTGAAACAGGAGCCATCAGTAAACAAGGATATACTATCTGGAAGAGTTTGAGATAGTAAGTCTATCCTGATTTTGCTATCTTTAACCGTTTTCTCAATGCAGTCATGTGATACACCTCCCCTCATGTGATCTGCCATGTTGATACCCTCATGAACAAATGTTAAATTAGGTGCTTCCAAGATTTTGCTCATGCGCTGTTGTCTGAGTGTGGACATGGTAAATGCCTCAGAATTAACGAATGCCATTACCCCGTGTGTAGTTAACACCCTGAGAGGATGGCCGCGAACAATGTGTGCTGTTTTAGAGATGAGATGGGCTAGTCCAGCTGCATGTCGGGTGCATGGTGGGTGTCTGTTTTCTGTTGTATCTAGTTTTACACTGAGATACATCAAAAAGTGTCTATGTCCATCTACCTTTTGAAACAGGACAGCATTGATTATTCCATCAGTCTCTGAGGAGTCTAGAAAAAATTCTAGTCTGTGTAGTCTGCCAGAGCCAAGTCTGCTGCTGCTGCCAGTTCCTGTTTTAGAACAATAAACGCTTCTTCTGCTGCCACCGTCCAGTTAAGAGGAGCATTTAATTGTTTCATACCATGTTGATTTATCAACGCAAGCAATGGAGTGATCAGATTAGTGTAGCTGGGTATGTAGTAACGGCTAAAGTTAGTTAGTCCTAAAAAGGACAGCATTTCTTTAACCTTTAAAGGTTTTGGATGTTGTAGGATTGCAGATCTGTGAGCTGTTGTTAGACCTGATCCTTGTGCAGTAACTCTTCTTCCGAAAAAGTGTACTTCTTGTCTTAATAGCTGTAACTTATCCCTAAAAACCTTGTAACCTTCTTGGGCTAACAAGTGGAGAATCTGTATTGTTGCTGTGGCGCACACTTCATCAGTTGGTGCTGCTAAAAGCAGGTCATCTACATACTGAATTAGCACACATCCTTGAGATAATGTTAATTTTTGAAAAGATTCTTTTAAAACTTGGTTGAATAACCCTGGTGAAAGAGCAAAACCTTGAGGTAAGCGAGTGTATCTAAGTTGTTCCCCACGGAAGGTAAATGAAAAAATATCTCTAACCTCTGGTGCTAATGGTAAGCTGAAAAAGGCATTAGCCAGATCAATGCTGGTTAACCACTGTAAATCTGGTGTTAATGCAAGATAAGAAGATATTAATGTTCTCTGTTTCTCAACGGAAAGAATAGGAGTATTCCACGCTGAGTTGGAGGGTTCTAACACTCCTCCCACCTTGAGACCCAAAATGGCCTCTGCAATCCCTTCCTCTGCCTCCGGTTTGTGTGGATACTGGGATCTCCAAATGGGGGATCCTGTTTTCATAGAAAATGTCAATGGTTGTGTGTGTACTAATCCAACATCAGTGGGTCCAGAGGACCACAGAGTGGGAGGAAGTTGTTGTAACGCTTTAACAGCTGCTGGGTGATCTGTTTTTTCTCTGCCATGGAAACGGGTCAGGTTTAAATGTTCTAAAATAGAAGTATCCCATGTCGTGGTCTGAATTTTGCATATGCCTGTCGAAGAGGAAAACCATACGCTCGGTATTTGAGTTAATACCCAGTGAGTGGTTTCTGTCCCTCCTTTCACCATGGGGCCTAAATCTTTAGCCTGATGTTTTGGATGTAACAGAAGAAAAATATGCGGGACTGCTTCTGAACCCATCATGTAAAATTGAGCTTGTTGAGGAGTCAATTTGGCATTCCGTAGGTGGACAAGATGGCTGACGACACGAGATCTAAGAGATTAAAAAATTCGGACGCTGAGCCCAGCGGTAACACTGCTTTAAGGAATGAACTTAAAGCACTTAACACGAAAATGGACCGCATGCAGTTTGCTTTGGAGAAGCAAATGAACAGCAAAATTGATAACCTGGAGAAATCAATAACAGAAAACCAAGATGCAATGAAATTGGAACTGGAAAAAACGGTCAAAGAGATGAACCGTAATTTAGACATGGAAGTGGGAATCCTTGTATCAAGAATGGAAGCTCTCGAGCTGAAAATTGCGGACAAAGCTCTGCATAAAAAAGATGCGTTCGACCCAGATGTCTCACTGATTATAGTGGGATTATCTCAAGCGGAAAATGAAGACCTGATGGCGCAGGTGAAAGACTTACTACGTGAGGGCCTTCGGTGGGATCCAGTTCCCGATCCAGTTGCAGTGGATCGTACTCGCGGGAGAGGCCGCCAGCTTGGTCTGGTAAAAGCGGAGCTTTGCTCGATGCAAGAGAAGGTGGCGGTGCTCAGGAGAAAAACAAAGCTGAAGAGTCATGATTGCTACCAGAGAGTTTTCATTCAGTCTGCAAAATCGCATACAGATCGGCTGATGGATTATAACTTTAGGACCCTTCTCCGGGAGATACCAGCCGGGAAGGACTTTTATGTGGCGAGGAATGGACGATTGGTGAAGCGAGCGGCCTCGGAAAACCCCGCTGTTTGAGGTGAATATGCCCAGCCAGCTCATGATCACTTTCGTTTAGTCCAGTGGAATGTAAATGGATGGACTTTGAACAACTGTGAACTAAGGAAAGTGCTTCTTCGTTCTCTCGAACCCGATTTCTTTTCTTTGAATGAGACTCATTTGTCCCACCATGTACCTGAAATTAATGGATTTGTTTGGTTTGGTCATAATCGTACTGCTCACAGGAGAGCTGTTAAAGCCTCTGGTGGAGTCGGCATTTTTGTTAAAAACTCTGTTTTTGATCAGTTCGATGTAACTATAGTGGATAAATCTTATGATGGGATTTTGTGTTTACGTTGTGACCATCGGTTGTCACATTATTCTTTTGTTATAATTTCATGTTATTTATCACCAGAAAAGTCAACATGGGGACGAAATGCCGACCTTTTCTTTAGTCACTTAATAACTCTGATTTATTCCACTGATGTTGATTTGACCTATATTTGTGGAGACTTTAACAGCCGCATTGCAGACTTGAAAGATTATATTGCAGAAGATGATATTATGCCAAGAGTGATACTGGACACAGGTGTGAATAGTCATGGAGGAGTTTTTATTGAATTCTTGAAGGACTCTAAATGCTGTGTGTTGAATGGGAGATTGAATCCAGAGAATGATAACTTCACTTCTGTTTCGGTTCGGGGCAAGGCTGTTGTGGACTATATTGTAATACCCCATGCGGACATTAAATTGAATTGATTGAATAAATTGAATTTATTGAATTTAAGGTTTACACCCCCTTGGACCTTGTGGAAAGGGTTGGACATGAAGCTCTTGGTCTGTTGGAGGTGGGTTGTAGATTGCCTGATCACTCAATACTGTGTTTAAGTTTTCAAATGGAAAACCTTATTTACTCTCAAGGGGTCCATACTGAGGTGAAGGTTAAGAGAAAATTAAGGAATATCCCTGTACATTTTTTATCTTCTGTAAATTGTCATAGAGGTCTTATGGACATCTTACATGAATTGGAAAATGAGAATAAACAGAATAAACAAGGTAATGTCGATGAGTGTTATGCTCATCTTTGTGATCTGCTGCATAATGAGATGGATAAGTATGGTGTACATAAAAACACGTTCTGAGGAAGTTTCATCGAAAGCAGCATCCATTCTGGAATACAGAGCTAACTGAATTATGGACTAATTTACGAGCTGCAGAAAAAAGGTTTCTGAAATGTAAGGTGTTATATAAGAAAAGAGATTTGAAAGATGAATTTACACTGTGCCAATTTAATTTTGATAAAAGATTCAGGTATTTTAAGAGACGCTTTAGAAGAGGACAGGCACTTAATTTAGAACATTTACAAAGTAGGAACTCACAGCAATTTTGGTAGTAAATAATTAAACTTGGCCCTCAAAGGAGTACACTTATCCCTCTTAATTCTGAAGGATGATGGTGAAACATCTTGTGAAATTAAATTAATTCTTCAACAGTGGGAAAGGGATTTTAGTCGTTTGTATCCCGGAAATGATCCCCTACTGTTAGCATTTAATGATACTTTCTTATATAAAGTTTGTAGATCGAAATGTGAGTTGGAAAACAACTTGATCGGTGCAGCGTATTGTTTCGATCATATACTGGATAATGACATCACATTAGAGGAGGTGCAGAATGTCATTGATAAAGCTAAATTAAATAAAGCCGTAGGAGTTGATGATAGCCCTAATGAAGTGTTGAAAGCTCCCAGCATGACTAGGATTTTACATGGTTTGTTTCAAAAGTGCTTTCAGGAAGGCATTATCCCTTCAGTGTGGAACAAATCAATAATTAAACCTATTCTTAAATCTGCAAAGGATGACCCTCGACTTCCTTTAAACTACAGAGGTATCAGTCTACTCAGTACAGTTTACAAATTATATTCTGGTGTTTTAAACAACAGGTTAAAAGACTTCTTAGAATCCCGAGATGTGATGGAAGATGAGCAAAATGGTTTCCGGGAAAACAGGGCGTGCATCGATCATATTTATGTCTTGTCTTCAGTTGTGAGAGCAAGATTACAGGGGCACAAAGAGACCTTTGTTTGTTTTGTTGACTTAAAAAAAGCTTTTGATTGGATAAATAGAGATCTTCTGGAATACAAATTGATCTCTGCTGGTATTGGAGGTAAATTTTATGGTGCAGTTAAATCCCTGTATAAGGATCCAGTTGCTTGCATTCAGTTAAATAATCTTAGAACAGACTGGTTTTCCACCCCATTTGGAGTGAAACAAGGGGACGTTATCTCTCCAACCTTATTTGCCTTTTACATAAATGACTTGGCTAAAGAAATCAAACGGGCTAAGCTCGGCTTGGATATTGAATTTAAGTATTCTATTTTATGCTGATGATATTTTGTTGATTGCCAAAAATGAAATTAATCTACAGAAGTTATTGAACATTATGAGTTCTTGGTGTAGTAGATAGCGACTGGCTTTCAATATTGAAAAGACACAAATTATCTATTTCCGAAATAATCATGTACCGCAAAGTAGCCATATATTTCTTTTTGGATCAACTCCTCTGATTTTTACGCCCTCCTATAAGTATCTTGGTTTTGTTTTTACTGAACATATGAGCTTCTATGAAGGAAGGAAAGCACTGGCAGCGTCATCAGGAAGGGCTTTAGGGTCAGTAATTAACCAGATTAAAAGGTGCCCAGATCTCGGTTTTTTAACCTTTACCAAACTCTTCGAAACAATGGTTGGTCCAGTTTTATTTTATGCAGCTGGAATTTGGGGTTTTAGGGACTCCCCTGATAGTAACGCTATCCAGAGTCAAGCCCTGAGGTGTTACCTAGGAGTTCATAAATTTACGGCTAAGGGTTTCATAGATGGGGACACAGGATGGGAATCTTGTCTTGTAAAGCAAAGATGTGAAATGGTTCGGCTTTGGAACAGACTTCTTCAGCTTCCAAATGAAAGGCTGACTAAGAAGATATTTAAATGGGATCGAGCTCATAATTTCCCCTGGTCAAGTGAAGTTTCGGCAATATTTTCTTCTGCTAATTTACATTTAATTTTTTAGTAATAACCTAAGGTATAAGATAAATACTATTAAACAAAAGCTACTTCATCTCCATAAGAAACAATGGAAGGAGGAGATTTGGCAGAAACCTAAATTTAGAAGTTATGTTCAGATTAAAGAAGATTATTATACAGAACCTTATTTACTCATAAACCTGGGGAAAGGACAGAGGTCATTGTGTGCACAGTTAAGATCAAGAACGCTGCCATTGGCTATTGAAGTGGGCAGGTTTAAAGGTATACCCGAAGAGCAGCGTATATGTGGTGTGTGTGATCTTGATGTGATTGAAGATGAATCTCATTTTTTGTTTCATTGTCCTCCTTATATGGAAGCGAGAAAAATCGTGTTCGATAAAGTTCAGAAGAGGAATCCTGATTTATTTTGGATGTCTGAGTATGACATGAGAAGTTGGTTATTCAAAGAGGAGATTTATGTTTTAGGCAGATTTATCGAAAAAGCTTGGACCTTGAGACAGAAGATATTGTACCCCACATAAGTGTACAGTTCCTTACTGTTGTTGGTTTATTTTGAAAAGTTTGTTTGTTTGATGGTATGCAATTGTTTGGATGCATAGGTGTTTGTGGGTGTATATATATGTTTATAAGAATGTTATCTTCTTGCCATCTTGAATTGAATTGTTATATCAAATCAAATCAAACTTTATTTATAAAGCGCTTTTCATACAAGAAGTTGCATCACAAAGTGCTTTACAGATTAAAATGACCCCCACATAAAACCACCTTCCCTTCCCTCCCCCACAGATTTAAAAGCATGGTCACAGTTATACCCCCCTCCCCCCAACCCATCTCCCATGCACACACACAGTTAAAAGAAAAAGTTAAAAAGGACATTGGGCCGAGTGTAAATGAACCATGCAAGCAAACGCCATCAGAGGAGCCATCTGCCCCGGCAGCGGTAGACTAACAGCAGCAGCCGAGGCACCGACACAGGGCACCCAGTGGAGGCAAGGCCAAGACCCCCACCTCCACCGAAGCTCAACCTGGAGAGCACCCAGGGAGCCACAGCCGACCACCGCTCCCAGGGCAGAGGGCTCCCACAGAGGAAACACTGGAACGGGGATTAAGATAAATTAAAGTATAAAAAGAAACGGTAAATTAATGTGCTAAGATTAAATAGTAAAGCTGATGAAAATATAATTATGTAAAACATCCAGAGCAATTAAACAAACAGTGATAAATAATAATCAGTTAAAAGCTAAGCTAAAAAGGTGAGTCTTGAGCCTGCTCTTAAAAACATGAACGTTCTCTGCAGCCCTGAGGTCCTCTGGCAGCCTGTTCCAGAGGTGAGGGCCATAAAACTGGAAAGACGCTTCGCCATGCTTGTGTGTCCTGACTTTTGGGGTGACAAGGAGATGGCTGCCAGAGGAGCGCAGAGACCACAAAGGTTTATATGATAAAAGCAGTTCAGAGAGATAAGAAGGCCCAAGACCATTAAGACACTTAAAAACCATTAAAAGAACCTTAAAGTCTATCCTGAAATGTACGGGGAGCCAATGCAATGATTTTAAGACCGGTGTAATGTGCTCCCGCCTTCTGGTCTTCGTCAGGACACGTGCTGCTGAATTTTGTAGTAGTTGAAAACCTGATATACTCTTTTTGGGAAGACCAGAAAGCAGGGCCTTACAGTAATCAATTCTACTGGAGATAAAAGCATGCATCAGTGTCTCCGTATTGGCCTGAGAGAGAATGGGGCGGACTCTGGCGATGTTCTTTAGTTGATAAAAACCTATTTTTGTGATATTTTTTATGTGAGGAATAAAAGTCAGCTCAGAGTCAAAAATCACGCCCAGGTTCTTCACTTGTAAAGAGGGATTAAAAGACAGTGATTGTAGTTTTGGTAAATGTTTCTCTCTCTGAGCCTCAGGACCGATGACTAAAACTTCAGTTTTGTCCTGGTTGAGCTGGAGAAAGTTTTCTGCCATCCAGGATTTAATGTCTAAAATGCAGTTAAAAAGTGCATCCATTGGCCATGTGTCATCGGGAGACATGGAGATGTATAACTGTGTATCATCAGCATAACTGTGAAAGTTAACTCCATGTCTCCTGATGACGCTGCCAAGAGGGAGCATATAAAGGTTAAAAAGCACTGGGCCTAAAATTGAACCCTGGGGCACACCACATGTAATCCTGTGGACCCTAGAAGAGCAGGTATCTAAACTTACCATAAAAGTCCTGTCTGTGAGATAGGATGTGAACCATTTGTGAACATCACCAGAGAGGCCGATCTGTTTTAAACGGGTTAAAAGAATAGTGTGGTCTACTGTATCAAAGGCAGCGCTTAGATCCAGTAGAGCCAACACTGTCACCTTCTGAGCGTCATAATTTATTCTAAAATCATTTAAAATCTTCAGAAAGGCCGTCTCTGTGCTGTGGTTCACCCTAAAACCAGACTGAAATTTCTCCAGGACATTGTGCTCATTAATAAAATCATTAAATTGAATTAAAACAAGCTTTTCTAAAACCATGCTTAAAAATGGTAAGTTAGATACTGGTCTAAAATTATTAAAATCATTAAAATCTAAATTGTTCTTCTTCAGCAGGGGCTTCACTACCGCCCCTTTAAAGGCGGCAGGAAAGACCCCCGTCTGAAGGGAGCAATTCATCATGGTTAAAATCTCATCCCTAAAATATTCAAAAAATGGCTTAAAAAATGAAGTGGGAATCGGGTCCAAAACACATGTGGTGGGCCTCACTGAGGAGAAAACGTTATCAAGAGTCCCAGCTTCAACCAGGACAAAACTGTCCAGCGTTTTCTCTGGTAGAGACACACATTCAGATTTGTCTAAAACCATGCAACTTTGAGAAGATAAAATATTACATCTGATGGTGTCTACCTTCCCTCTGAAGTGGTCTGCGAACTCCTCACAAAGATTGTTTGAGGGGGTTTTCTGAAATGCATTAGTAGTACAGTTAAAATTTTTATCAATAGTGAAAAAAAGAATTTTAGGATTATTTTTATTGTCTGATATGATTTTTGCAAAGTAAGCATTTCTTGAATTTCTTACAGCATTATTATAGGATTTGAGAAGTTCTGTGAATAATTGATGGTTTATCGTGGTTTTATTTTTTCTCCATTTTCTCTCTGCCGCCCTGCAGTCCCTCTTCAGTTTTTTAAGATTGTTATTTCTCCATGGCGCTGCAAGTTTTGAATGTGAGCGTTTCACTCTAAGTGGAGCCAACAGGTCAAGAGCGGACTGAAGTCTTCTGTTAAAATTACTGGCGATAAAATCACAGGGGGCAGGTAAGAGAGTAGGAGGAAACTTTTGGAAAACTTCTAGAAAACCTGCAGCCACTTCAGGGGTTAGATGGCGCTTCCTGACAGTTCTCACAGAGGTCACCTGCTGGATAAATCTGGTGATGTTAAAAAACACACAGTAATGGTGAGAGACAGTCAAGTCAACAACAGAGGACACACGGGTGGACAGGCCATGCGTGATGACCAAGTCCAGGGTGTGTCCTCTGTTGTGAGTTGGCTGCATGACATACTGACTAAAATCCATATAATTCAAAATATTTAAAAATTCTGTTCATAAAGGGTCTAAAAGGTTATCCATGTGTAGATTAAAATCACCAGCTAAAATGATCCTTTCAAAGGAGTTATACAAAATTGATAAAAACTCTGAAAATTCTTGAATAAAAAGTGCACTCTTTTTAGGAGGCCTATAAACTGTGACACATAAAATCTGAGGAGTGCTAAAAACAGTTGCATTATATTCAAAAGTACTAAAATTATCAAATAAAACAGGTTTGGCAGAAACCGTTGATGAACTAATAAAAGCAGTTCCGCCTCCCCTTTTGCAACCCCTCGTGGAATAAGTGAAGTTAAAATTTGGTGGGGAGGCTCTGTAAGAACAACAGGGGCATCTGTACTCAGCCATGTTTCTGTTAAAAATAAACAATGTATATTATGATCTAAAATTAGGTCATTTATTATAAAAGTTTTATTCAGCAGAGAACGAACATTTAAAAGTTCCATATTAATAGTGGTTGGAGATGGAGTGACTGTATGATTTACAGGGGGTAGGACTTTTGGTAACTGTTTGAGATTATTAGAGTTGCATTTGCTACGTTTTTTATTATTTGTCCGCTCTCTGCTGATAATAACGGGTATAGATGATTTAGGGCAAGGTCCAAGTCCGATATGTGAATTACTGTTAATATCAGAACTGAGTTCGTAGGAGCAGGGACCAGCTGCACATCAGGATGTGGCAGAAGGGGCAAAGAGGGCAGGTGCAGCTGGGGCTGGTGTGGTAGACAGGGGGGGGCGAGGGCATGCCAGGCTCATTGATAGCATGCGGGCACCCTGTCTATAAAATGCAGTCCATCTGGACCAAACAATTGACTCCTGCCCCAGAAAATGTTAAAATTGTCTATAAAACCAATATTGTGAATCACGGTGGCAGAGGAAAGCCAGGTGTTAAGAGATAAAAGTCTGCTAAAATGACCAATACCTCTGCCAACAGTGGGGGTGGGGCCAGAAATAAAAACAAACACATGTGTGTATTTTAAAAGATTAAACAAATGAATAAAATCCAGCTTCAGAATTTCAGACTGCTGTTTACGAATGTCGTTGGTTCCAGCGTGAATAATAATTCTACTCACAGATGGGTGATGTTGGATATGGTCCAGGATCTGTTCAGTAATATCCTTTACGCTGGCTCCAGGAAAACACAGTGTGACCGCTCCTCTCATCCTTACATTCCTGATAATAGAGTCTCCAATGATGAGCGTGGTGGGCGGCTGGTCAACAAGTTGATGCTGGGCAGAGGATCTTTCACTGTCCAGGACCTGCTGGATGTTGGGCGGATTAGCTTCCCCAGGACTGCAGTGATGCGTAGTCGGCGCCGAGGGCTCGTTCCGTGGGTTCGGGGTGTAGTGGAGCACTCCTCGGCGAGTCCTGGGTTTGGCGCGACGTGGAGGGCTGCGGGAGTCCGGCTGCTGTACCGGCTGCTGGGAGGGGATGGGCGGCAGTCCTGCGGAGCTGCGGTGTTTCAGGGCGACCGGAGGGAGAGTCAGAGGAGGAAAGTCGTGCTCCAGGGCACCGAAGCGGTTTGACAATGGTAGGCCGGGTGAAGGAGAGCGGTGGCGGCTGCTCCGGGACCCCCCCACCGCGGCCGGGCCCGACCATGGACCAGGCACCCTGAAGCACCGGTGTTGAGCTGATGAGGGCTTTTGGCTTAGCCCCCAGATGGAACCAGCGGTCCTCCTCTGCAGTTGTTGTTGCTCCTCCGGCGTTCAGCAGTCCGAGTCCAGCGATGGATTCCCCCTCCGCAGCTTCATCGGGCTTTCAGGGAATTGTGTCCGCCAGCTGAGCACTGTTGGCGGCGGCGAAAGTCCGGCCGAAGATGATGTCCACGTTGCGCTTGTGGTCCTGGATTTAATGTAGCATGGAGATCCTCTGCTCCAGCTCTAGAACTTTCTGTGTTAATTTAAAACAGCCATCACATCCGGGGGTGCAGGTGAGTGAAGGCATGACAAAATAAAAAGTAGTCCGTGCTCGGATTAAAAACGCCCCCAATAAAAACAAGTTGCTAAAAGTTGGTGGTCTTAAAATCGGTTAAAACCAGTCATCAAAAACGATTTAAAACGATTTAAAACCAGTTAAAACCGTGTTTGTTAGGGAGCCGAAGTTTGGCAAGTCTCTCTGTAGAAGGACGCCGACGCATGCGCACTATGATGTATAGTGTCTTGTAAGCCCATGTGGGCTGGGCACAATAAAATGTGCATGACACTTTAATAAATAAAATCAATCAATCAATCAATCTAAGGCTACTCCCTCTGGTCCCACATAGCAATGACCGGCAGTTACTGTCCAATCTTTACCTTCTAATCTTTTCTCAAACTGCTCCTGATAAATTGTAGGATCACCCCTCTCATACAGGAGGGTGACATGTAAGGGATCTGGCGGGGGAATATAAGGATTCAAGTTCAGAAACCATGGTTTCCAGTCAGACAGAAAAGATGCAGCAGACTGTGGTCCATAGGGAGGGATCAACTTGGCCCAAAAGATATCTGCCACCTGTGGAGTGTCATCCTGAAGAAGGAACTGTCCATCAGATCCAGAACAGAAAAAAGAATGTCCACTGGGAAGGGTAACAATCAATCCGTCAAGACCACACAGGATTGTAGCTCCAAGTTTATGAGCAGATCCCTGCCCATCAAGTTTGCAGGTGTAACTGATGATACCACAAAGGGATGTACCACCCGCTGATTTCCCAGTTCCACAGGTAAGGGTTTAGTCACAGGGAGAGACATCTGAGCCCCAGAAAATCCAACAACCGAAAACTTTTCTCCAGAAAGTTCAGCATGTGGAGGTTGCTTGTTCACAGTTCTGTAAGTGGCGCCTGTGACAACAAGAAATGGTAATGAATGTCCAGCAACGTTCATTGTGATTAGAGGGTCTCCCGTACCACTCTCACTCAGGCTTTTCTGTGGGCATTGTCAATAAGATGGTTGTCCCTGCCATTGGGGCGGGGCCAAATGAGGTTGTGGCGCGTAATGCTGTGGCCCCTGCTGAGACGGTGAGGGTCCCTGTGTGGGTGGGCCTTGGCTCCACCCACAATCTCTTGGCCAGTGGCCAATTTGTCCACAAATGAAACATGCATCTGACCTTCTACCAGGAAATCTTCCCCTCTGTCCCCTGCCCCTCCCACCAAGAGCCCCCCTGTAACCTCCCCTGTACTGTTAGTGATTATACACTGGAGGTGGGGCCATTGGGGCCACCTGGGAATACATACAGGTGTCAAATACTGCACTGTTTGTAATATGGGTTCAGAAGGGGGAGGAGGTGTAGGTGTAGCCACTAACAGTTGCTTCCCCTTTTAATTGCCTTTTAAATCTGATATTTTAACTTGGGCCTCCTTCAGCTGCATTTTTAACAGTGCAGTTTCCAAATCACCCTTCTCCTTCTTTTTGTCATAGTCATCATCTTGTTCTTTTTGCAAGAAGTGGGTGAGGTGCACTTCCCATCTACCCTGGTCCGATCCAGGCAGATCTGGATTTTCCTTCATTTTTGTTTGAACCGATTCTGGAACCCCTCCCAAAACTGCTTCTCTGAACCAACCTCTGTTTGTATCTGCTCTCCCTGGGTACTCCCCTGTCAACACTACCCACTTGTCTTTACACTGAGAAATATAATCTGTAGGAGACACTTCAGGTTTCCACACAAACTTGGGGACTTTGAAAGCATGTGTTCCTGGCCATCAACTACGCATCCATGTATAAATATCACAGGAATATTGGACAAACAATGCACCATCCGCCCTACAAGCTATATCTGCTTCCGCTTCTAAATCTCGCATGTCTGTGAGTGTCATCCATTGTGCAGCCACAGCTCTGAAGTCGCCTAGAGCTAAAGTCTGTCCCTGAGTCACCTGATCAAACTTTCTCAGCCACAAATTGGCTCCTTCAGATAATTTAAGAGGTACGTATAATGTTTCACCTTCACGAGTACTAATTGATGGAGCCATTGTAGCCCTCTTTAAGTCTCCTCGAGGAGGCTGTTCAAAGTTATCTGGATCATCTGCATCGTCTCCCCCACCCTCCTCCTTAGGAGTTCCCTCATCGTGGTGTTGTACTATTTGTCTCCATACATCTTATTCTTCTTTTGTGTAGCTCAATTCCCCTCCTTTAACACGAAGGGCTAGATTTAATGTTCCACTTAAGCTCTTCCTCTCCTTGTCTCCCTCATCATCTTTCTTTGGTGCTCTGTCACATGACGGTGCTGTTTCTCCTGAAATTGGTTGCTGTCCCTCTCTTTCTCTCTGCTCTCGATTCCCAAAGGGAACCTCACGGTCCTTTGCTGGCTGAGGCTTGGGTGTGGTGTTCCTACCAGATCGTGTTTGAACCATGTTTGAGGGTGTAAATTCCCACTCTACCTCTAGTGTCTCTCCATCACTGTGCTCTTGTTTTATTACTGGATAAATACCTTGATATGATGGTGGAGGAGCTGTTGAAGACAGCATGTCCTCTTTGCAAAGATGATCGATGCCTTGTCCACAAACCCCACGGATATACCACTTAGCTGCTTTTGTAGTTAACTTACCCTTTCTCCCCATCAATCTACTTGCTTTTTCTGCCTCTTCTTTAAAATGCTTTTCCTCTTGAAAACACATCTGACTTAAACAATATCTATCACTTTCTACATACCCATACTTTTCCCACATCTTTTTTAATGATTCTGCTGCTTTTTTTCTGAGCTTTTTCTCCCTCACTCTTAGATTCCTGCCATGTTAAATATAACCTGGAGGTATTTCTGTAATTGTTCATCTAAGGTCAACCACCTTTTGCCAGGTCCTGCAGACCTGGACTTACTTTTTTCTTCTGACATTATAACAATGTATCACATTCAACTTTTATAAAAAGCAGGTTGTTTCTAGGGAAAATGCCTACTGGCGTTCATCCAGCCCCTACGATCCAAGCTTCTACTTGAATATTATTTATTCAAGCAGGATCCTACTGGGTGTTCTAATCACAGGTCTGGATGGATTTTAGATTCCCCATCTTCAACCTCTACTATGGAGACCTTTAATATTGCAGCGAGTGCTGGTCCAAACCTAATGCTTGAAAACGGCTGCAATGTCTCCCATTCGCTGTTCTCACATTTATTTCTCACAACATTCACACACTGCAGTCCTGTATTTTCCCCCTTATTTAATCATATAATGTTAACATTTACTAAATTCTACACTTTCCCTAACCCTTTTGCTTCACTAACCTAGAGTCCCAGACCCCGGTGCGACATTTTCTGTCACAAGATCAGGTTTGAGAGTCCTCAATTCTCGGGTCTGATCTGTGTCCCGAGCTGCGGTCCAACCGTTGTACGTTAAGTCCCCTCAGACTTAACGTTGGAGCGATCACCTCCAGAGGAAAGCAAAGGTTAGTCTTAAATTCTCTATTTTCCTATTAATACTTTTCAATTTTGGCACTTCAGGTTAGATATGCAACAGGAATGTTTTGGAAATGTTCATTATAGCAGTTTTATATAAAGGGTACTGCTTACCGTGTTTATTTTGCTGGCCAGCTACTCCTGTCCCACTGCCGACCGTCAGATATCTTTTAAATACTTACTTTCTGCCACCGAAATCGGGCGGAAAACACCAAATTGATGAGAGGAGATTTTTAAGTGAAAGCCTGCTATGCTACCAGTCCCTGACCAACCTGCTGTCTGCTAACTCCTCTCTCCCAGTTCATTTATCCTGTGGCAGAGTATAAAAAAGAATTACACATTCACACAATATATATTTTTGGGCATGCATGGAAAGAGATTCTCACCAAAATCATCTCCAAAGAAATCTTCCCCATAAATGCCTTTTATTACTTTACAAAGTTATTACAAAACATTCTGAGAGACAGCCTCTCTTACAGGATCCAATCAGCTCAATAATACATATTTATATAGATGCAAAGTGTGCCTGTAGTCTGTCCCTAATAGGTTAAGCCCCTTTTAATATATTCCTTTTGGTTGCTAAGCAGAAAACCTTCCTTCTCCCAACAGATGTTTCCTGTTCGTTTCAGAGAATCGTGACCCATTGTCTAACTCATATCCTGTTCTTAACAGTTTTCTCCATTTAATCGGGACCGTTCCTTTCTGACCCGTGTGTCACATCCTGTGCTAACACTTTTCTGCATTTAGTTAATTATTTTAGCACACAACCCCTTCACCTTTTGGTCTGTGTATTCGTTCAATGCTTGTTTAAAAGTTTTTATTTACAATATCAGTCACACACTCAGTCATGGCATTGATGTCCTCTCCATGTGCTTGGCAAAGAGCTACCCAGTCTGTGGTTGCAAAACAACCCTGCAGGGCTTCTTCAGCTTCCTGTGACCATTTCTCTAAAAATTTTCTTTGTAACAGGTGCCTCTGAACAAGTCGTTTATATTCTAAACTGAGAAAGACAAGATTGTGATCTGATTGTCCCAGAGGAGGTCTTGGTTTGGACATGTATGCATCCTTTACATTTACATAAAACAAATCCAAGGTCCTGTTTTCTCTTGTAGAGCAGCTGACAAACTGTTGAAATGTTGGAAGTGTAGTAGAGAGCGAGGCATGATTAAAATAACCAGAAATTGCCACAAATGCATTGGGGTGCTGTGTCTGTAGCTTAGCAACAACGGAACTGATGACATCGCATGCATTGTCGGCAACAGCTGAAGGTGGAATGTAAACAACTGCCAGAATTACACTGGTGAACTCTCTTGGTAAATAATATGGATGAAAACCTACTGCCAAGAGTTCAACATCAGGGCTCCATAGACGACACTTCACAGTAACATGTCCTGGATGACACCATCTGTTGTTGACAAGCACTGCTACTCCACCTCCTTTTCTTTTCCTGCTCGTTTTCAGATCTCTTTCTGCTCGTACAGTCAGGAAGCCTGGCAGAGAGACGTTGGAGTCGGGGATATGATCCAGCAGCCCCGTCTCAGTAAACACATAACACTGCATTCCCGGTACTCTGGCTGAGTCCTTGTTAGGGCTTAGAGTTCATCCATCTTGTTAGCCAGTGATCTTACGTTGCCCATTATGATCGATGGAAGAGATGGCTTGAACAACACTTCGGCCAATGGGAATGTCAAACGTGAGGGGAACCTCCTCCCTGTTGATGATTTGATCCGGCGTCACCTGGTGCTCAATTACTTGTTTTTCAACGAACTCACAAACTATCGACCATGGCTTGGAAGTCTGCTGGCAGTTCTTTGGACACTGTTGTCCATGCTCTGATAGAGAGGTGGTTACGTTGCATGAAGCGGTAACACCAAGAAGGGCCTACTGAAAAGTAATTTAGATTCATTGTCTTGGCAACTACCTGGGCGTGGAGACGTAACTGCACCATTGATAAGCCTCTCCCGGCAGCCTGTTGTTCAAGCACCCATTTATGAATTGGTTCCTCAAGCTGTGGCCATCTAGCATTTAGCCCATGATTTGGCTTTTTTGTTTTTTCATTGCAGTAAGACTCACCGCCGCTTTTCGCCAGTCCCTCACAAGTTTCTCGCTGACTCCAAACTTTCTTTCTGCTGTTTGATTACCGTTTTTGGCTGCATATTTCACTGTTTGCAGCTTGTAATGTGCAGAATATGATTTTCTTTTTGGGGGCATATGTGTTCAGTCTTTCTCAGTTGTAAGCTACTGTTTAAACGTTGAATTTTCAGTAGTACAGGTGTAGCAAATGGCGGTACACGAGGCTTGACCGCACTTTAGCAATTGTAGATGTGAAGATGATGAACATGTGAAATTAAATGCTTCGGTGTATAAGTCGCAGGACCAGCCAAACTTGAAAAAAAGTGTGACTTATAGTCCTGAAAATACGGTAATTTTATTTGTGTTCAAATCTTTAGACGGTCTCGCTCCGTACTACCTGACTGAGCTTCTACATGCGCACTCTTCCACATGGTCCCTCAGGTCAGCAGGCCAGCTGTTCCTGTACGTACCAGGAACAAGTTGTAAACTCAGAGGGGATAGAGCTTTCTCTATGACAGCCCCGAGATTATGGAACTCGGTGCCACTACAGATTAGGCAAGCCAAGGCCATTTTTTTTGTATAGCACACTTTCAACAGCAGGGTAATTCAAGGTGCTTTGGGCAGGTTTCTTCACTGTCGAATTTTAAATCTCTTCTTTAAACCCACCTTTTTTCTTTGGCTTTATTTGACCTATACATTTTTTATCTGCTCTTAGCACATTTTACTCATTTTATTGCTTTGTTTTTAATTTATGAGTTGAATTTTATGTATAACACTTTGGTTGGTTCGGGCTGGTTTGAAAGGTTTTATAAAGAAAGTTGGGTTGGCCTTTTATTGTATGTTCACTTAAAGAGATAGGAAAGGATTGAGCAGTGTTTTTGCAGTGAAGGGGCGGGGGACTGCCTGTGTATGTGTCTTGTGAGTGTTGAGAGTTTAACTGGTAGTGTATGACCAATTTTGCTTTTTTTTCCCTTAGACTTACTAAGTAGAAATACTTTTACTAGTTTATAAATCATTGAATGGCATAGCAGTATCTTGAAGATCTGCTGTTACTATACCAACCCCCCAGACAACTCAGGTCCTCTAATTCCAGTCTACTCAACATCCCTAGAATTAGAACAAAACACAGAGAAGCAGCTTTCAGTTTCCATGCTCCTCTAATCTGGAACAAACTTCCAGACAACTGCAAAGCTGCTGAAACACAGTTCTTTGAAATCCCGGCTAAAAAAAAATCTGTTTAGAGGTGCCTTTGCATAATGTTTTCATGTATCATATGATTTGTGTGTGCTTCATGCTTTATTGCTGTTTTTACTCATCCTAAATTCATGTAATGTTTTTAAGTGTCATATGCTTTTCCTGTGTTTTATGCTTTGCCGTTTTTACTTTATCACCTAATCACGTAAAGCACCTTGAATTACCTTGTTGAAAATGTGCTATTCAAATACAATTGCCTTGCCTTATTTGTTTATTTTTCTGTTTTTAATCATGTAAAGCACTTTGTGCTGTCATGAAAAGTGCTCTACAAATAAAATTTGATTTTATTTAAAACACCTTGAATTGCCTTGTTATTGAAAGTGTGCTATACAAATAAAGTTGCCTTGCCTTAAGAAAAACTATACAGTAGAAAGTTAGCCTTCGGGGGCAGGTCAGTTCATGCAGAACTTTTGTATGTGCCGTCTCCTTGTTGATCAACAAGCTGGATTAAACCATTCTTGAACCACAGAAGGAATTCTTTCTCATCCTTAAGAAATGTTTTTTTCTTAATATTTTTGGCAACCAACAGGGATCCCAGCAAGCGGAAAGACTGACTAGACGAGACCGAGCTGTAAAGGTTGACCTTAGGGGATCAGCTTCTCAGCCTCTGAACCTCCAGTAGTCTTGGGAGAAGAGAAGACTTGGACTTTCGGGCCAGACCAACTGCTGCCTGGGATTCAAGAACCCTTGCAAAAGGGCAACCCGGTGAGACTGATTCCTTTTTAAAAGTTATTGGCGCTCTCAAGTGGTGAAGCATGTGTAACGGTTGTTTAAGGAATATGATCTAATCTGACTGAAGCCAGCAGATGTTAAATTTGGGCATCAGAAGTAGGCTCGCCTGTGGAGTTGAAGATCCTTGTGTGGATGTAAGAAAACACTGGAAACAGGTATTTCAAGCAAAAATGTGTATTAAAGTGTTCAATCACAAAGAAATACAAACCCCAAATGACACAAAACGTAATTACAAAAATGTTGTGCCACAGATGGGTAGGATTTGGGTATGAATAAATATAAATAATTGCCTAGGGCAATTATTAATAAGATTAATAATTTTATGAAAAAATCACTAAGTTTGGGGCACCATCCTGGTGGGTTCAGGAATATATATATATATATATATATATATATATATATATATATATATATATATATATATATATATATATATATATATATATAGTTGTGCCACAGATAGGTAGGTTTTGGCTATGAATAATTATGAATAATTGCTCAGGGCAATTATCAATCAATTATTAATCAGATTAATAATTTTATGTAAGAATTACCACGTTTAGGGCACCACCTGGATTCCAGGAATATCAATAGCCAAATTGTTCAGTCTCAGTTTATGTTTATGATTACCTGCCTGATAAGGCTGAGATAATTAAACAATATATGAAGGAATAAGTTCTTGGCGTACCTGAACAGCAAGTTACTACACATGTAGGTGAAATAACAACAAGAGTTTTCCAAAATACAAGAGTTTATTACAACAAGAATTCACTTTCAGTTAACATACTTTAATCAAAAAACTCACCAAACTAGTAAAACACAACTAAACTACTAAGAAAAGAATAACGATAATAAAACTCACACTCCAAAGTAAAACAGTAAAAGTGATAAAAATGCACAGAAATAGAAACAAACAATAAATTGATAATGATGTCACAGTTCAGAATGAATATGTTTGCTCAAAGACCAAGGCTTGTATTGAACAGTGATAGGAATAAAGCTAAGTTAGTTTTAAACTAATTGCGATTAGTTTAAGACCAGCAGATTCTGGTTTGTTTTCAAACCACCAATTCACAATGCAAAGCAGAAGTGAAGAAAGACATTGTTTGGAAGAAGCAATGTTTCATTAAACCATTTGCTGAATTAGAAATCAATAACCTTTAGATAATTGATTCTATTTAATGGATCGGTCACCGCAGTGATTGATCCAATTTAATATTTAGACTTTATGTTGACGTTAACGGCTGTACCAATTATGTCGATCTAATTTACTATTTTGACTTACCAAGAAGGCGGTCTCAAAAATGACTTAAAAGATTAGTTTAGTGTTTAAACCATCTGTTTAAAGTCGATCTCTATTTTGAATAGCATTAACGGCAGTCTATTGTTCATGAATAAAATACCGTCTATGGCGGGCCCACGTGGTTCACTAGAGCGTGTAGCTTACAGCTAACTCACGTGGTGCTGCTTAAAGTCGCTCTGGATCATTTATTAAACATCAAACAACGAAAACCTGTCGGATTGAGTAACTCAGGTTGCAGGATATAAAACGACTTTCCATCGGAAACCTCGAAAATCACTGTTTAAACCTCCAGGCCGACCGGGCTGTTTGTACCCAAACAATTAACGAAATCTTACACAAAGTAACAAATCACAGTGAAAATACACAACCCTTAATTCTTGTTTAAACTAAACTAATCTCGCCTCTGCCCAGACAGACCTTATTGAACGGTTAAAGTTCTCCAAGTTGCTCCGTGGATGATGGGCTTAGCTAACACAACGTTAGCCCGCAGGCTAGCCACCGCTACGGTCCGTACGCAGTGGGAGTATTATAGCTGTTGAATCGCGGGTAGCATTAGCTTGGAACGTCGTTTCGTCCTCTTCGGCTTGCTAAACAGCGATCAGCTGCACCTCAGTTCACTGACACAGTACCTTCTCTGCAGGTTCAAGATAGCATTGTCCCAGGCTTTGTCGCGGTGGGGTAACGCTCCAGTCACGACGCGGTTCTGTGGCATTCGGTAGCTTGTTAGCGGCTCGCTTCACATGGCAGCATCTGTTCAGAAAGCAGGGCTCAGGGCGGAACAGTGGGGTTTATCTCAAAACACTGGGTTTGATTCACCTGATTGATCAGCAGTATTTTCGTCCTCGGAGTGAGTTCCTCTGAGAACTTGCGTCTTTTCCCTCACCAGCGAAGGAAGGATTGGATCTCTCCTGGCGTTGTTTGGCTGAAAGCCAGAACTGGAGAGGGCGTGAAAATCTGTGGCGGTGCCTTATATAACCTCTGGCCTTCTTCTCCCCCTGTCAGAGCTAGAATGTGGGTTAGCGCCACCCAATGGCTGTGTGTCCCCAACAATAAATATATATCTATATCGATAGATATCTATATCTATATCGATAGATATCTATATCTATATCGATAGATATCTATATCTATATCGATAGATATCTATATCTATATAGATAGATATCTATATCTATATCGATAGATATCTATATCTATATCGATAGATATCTATATCTATATAGATAGATATCTATATCTATATAGATAGATATCTATATCGATAGATATCGATAGATATCTATATCGATAGATATCTATAGATATCGATAGATATCGATAGATAGATATCGATAGATATCGATAGATAGATATTGATAGATAGATATCGATAGATAGATATCGATCGATCGATAGATCGATAGATCGATATCGATAGATAGATATCGATAGATCGATAGATCGATAGATCGATAGATAGATAGATAGATAGATAGATAGATAGATAGATAGATAGATAGATAGATAGATAGAGCCAAATTGTTCAGTCTCAGTTTATGTTTACCTGCCTGATAAGGCTGAGATAATTAAACAATAGATGAAGGAATAAGTTCTTACGCTGTGGACATTAATTGTACGCATTACTCCAAGTAATCCCAGAAAACTTCTCCTTAAGTTAAGGGGAATTTATTTAGAATATAGATCAACCTTACAGCCAAAACATTTCATCAATAATTCCCATCTATTCTAAACATGCAACTACTACTACAGATCTTAGAAAACAATAATAGGTGAACATTAAACACAATTAACATGAAACGAATCAGGAAGAACAGCTGGGGTTTAGTTCAGAAATTGAGGGGGGGGGGGCTCACTTCAGGGGGCTCAACTAAGATAGCCTGTGGAAGAAAGGGTCATAAAACTAGCTTTGGCTAAAGGAGCACATGGTGTGAAGCATCCATGTGGAAGGCCTCTGCTTTATCAACAGACTAAAGAACAAGGAAGTTAACCTTTTAGCTAAGACCAGCTAACGCAAGTCGGACCGAGCCTGACTCTGCCGACCGGGTGATCAAGGAGTGAGAGAGAGAGAGGAAAAGAAAGGAAGGAAAAGGAAGGAAAAAGGGGATCCGCTCAGGATAAAAAGAAACGGTTTCAAACACAGCAATTACAGCTCAAACTTATGCGTGCAGCAACGCCAAAATGAGTAAACAGGTACAGCGCTTAAAGACACTTTAAACCAACAATGAACGAGATCTAACTCGTTAAAATCTTTCTCTATTTATCTCCGTTCAGACACAATATTAGCCTAAATTAACCGGTTCAGTCCGGTTTGAAGGAGGTCCAGTCCACTAGGAGGAGAGCAAATTGTGTCCGTAATGGAGCACGAAAGAGAAAAGTTAAAATTCCTGCGCAGGATTTTTAAGTACCGTGTCGCCCAACTGCAGGCTGGATGGCTTGGAGATTGACATCGTAACAAACTGTCTTGGAACAGTCCAAATATGGCTTACCCTGGCTTCATGAACAGGATGAGCACTTCAAAGCTTTGAAATGAGTTCTTCCCGGTCCAGCGGGTCAGAACAAAAGAGAATCTTCACCGGTGAGGTGTCCTCTGTTTAGCCTGAGTTTCTCTCTGAAACTTCTGGCTGAGAACGGTTTGAAATGGCCGCCACTACCACTCTTATAGCCCTTTGGCCGTGATGTCATCGTTGATGTCACCATTGATGTCACCATTGGTGGCCATGGACCAATAGGAGTGTGTTGGGGGTCACTGCTAGGATTGCTGGGAAATGTGGTCTGCTCAGTCCATCTTTGAAATGGCTCCCAGCCATCCAATAGTCTGTTCAGTTCATGTTATGAGAAATGGAATCACAACAAAAACAATTGGAAAGAGGGAATATATATGTATATACAAATGATGCTCCTTTTATAGGTTCTCTCGCTCCCAACTCCGTTCTATGTCTTTCTAGAAAAAGTTCAATGACGCTCAGGTGAAGTCATCTTTCTATAATTCATGCTAATAATCAGTTCCGTAGTGGGTAGCTTGCCATCCACACAGGAAAAAAAATGAGGAGATCTGCCAAGGGAGGAGATCCAAAGGATGAAGGAACAAAAACTGAAGGATGAGTTGAGAAGAGGGGGAAAAAAAACAAAATGCAACCCTGAAAAAAAAACCTGACCTGAAATAAAGTCAGAAGAAACCAAAATTAGTCAAACAATTAAAAGGGTAAACTCTAAATATTCAAAATAAAAATTCACAAAATCCTTCATGTTAAGATAAAACATGAGGTTGTCTAAGCAATTTAACTGCTATCATCCAATCAATAAGTAGGTCTGTAATTAAATAATCTAGTTTTCCAGTGATTAAAAGCGTACACTATTCAAAGTTTCAAATGGCATTAAGCCGGAATCATAAAAAAAAGTGAATATTTAAATAAATAAATTAATACAGCAGGTAAAAAAATCAAATACAGTGCTGCCTTCACACCACACTAGAGCTGTAATCAGGCCTTAAAAGTTGGGCCCAACCCGGCCCGAGCCCGACAGAATTCAGCCCGAGCCCGAATAGTATATTTTGATTGACAGCTTATTAAAGCCTGAACCCGATTACAGCCCGACATTATTCAATAGTCACATCAGGGTTTACGCTAGAAAAAAATGGCACCGGACAACGTGATCGACTGGTTTTTTAATTTACTGGACAAATGTTTGAAATTCACGTCAAATAGGCCTATTATCTGAAGCTTAAAATAATAAATGAGGCCCTACCTATAAGAATAATATCAAGCCATGTCAATTTATTAACTTTTTTTTAAAGTCTGCAGCTTTATTAAATAAAATGAGTACCATCAATTAAGCTATCTTACATGCATGACCTCTAAAAGGCTATTGCACAAGCCTGCCCCCTTTAAACATGAACATAAAGAAACTGAAGGCCTACCTATTATCAGATTAAATAATTTGCAAACAAAAATACATATTCACCAGCGGCTAACCTAAGTTTCACCTCCTCAGCATCCATTTTGCATCTTGTTCATGCTAGTGAGATGATCAGCTGACCGCTAAAACTCGAGCCTGGCCGAGCCCGTGGACAATGATAGAATTTTCTTAGCTTTTTTACGTTTCCTGTTTAGCAGTGTGGAGCTCAGAACTGGTCTCTGAGTACCAAGTAGAAGCCCAACAGATTTACTTTCACAAGCGGAGCACTACAGGTTTTGCTACAGTACTCCACTTGATATATATGTGTGAAAAATCTTTATTATGAATTGCTGTGGGTTTTATTTCCTGATGTTATGGACACGGAGACGGAAAATTAAAGGGAAGAAAGAAAGAAGATGAAGAAGAGAGGTAGGAAACAAAAAATCGAGGCTAAGTTGAAAATTCAAGAGAGGAAGGGGGAAAAAGAAAACAAAGGAAAACATCGAAGTCTGCCTCCATAACCACCGGATGGCAGAGAAAAGGGAAAAAAACAAAAACAAACGAAAAAGGAACATCGACAAAACAAAACAAACATTTTGAACTAAGAACTACACAACCACATCACACAAAAATGGATATAAAAATACAACAACAATGCCACAGAAAAACTCATAGTACCGATTAATCAAGGTCTAGTAATGATAACCTCAGCCCAAAAATATACCTGTTAACACCGGAGACAATCATCTCCTCCATCATACAAAGACATTGGCTTTTCACGTTCCTCTCCTAATGCATATGTCTATGGAGATCTCCAAGCACTGGCCATGGCAAAATCCGATCCTGACCTCAACCTCTACCCTCTGATCCAACAACAAGGGGAGACAACACAGATGTGAAGCAAGAAACGGTCACTCCCACACCAGCAGAGGAGGGACAAGAAGAGAAACCTGGGGCACCTGCTGGATCATCAAAAAAGGGGGGGCCCAAAAATGAGCAGCATCCCAGACCACTAATCACAACGAAGCCAGACTACCAGACCTCACATCAGTGGTCCAGCCAGCCCTCCGCTCCTCCATCTGCATGTAGGAGGACCAATGTGAAAAAGGCAAAAAAGAAGGAGGCTGAAATGCAGCAGGACGCATCCGCAGATCCTGCCCCCATGCAAGCCCTCCCAGAGACGTCATAGAATTTGTCATGTCTGCTCCCATGCTCGAGGTTGCGAGCCCAAATGGAACGATGCTGCTGTTCAGAGGGTGGTCCGACAAGAATATCGAGGAGTCAATGATTCAACTGCCCACTGTAGCCGGAAATGGGATAGAGTTTGCCAAGAACCTCGAGGGATTTTGCAGGACCTACCGCCCCACTGGGTGAGAATTCAGGCGAGTGATGGCTAAGAGACAGAAAGCTTCTGACCTTGGGTGGATTGCAAATAACCTCCCACCTTCAGAGATTTGCATGAAAGCTGTGCCAACAGAAGAAGAAGAAGACAACAGGTTGAATGCCCCATACTATCTTGGTGTGATGAGACTGCAAAGCAATAGAGAGAGAGTTTCTGGCAAAGGCCAACCTAAGCCTTCTGAACTCGGTGGGACAGAAGTCGGTGGAGGACTTCCTGCATCGCATACAGGAAGCATTTGAAAAGCACAATGGCATGACCAAACCAGACGTAATCAAAGACTCAGGATGGGAACAACTGCTGGGTAGCTCCATACTAGCCAGTATCCACCCAGACCTGCTAATGGAGGTGAACAAACGACATGCGGGCATAAACCAGGGCATCACTCTCAACAACCTGTGCCGCCACACCATACACGAGGACATGGTGAGGAAGCAAACATCGAACCAGAAGACGAAGCAGGAAAGAAATCTACTTAGAGCTGAACTAACCATGTACTCGGCCATGACGTCAGAGCACCTACATCATGGCAGGGGCAGAAACCAAATGAAACACCGGTGGAGAAACACAGGAAGAGAAAGAAGAAATAGACAGAGTCAACGCAGGATTCTTTCAGATAACAAACACCACTGCTACAACTGCGGTAAATACGGACATTGGAAAAATGAGTGTCAATATCCTCCTCCGACGTCCCGCGCAGGCAGAGACCAGGACGGAGGAGCAGACCAATGTGTTTTAGATTGGATCCAAACACAGCAGGACCCCTCCATCATTTATTCTAACTCTGCACACATTTTAAACACTAATTTCCATGCACAGTGCATGTAACTAGTTGAGTCCACTTAATTGAGGACTCAGATGAAATACTATCTCATTCTTTCTTTCTTGATGCAGCTCCAGGAACCCTTTCAGAAATGCCCCTCTCCCATCAGCAGGTTCCCTTTGATCTTTGGGCAAAAAATTCACAAGATGTGGGGTTAATTAAGGATTTACGACCATTAAAATCACCCGGGGTATCAATCTAGCGTTTGAATCCCTGTTAACCCTGTAAGACCCATGGTTGCAAATTTACAACATCACTTTAAACAATTCTAAAAAAATGCCTGCAAATGTTTTTTTTTCTCTCAAAACGACATTTACATAGTTAATGGGTCCTATTGTTTGTCCTCACAATGCTATTGGATAGAAGAAGTGTTTATAGGTCCAGTCATCTGGCTATGAACTCACTCTACCTGCAAACTTCCCGCTGAGCTCATCTCCTTTTTTTGCATGAGTGGATTTGTCAAGATTAAAGTAAGTAAAATTGCTTAAATATTTTTGGGGTGTTTATTACAATGTCTAGAACATGTACATATTTAGTTATTTTGGAAAACTTTCATCAAATTTGATTTAGAGCTTATGTTTATGTTGTAATTCTACAACGTTGGGTCAGAGTGGTAGTCAAAATAGCCTGTGTACCTTACACATTACATAAGGACACTGCACTTTTCAAATGATCACAAACTGAAAAGATGTAGTAGAAATGTAGTGTTACGTGATTCATTGTAACTAAGCTCTAAATGTGTTTTTCTGTTAATTTTTTACTTAGTTCAGCTTAGACCATTATTAAATACATGAATAAATTGTATGGGATATTTGAAACTTCAGCATCTATAGCAGTATTTGAAACTCCCTTTGTCCTTTTAGTTTTTTGTTTGTTTTTTTAACTTCTAAATGATCCTGCGCCATTTTTTCTCAGTGTTGCCCAAGCAGCAGCAAGTAGCATTAGGATATAGAAAAACAGATTCTGAATGTTCTGGAATTCTTGGGATGCCTGTTGCATTGTCCAGGGACAGGTGCGAAGGGTCTTGAATGTGAACCTGTAAGTGCTCTGGGAGGATGCATGTGTTCCTTTAGTACAGTGATTCTCAACCAGTGCTGACACGCCCCTGGGGGGGCGCCAGTAGGCTACAGGATGGGAGGAAAAAAACTGAAAAAGAAAATTTGCAATTTTAAAAAAATTATTAAACCACTGTCATAAAAAGTTCTAGTTTTGTATATAAATAGCTCCTGAATAGAAATTAAAATGTGTTTAGACTGATTTAAAAAAAAGACGTTTTGAACAAATTTGATATGTTTGTCGATCGTGAGCGCAAATGCAGGTGATAAGTGGTTTCAGCGAATCACACTGAAGTTCTCTGGCTGTCCAGGGAGGGGGGGGGGCGGTGTTACAGCGGTTGTATGAGCTGCAGAGGAGGTGAAGTGGTTTTTGACATAAATCAAATCAGATCTGGTGAAGCATCTGGATGACACTATATGTGGCTTGTGTCTCTGTCCTATTTGATCTATATTTAACCGCTTGAATGTCCTTAAACTGTCTTTGTAAGGCCGCGAAACTCATATTTTGCTCCTTGCAGACAAAGTGCACGCCTTCACACTAAAACTAGACCTCTGGCATGGCATGGCCACATCAGTCGAGGGAACGCAAGCCTTGTAGACTTTATCACTGATGCGGCACGTCACACGATTTCTCCTCTCTATTTCAATCAGCGTCTGAGCGCCTGTCAGCAATGAGAAAACTATTTGCAATGTACTATAAAGAGGATTATCACTCTTTTACGTGGGTTCGAGATCCGTTTGTGTGCACAGCAAACGAGCTGCCAATCTAGGGTGACCAACCGTCCTCTTTTCCCCGGACATGTCCACTGTTCATGCGCTGTCCGGGGCATTCGCGGGAGGATTTATAGACTGATGAAAATGTCCAGGTTTCTATCCTTTTCATTGGACCATACTTAAACTGACTGGCGTGATGCATGCAGTATGACAACCTTTCTCTCATGTAACGTCCTCCCGAGCTGGTTTTAATCCGTTTATTGACACCACAGACAGCAAGCTGTGCGCAGCGCTGCTCTGCGCCGAGTTTCACCGCACCGCACCGAGTTATCCTGCATTGCGCAACGCAATTGCGCAGCGCCGAGTTACTGCTGTTTACAAGAAGTCCAAGCACAAGCTTCATGCACGAACCACAAAAGATATACTGTCAAGTCGCAACAAATGGGTGGCGGAGTGCATCATTCACATAGCTGGCATGTGTGTTTCTGTGTGACAAAAGTGGCAAATATCCCTAAGATAACATGAACACAAAAACTATAAAAAGTCTGAGCAAAGTGAGAGTTGATCTATAAACTGACTGTAGAGGATGAAGATGCAAACTAAACAGAGTAAGCACTTTTTTATTGTGTTTTTGAGTCTGCAGCTGTTTACTTTTATTACAGTGAAAAGAAAATAATACTTGTTATCTCAGAAGATTATTTCAGATTTTTCTTCAGTTTTTGTCCAGTGCAATTTAAAAAGTTAACTAATATTGTTGCTGGTAACTTTTTTTAATTCAGAAGGGTAACTATTTTTATTATAATTTATTTCCAGAGATTATAAAATCATTTTTCTACTTGTGAAAGGCTTTTTGAAGTTTGTTATTTAACTAATCTTTTCTAACCACATTGAGAATGCACACTTTAAATATGTTAAAATCAAAAGTCTTGGCCAAGTCCTGAAAGTGTTTCACTACTGTGCCAGGTGTCCTCTTTTTTGGAAATCAAAATATGATATGCAGGACCAGCTTATTGAGCTGAAGAGTGACAGTAGACTGAAGGAACTCTTTGGCTCCTCCCCCCTTTCGTCATTCTGGGCAGCATTGATGCAGGAATATCCTCAACTCTGACGTAGCCTTGAAGATTCTCCTTCCTTTCACGTCGACATATTTGTGTGAGGCAGGATTCTCATATAATAATAACTGCCCTCAAAACAAAATACTGCAATCGTGCACAAATTGAGGATGATTTGAGGCTATGTTTATCAAACATTGAGCCAAGAATTGGCACTGGGGCCCCAACTGCAATGAACCAGCTTTGGGGGGGCCAGCTTGCAAAAGGTTGAGAACCCCTGCTTTTGTATAATAAGTAGAGAGCATAATAGGCTGCAATAGACCGTATTGTTTGAATGTAGTCAAATGCAGATTATCACTTCATTGAAATTATAATACTTAGGGGCATGCTAATGGAAATACTTAGATTTCTACCCACATGGTCTACCACTCTGTCTATTCTTTCAGTTTATCTACTACAATGTAAGACCCATATGTATTATTCACATATTTAACTTCATTATTTTTTACTTTTTCCATTTCAGAATGCCACCAGCGCAGAAAGGTCTTTTATTCGGTTGTTGTTTTTTTAGGAAAAGTTTTGTAAATATTTTTTTCCAATATTTTTTTATAATAAATGCTTATTCATAAAACTATGATTGTTGTGTGGTTATTACTCATGATATATACTGTTATGGGGCTAAGTAAGCAATCAGCCCTGCGAACGAATCCTTAAATGTTCTGTATATTTGTTCAGACAAAGTGAGTACAAACACAGAAGTTCTGCTCCCAACAATGCCTAATGTTGCAAATTTACAACATTTTCCTAAAAACGTACTAAAACGTAAAAAATCTGAAAACTCGTTCATTTCTACATCAGAGGCCTCCTAAAACAATATCTGGGAGGTCAAAAAGAAATGTGCTCATTTTTTTCTATATTTGGGTCTTACAGGGCTAAAAGCAGGGGTGATTGTTCCCTGGCCGACTTTTCCTGTTCGCAGTCCTTTGTTCCTTGCGGAAAAAAGCAGAGAAACAGAATAGAGGCATTTTGTTCATGACTTGCAGCAGCTTAACACAGACATTGTACCTAGTTCTCAGATTTCCCCAAATCCTCACATCATTTTGTCTTAGATCCCACCATTGACAACTCACTTCTCAGTGGTAGATCTCAGTAATGCTTTTATCAGTGTGCCTGTGGATCCGGACAGCCAATTCTGCTTTTTAGTTCGAAGGCAAGCCTCACACATTCACCAAGCATTGTCAGGGGTATTGTGAGTGACCGACAAATTTTAACATGGCACTCAAAAGAGAGTTTGGAGACACTCTTGTCCCTTTTTCACTAAGGTCGGCTCGGCCTGGATCGGGTCAGCACCTATTTGTTGCGTTTCCACTGCCCACGTCCTGAGTGGGGCAGATATGCTAGCTCTGTCGCCTGGCTCAGTAGACTAGCTATTAGCCATCTCAGCATTGTGACGTGTTACTGGTTGTACATGATTTTAAGGATCAATTGTGTTTTTGTCCGTTCAACAAACCATTGCTCTGAGTCATTTTCTGAGATGTTGGCGATAACCTACATGGAGCGAACGCCAGCCTTTGCCGCACCCAACGTCGGTTCGAAGCCATAAGCTCACCATTCTGCCCTCGGACAGGCCACGGTGAGTTTAACGTTTCACAAAAGTGTGTGACCTTCAAATGTATTTCCCTGGACTATGTATTTATTTACCCATATTGTTTTTCTGTCTTTTTTTTCCTTCGGGTAAAATAAAAAGGACCAGTTTAGACATGGGCATGGAGTTGGATGAAATCAGAGAGGCAGATGAATGGTGTAATCCTGTTTATTTGGTGGAGGAGATGCAGCTCGCCAGGGAGATGGAGATTGAGCTAAGGAGTGTGGAGTTGGCTCATGAAAACAACTTCAATCAAGCTTTTTTGGAAGTGTTTCGTGGCTTGGTGGATGCAATGGTAAACAGGCACAAATAAATAGTCTGCCAAGGACTTTACTTGTCCAATGTAAATATGTAAATATTTATTTTCTATTTCAATAAAATTTGCAGTGTTACCAAAATTAGTCCTTTATACATGGGTTTACGTGGGGATAAAAAGGAAAAACATAATAGACTTTAACAGAGGACCAGCATCAGTTATGATTTAGCAGTCGGAGAACACACTTGTATTTTGCACATTCACTATAGTTTACTCCCCATTAATTAATAGAGCTAATGGTGAAAAAGGTGTGCACTAAGTAGTAGTGGTAGTAATAAAGATAAGTATACTGGTACAATTTTATTACTCAGTAAACAACTTTTTATCATCACTTCATAAAATTTTTAACCGACTACATACATTTATCCTAACTTTAATAATTGTATTATATAAAATGTATAGGGTTATGTATGACTCTCTTACAACAAACAATAATACGGGCTGAATAAAATAAACAATAAATACACCATAAATAGTGTGTTACCAGTTAACTAAATTTTTGTACTTTACTGGGGTGATGAAAAAAAATGCAGTTCAAGAGCTCTCTTGTATTAAATGGAAAACATTACAAATTTAAAGCCTTAAGGGTGGCACAGAGTGCCATTTACCCTTGTCAAAAAATAATAATTGGAACCACAGACGTTACCCTGTTTGTTTGAAATACAAAACGCAGCCCTTGATACTCTACCTATCAAAATTCTATTAGTTGTGTATGGAAGTTACAAGGGGTTGGCATCAGGAAAGTGCCTGAAACTTGTTTTCATTTGGGACAGAGATTTCTAAAGTATGATTTAATAACGAACATGTGCTGGTGTTAATTGGCTAAGAGTGTCACTTTTTTTGGTGATGGAGAAAAGAAGCCAGCAACAATATCAGAGAAAAATCAAAACTTTATTGAAAAGAAAACAACTTGCTTGAGGATTTTCTGACTATTGGTCTAACAGGTACAGCATCAGAGCATCGCACTTAGCTTCTCTCCCCCATCCCCTGCACAATGTAATACTGTAGCCACATGCTCAGGAGCAGCCTCTGGGTCAGTCCATCCATTGTTTTAGGAATTTCATTCCAAATTATTCTGTGCTGGAGGCACCCCTCTCAGCCCTGATTCATGGGAGAGGTATGGTGGTCTCTGACACCATCCAGTGGAGTCCTGATGCACTGCAGGCATTCAAGGACATGAAGGTGGCATTGCAGATCCCTCCAACTCTGGCTCTGCCCTTTCCTACAAAGTCATTTGTCCAAATGGTTGATAAGAAATGGTTCGTGGTTTCTGTCCTCCTTTAGGACCATGGAGGTCAGAAACACCCTGTTACTTGTTTTTCAGCAAAGCTTGACCCAGTGGCCGTTGGCCTCCCAGGTTGTCTGAGAGCTGTTGCAGCACCAGAAACAGCAATGCAAGCATCGAGAGACATTGTCATGTACTCTCATTTGACTGTTTTTGTGCCACACTGTCTCGTTCATTTTATTGGAACAATAGACCTTGTACCTTTCACCAGCAAGATGGCTGACATACACTTCAGTTTTGTTGGATTTACCATAGTTGTGAGAAGGTGCAACGTTCTTAACGCCGCTAGCTTGCTGCCCACAAAAGGTAATGGAGAACCGCACAACTGCCAGGCGGTGCTAGACCTGCCATGCACACCGAGACCTGACTTGACTGACAAACCACTCTCAAATCCTAATCCGCATCCACAGACACTACAGGGACAAATCGTGTGGTTTGTTCAAGTCATTTATTCTGACCACTCTGTTCTTTCTGTAGGTCTGTTGCCATCCCACTACTCTGCTCAGACAGCAGAGCTTGTGGCTTTGACAGAGACGTGCACGGTTGCTAAGGACAAATCTATAACCATATACATAGACAGCAGGTATGCCTTTGGGGCCATCCACGATAAAAAAAAAAAAAAACTTTCAGAGGGAGGTGGGTGAATTTTTGGGGGTCAAACTTGACACACACTGTGACTACTAACCATAGTCTGGGGGAGGAGTGGAGAGAGAAAATGGCACAATCAAATCCAATTTGGCAAAATGTGAGGAAAATGGTCTGACCAAAGCCCTAACTATTGTTCTGATATATGAGAATGACAAAACGTGCAAAAAATGTATATTAAAAACGTGAGTCCTTTTGAAATCCTTTTTGCCAACCCAACAACCATGGGACTGAACGCTCTGACTAAACCTCTTCTTTGTGATGATGTAACGATTTCTTACTGTCAAAAGACACTTTCACAGGTCTACCGGACTGTGAAGGAGGCTCTTTACAAGGCAGCCACTGGGCCGTCGCATCCCATCCATCCTGGGGACTGGGTTCTCTTAAAGGAGCTAAGACGAAAACACTGGAAATCCAAACGCTGAGAGGGACTAGTCAAAGTCCTGTTAGTGACCTGCACGGCCTTCAAGGTCGCTGATGGTGCTACCTGGGTGCACGTCAGCCACCGCAAGAAACTTGCAGGCACAATTCTGGATACAGCTACCGAGACAAACCCACCACTGCATAGAAAAGGACAGAAAAGATTGGTTTAAACTCCCCAATGATGGGTTAGAGGCAATCCAATAACCTCTGACCCCATGCGGGAGAAAGAGGAGATGACACAATAAATGGGACTCTAGGACTCAAAGTTTGAAGATAATGATGCTGCTCATATCTGTGTTTATGTAGGGTGCGCCATCTGGACTCTGCTGGAAACTGGAAGACACCTCAGCCAGGGTACGGTAGAGGTCCATTGCAACTGATGTCCTCTGTCAGGGGTGGATACAGGACAATCTTTGTTACCAGTTTGCAAATTACTCTGCCAGAGCAGTGACCAGTAAGGAAGCAGAAACAGGCTGCCCCTGATGTTTTTTGGATGTATCGAGATGGGCAGTTGAGACATAAACTCCCCACAGGATGGTAGGAATGTGTGCTGATGTGATTATGGCTTTTTATATCTCTATTGCACTTGATCCTTTTAAGTGCCAGAGTCTTCCCCACCATTGGGTGGCCAGGAGGAGGGCACCCATTTCCCGTTTCCCCCAATATTGCAGTGCGAGCACTATCAGAACTTTGTGGATTATTTAACCAGATCTTTTTATGACGGGGTAATCTGTTGGCCCGCTTCTCTCAGCAACCGTGTCTCCATACACAATCTGCCCTTTATCAGCTAAAGACATCCGCATATCACAGTTTCAGCAGCAAATAGCGTCGCTGATCAGCGCAAAAGGGCACCCAGAGCAGTGGAAGTAACAAGAGATCAACATGGAAGAAGCAGGGCTTGTTCCTGTGTTTCTGTTATAAACTGCTTAGCCAGCAACTTATTATTTTTACAAAGCCGGTTGTTTGGCGATGTCTGCTAATTTCCCTCTGAATTACAACCAGTCAGCGCGACTTAACCACAGCTCCCTCTGAGCGGCTTGATTGGGCCATTTCGAGTCCTACACCCCCCCCCCCCCCCCCCAGACTTGTACTCTGTTGGTTCCTCAAATGGCCCCGAAAACGGCCCTGTCCGATGCAGTGGAGACATGCGCATATCTGGAAGGTCCGGTCAGATTACCCTGAAGTTCTGACAGTGGAAATGCACCTTTTAAATGAGCTCAGTTGAGCATTTGCAGGTGTAACAAAACCAAAGGCAAGATCTGCTTTGTCCTATTTTCTACTCTTTGGCTGGGAAGGAAGTTGGTTTAGCTTATTTGGGGATGTTTTATTTTCTGCTTTACATTTATGTGAGAGCCTCATTAAAAACCTGTCAGTTATATTAGCTTTTAAATATTACCCATTCATACCGCACCCCCCCTGCATTGACTCTACGCCCCCCACTTTGGAAACCACTGACTTAGAGAATCCTTATGAATGACGAGACACGTGGACTAGTCACCTTTAGGAGAGAGGAGCGGTCAAGATGTTTTCCCAACACAAAATGAAATATGTAAATACAAACAAAACATAGGAAAATTAAAAGACCCATGGGTTCTTTTCATCTTGATGCACATGGTCTCCAATAATATCATCAGGAGGGATGAATAGGTCTCAGTTTTTATTGTGAACATGATTCATGTCTGATTCTCAAATTGTTTGAATTATTGTCTTAGTTTTGCTCCCTGCTCACCCCTAGTGATAGCATCATGTGTTGCTGTTAGGTTAGATGTGGTTTGGATTATTACTGTGAAGAGTAATAGAGGGGGAAACTGATATGGAAATAAGGTCAAAAGGACAATCTCTTATGGCCTGTTCACACTGATCAAAATTACATGTCAAGTCTATGGCTGAGGCCGTCAGAGTCTCTACAGTGCTATTTGTGCTTTGGCTGGTGCAATTTTTGAAACTTTTGCTGCTTTCCAAGCTTCAAAGCGGCAAAAGTCAGCATCTTAGAAGTTGAGCTAGCTGAACTTTCGGCTTCGTCCCCTGAGCATCAACCAATCAGACCGTTACACTGTGGTGACATCATTACACATTTCTTGAATGGAGCAATAGCGCTGAAAGCAAACCATACGCAGATCCTGGAGCAAATGGTTAAACTCTCCAAACTCAGAACACCTCTCAAGAATGGGGTGTATCCACAAATGGCGCTGATGCGCCCGATGTCGACGTTGTCTAGCTTTATTTAGCAAATAAAGCCAAGCAACTCTCTCGATATGATCCGCCATTGTTTAAAACATCCGCCAACAGAGGAGGCCCCGCCCACGCTCTCTTTTTTTGCTCAGCAAGCGGTGGGCTTTGCAAGCTTCAGGCTTAAAAATGTATAGGCTTCAAACTAGTCACTTTGTGAGTGTTTTTTGACGGAGACAAACCGTGCGGTGTGAACATGACATTAGTATCTGTATGTTGTTTTTCCTGTTAAAAATGTCAGCCTTCAGAGATCTATGACAGATCTTCAGCCGACAGAGGTCAAAACAACAAGATATCTTCGGGACCCTCTGACCCAGTGAGCCCGTGTTACTCTCTACTATCAGGGTGGCATGAGGCAGTCTTGCTAGACTCAAGACACTTGGTCTGGATAGGATGTACTGGAGAAGATAATCCTTGATTACCAAATATTATAGAGTAAGAAAGTTAGTCTTGGGGGGGTGGGGGGGTCAGCTTATGCAATGCTTTATGTGCTGTCTCCTTGTTGATTAACAACAGAAGGAATCATTTCTCATCCTTTGTTAAGGAACATTTTTTCATAATAGTATGTATTTAGTATTCCCATAAGCATAATTATACATTTAGGACTCTTAAGTTTTTTAACAAGCTGGCAACCAGCACTTTTTCTCCCCCATCAAAACCACAGTCGATACAGTGAAGACCAAATAAAATCACATAAAAACAGTAACAGTCCACATTTAAGTCTGGCTTATTTATGCAAAACATAATATATATATATATATATATATATATATATATATATATATATATATATATATATATATATATATATATATATATATATATATATAAACCAGCATAAAACCCAGATGTAGCTGTGAAACTGATGTTAAACCATTTTTAACAAAGTTGTTTTCTGAAAATGTTCCTTAAGGAACACAAATACAGTAGTGTGTCAGCATTTGGTTCTGTGCAACTGTATCAGTAACATAAACAATATCCCATAATGTCTCACAGGTTTACTTCATAGAGTAAATACAAGGATCGGAGACAAAATAAAAGCTGATAAAATTAAGGCTAAAGAGTTCAGTTCATTGAAGACTGCAGCATGTAACAGTCGGTGCATGACTCTGTCACGTCCGCCGTCAATTCTGGGAGTAATGACTTATTGATTGTCTTGCTGAACTAATCAAATCCAAATACATTTCCTCTTGGATCAACCAGGTTGTTGGCCTTCCATGTAGCCTCCTCCTCTGTCATAACTCGTCCTATAAAACAAATGGGCAGAAAATTTCGGATTCTAGCCAAGCAGACACTTTGAACCTGAATTTTAAAGGGCACATATTATGACTATTTTAAACAAGTTATAATAGGTCTATGGTCTGTATAAAACATGGTAATGAAGTTCTTTACACATCACTCACAGAAAGCATTCTCATCAATTCTTAACATATTCAGTCCCTTTCAGAATGAGCTGTTTAAAGGCTCTGTCACTTTTATTCAAATTAGCGTGTGCAGACCACGCCCACCCATCTTGTTACTAGGCTGTGGGTTTGCCACATATGAGAATGGCATGGAATTGGAATTGTTGGGTGGGGTGTGACAGGTAAGGGTGGTTACATGAAAATTATTGTTGTGACATCACAATAAGGCTCTTTTTCAAACAGCTTGTAGAACATTTCTGACAGCAAAAATTAGCAAAATAATGGATGGATGTTTTAAAGTAATGTTTAGAGTGTTTATACAACAGACTGGACTGGAGGCGCCACAGTGAAGCCGTCTACAAGAAGGGACAGAGCAGACTGGACTTCTTGAGGAAGCTTAGGTCCTTCAAGGTTTGCAGCAAGATGCTGCAGATCTTCTACAAGTCTGTTGTGGAGAGTGTAATCTCTTCAGCCGTCATCTGTTGGGGTAGCAGCATCAGAGCCAGGGACTTAAAAAGGCTAAACAACCTGATAAAGAAGGTTCTGGTTCTGTTTTATTGACGACTGTGGAACATCTGGAGATGATAATGCAAAGAAGGATTCTTCATAAAATAAAAAAAATTATTGACAACCCTGAGCATCCTCTTCATGAGACAGTCATACAACAACAGAGCGTCTTCAGTCGGAGGCTTCTTCAGTTTCGCTGCAATACAGACTGCTACAGCAAATCCTTCCTGCCCACAGCCATCATCATCTACAACAACTCCTTAAAGAATTAATCATATGAGCTATACCAACACTTAATTTCCCTCTGGGATCAATAAAGTATTTTTGAATTGAATTGAATTGAGACAGCACAGACCGAAAAAGTAAACAGACAAGGATGAAAAAAGTGAAATTTGCATAATATGTCCACTTTAAATGAAAAGATGGTTACCTTCGGTGTGTTGTGTAACCGTGGTGACAGCTGTTCTAGCCGATTTCTGATTATGTCAGCAATCGTGTTTGCATCGCGGCTGTTGATGTGCTCTCCGCTGTGTTCAAACTGCAGCCACATGCAGAAGGTATTGGATGTTTTATATTGTTGTAAAACACAGTAGTTGAAACACAGGCGCCCTCTGCTGGGTGCGACTGTAAGCGTGTGCATGTCCTCACCCTTCTTGTTCCCAGATTTGGGTAAAATCTGACTGTTGGGTAGGCAGTGATTCCCGCTGACTGACACGTCTGATAATGAGCCTGACAGTCCACCTTCCCAGCTTGGACCTCCCCTTTAAGCATCTGTCAGTCACACAGAGAGGATGCCTTTTAAAACTTTTTTCCCAAAGCAGCAGCCTATTTGTTTCATGTCAGAATTCAGAACAAAGGCTACTGCGAGGTATGTAGAGCTGAGATCCAAATAATTCAGGATCCTACACAGATTAAAGTAATTTTTTAATTTCAACATTTCTCCTGGCTAAAATGAATAGTAACATGCTCATTCATTGAAGAGATGACCATCTCGTTTTGTTTCCAAAACAAACTTCTTGGTTGAATGATGATTATTTTAAATCCAAATCTGTCAGATAGTATGAAGAATTTCGAGATTATGACTCACCCGAGCCATCATCTCAAACTCTGGGGCGAAGTGTTGACAAGGTCCACACCAAGGCGCATAAAAATCGAGAACCCAGTGATCCCGACCTAAAAGAACCTGGGATCCAAAGGTCTCTGGAGTCAGATCCACCGATGCTCTGGGCAAGGAACTACACACAAGACCACCCAAACAAAAACTCCATTACTCAGTTAATAGACGAGACATCCACTCTGCCAAAGGATTACTCACAAGACAGGACAGGACAGGACAGGACAGGACAAGGAAGGAAGGAAGGAAGGAAGGAAGACCAACGAGAAACGAAAGGAAGGAAGACCAAGAAGAAACGAAAGGAAGGGACAAAGAACAAGAAGGAAGGACACTAAGAAAATGAAGGAAGCAAGGAAGGAAGGAGACCAAGAAGAGAAGGAAGTATGTGAATGTTACCTGAGTGCCCATGCTCTGAGTGAATGTGCATCTCTGTGCCAGCCATTGTAACTCCTGCAAAGAGACAGATCATGATAACGCTGTACCAGGATAAAATCTTTGACTTTTTTCTTTCTTCGGTTAATCTGAGGCCGTTTCTCAATACCCAAGTATGTTTTTGTGTGCTTGGCAAGTACAGTTGTAAGTCCGTTTTTGCTGAGAACACAAGGACAAAGAACAATTTTCTGCAATTGGAACAGAGCGTACTTGCTTGATTTTGCTAATCAGCTATCTTTCCAGTTTCAATAAATTGTCCAGGTTTACTCAGGAATGGGATTATTTTCACATTTATAATAGGTAGTAAAATAAGAAAAACGTTTTTTGACATATCAAATATACAAAATTAGTTTGAAGTGTCAATACAAAATACAAAACCTGTAAAATAATGGGCTAAATTTGTAATTATTGATTATAAAAGTCACTACTAATTAAATGGTGGTTTACAACCCATATTACTTTTTCAGCCTCGTTAGTGAAGCATGATTGTCTACTAAAAATGAAAACATTTGCTTCCTTCATAAGAGTTTTTGCTTCTAAATTATTTATTTCTAGACTGATATAATTGATGATGACTAGCTTTAGAGGTATCATTATATTATATTCATTCATATTCATTGTTCAAAGTTTTTACTGGATCTGTAAGCAGTAAAAGTTTAAAGTATTATTTACTAATTTACCAACCTGCATTGGACCAGCGTTGTTATTTTACAACAGCATGATTTATTTACAATAACTACTAAACACAGATTAATAAACTTATTTTATTTTATTATCATCATCATCATCATCATCAGGTAAACTCATATCAGATACCTACAACATAAAAGGAAAAAATGTTCAGTAAAAAATATATTCGTTAGAATGACACAACTCAACTGACAACTGCAGGAAATTGATACTGGGACTGATCATAAGCAAATGTTCATATAATTTTCTTTAATTGAAAGAAGATGACGAGACTGTGAAGAAGACAATGGCAGGACACTGTGGTGAAGAAGATCACTGAGAGCTTGAAGCTGCATCCAAACCTGGAACTGTGGTCTCTCCTCCTGGAGAGCTGTTTGTATAAAACAAAGAAAAATGGAAGAGTTCATACACCACAAAGCCAATCTTAAGGAAATGTGTACAGTGATCTGTTTGATAATTAAGGGATAATGTTTTAAAATAATTTTCTTACTATGAGTTTACATGCCAAAAATGGCTGGGAAGCAAATACAAGTAACTGGTATTTTATAAACTGTGGCGACACAGTTTGAAAATACCTATATTAACTAAATACATCTAAAAAATTCCAGAGAAAAAATTAATATATTTTATATTTTGGTACTTGCAGTTATCCACCACATATACTAAACCCCTTTATATCTTACTTTTAGCTGCTACTAACAGATAAAAAGTAGCAGGATCAGGCTGGGATTAGCAGGGAAAACACACTCCACTACAGCCGCCTTATCAGCAGAGCGGTTCTACTCCAAAAACACAGGAGAACTTTTCAAGCTAGGCAGATTCTAAATGAACTAACTGCATAGATGAAGTTTTGATGTCTACTTTCTAGCCTAAAAGCATCTTAAAACTGCTGTTTGTGACGAGTTTATAGTATACATTTACATTTCAGCACTCACCTTCTCTATTTACTGCTGCTTGTGGCGCAATGCATTGTGGGATACCTTGCTGGCTGAAGTCCGCGGAAGGATGCTTTGATGCGTCCTTGATATAATGGGTGGAGCAACACCACATACGGGCACTTTGAGCGTTCTTACCTTGATCCGTACTTAGAACTGGGACAGAACTTGGGCCGACTTCGATGACGTTTCTCAAGTACACCAGTACACAAGTCCAGGCAAGTATGCATATTGAGAAATGGCCTGAGTCTCCCTGGAGCTGTGAGGCCACGAGGCAAATTCTCACACATTCTGGTCATTTTAACACAGTACTTACGTGTAACGGTCTGGCTGCTCTGTTTTCCCAGAATACAGGCGAACCTCAGGATATGCCCTCACACCCTGACTCTGACAGAACGTCTGAAAGCGCTGGCAGTCGACTGAACCCACCAGGATCTGACCTGAAACCATCTGCAAGGGTGAGACAGAGTCAGGTCAGAAAGATTTCACAGCACTTCCTCTCTGTAAAGAGCAACTCCTGTCGGGTGGACCACACATCCATTGGGGGTTATTTTAGCCAATTATTGTGTAGGGAACAAGAACACATTAGATGTGACTTTTCATCTCTAAAGTGCTTCAGTCCAGGTCACTCAGAATGTCCTTGTGGGCCTTTTAGATCTAGTTATAATTATTATTATTATTATTAGTTATGCTCAAAAGACAGTCTGGATGCTGTCAATAGGTCTCAAAGTCCTTCTTGTATAAATCGATTTATTTTGCCAATACACAAACACTGGTAAATGTGAAAACTCTGAATGTAAAGCTGTCATTTATTAAACAGGGTGATAAATGTTTAAAATCCTGAATGTGGAAACAAGCTCCAGTCAAGAAATAGGAGTTCATATACAAGGAAACTTTGTTGACTTATTTGTTCTCATCAAGTCTGAAGAATGTGACCCAGGAAATAAATAAATAAAATTAAATATTAAAAATCCTCAGAAGCTCTGACTACCGGTGACTTTGGGGTTCTGAGAATGAGAACACAGAACCTAGAAAGAGGTCCTTCCCAACCTGGAATAAGGACCTAGCCTGATTACCACCTAAGACACGGTAGCATTTTGTTGCATGCTTTGATACTTTTATTTAGACTGTTTGGGAAATTCCAGCAGCATTTTTTTATTCTCTCAAAACTTTTCTTTAAGGAAAATCTTCATTGCTCCCCACCATGTGGATTGATAAGATGTTAAAAATTAAGGTGTTGGAAGCTGACAAATCAAAGCCATTTCCAAAACATTTAATCCTTTTTTTCTCCTTAATGTGCAACTGAACCCCATGAAAAAGCATAACCCCGCCCCCAGACAACATTTGAAAATTCTACAAAGTGGGCGGTGCCAGGAGGCACGGAGGGGTGTGGCCAAGTGTGGAGGATGAGCGGAGAGGGGAACGTGGGGGTGTGTTCAGGAGGACAGTGACACCTCGCTTAATCTGACACTGAAACATGGACAGTGACCATGGCAGTTTTGCGACTGATAGACCTGATCGACGTTCATCTGTTTTAAACGTTAGCCTATGTTAGCATTACCACTCAGAGACTCGACCATCCTGTCTCCTTCTGCCTCAGCAGCACCGGCCTCAGGCAGCGCTGACTCAGCACACTGAGCCAGTGGATCTCCTCCGTCATCACCGGAGGAAGAGGAGTAGAGGGAGGCGTTATGGAGCCCAGTGGCCCCGAGCCGTATCAATTCGAGCCACTGGCTCGGGGCGCTGAGTCAGCGCTGTCCGAGGCAGAGGGAGACAGGATGGTCCAGTCTTCATCTTACAACAACAGAGTGTCTTCGGTTGGAGGCTTCTTCCGTTTCGCTGGAACACAGGCTGCAACAGGAAATCCTTCCTGCCCACAGCCATCATAATCTACAACAACTCCTTAAAGAATTAATTAGTATAAGCTACAACACTTAATTTCCCTCTGGGATCAATAAGGTATTTTTTGTTATTGAATTGAAACCACAAGGACTGTAAAGTCCTAGTCGACTGGTCGACTTATTGGTCGATGCGTTCTGAGTCGACCAAAATTCTGATTGGTCGATTTTATGCCGTTAATTTTTGAAACTTGATTGGACAAGAGACATTCCATGAGAGCTGATCGGTGCTGATGTTAGAGTAGGCTACAACAGCGCTGCCTCTCATGTGATATTGCTTTAACAGTCTACAGGGAGATCGAAGAAGGTCCACGTTATTCAACGTGCTGTGGCTTCAGTGCTTAATTTGTAAATCGTTAGGTGCCGGAATGCAAAGTACATGACAGCACAGGCATGACCAAAGATGCGCACAGGTCCCGGAACGCAGTAAATGGTAGCGGGAAAAAAACTTGTAAAAACATGATGTGGGCCTTACAGGCCTGAATGTTTAAAATATTGTAATGTTCTCCGATAGATGCAGACAATGGTTGTAATCGAATGCTTTAATGCTGACTGGTGTTGGCCGCAATCACACCGTACAAAACAGTAATCAAAAGAACTCTCACATAAACTGGTTGTCTGTCTAGCTCCATTTACAGACACACACCAGTTCCCCGGCACTCAATTGCGCACTCCCCCGCGCGCAGCCTGCAGAACATTACCCCACCCCCCTGAACAGTGCAACAACACTAACGCACAATCTTGGCATAAACCATTACATATATAAATCTGAGCAAAAAATAAAACACACATTCCACAGAATTACAATCTCGGGATTTGGTCTATGAATGCCTACGCATATTATTATTTTATTTTATAAATTTAACATAGTTTTTTTTTATATATATATATAATAATTTATACATGAGAGGGGTGCTGGATCGGCCAAAATAGGTCCCAGAACGCGGGTAGGTCAGAATCAACAGGTGGGGGATCCTGTTCCGGCAGGATCCGGCTCAAATTAAGCCCTGTGTGGCTTGCTGAATATTTTTGTTTGGCGTTTACTACAGTGAGTCCTCTACCATGTCAAAGACATCGGCAGTGTGGCAGAATTTGGTTGATTACAGTCCTATTTATTTTGTTTCATTTTATTGCTAATAATAACGAACATATGGTTCCCTTTTATTATTGTGCAGATTTATTTCTATTTACTGGATTTGGTCAGGTTTTGTTTTTTTGTTTTTTGAATGCCTAATGCGCAATTGCGCCGTGCCCAGTCTTTGCTTTGAGCCCAATGCACAGCTTTATTCCGTTTGTACTTGTCTTGATCTGGCATGTTTAATAAAGAGCATTTTCCCTGAATTGCCTTGCCGTTTAGTGTAATTGCAGTAATCATGGCATATTATATTGCGCAGATGCACGTAGTCTCTGCTGGTAGTCCTCGGGGTTGCTGAAATGCCTGCTCCCACCTATCCCCGCCTTTTCCACCCATCTCCTCTTCCGACCTTACGTACTCAGCCGAGAGCCTCGCCCCTGCAGAGCTCCCCTGCCCCTCCCCACCTCACACAACTCAGGCTGAGTCCCAGGTGCAGTAATTACAACACACCAGCTGCAGCTGCGCGTCTCTTGTGGGATTTATTTTCCGACTCCGTGCATGCTGCGATGATTCACGGTATGTGACGAACTGAAGGGGAAGTGTCAGAAAGAGTAGGAGGGTCTTAGAGAGGAACAGGCGAAAATCAAGGCGTCCAATACGGAAGTAAATTTCTTTAAGGTGGATTTGGATATATGACGGACTTTTAAAAGACTTAAGGTGACAATTTAATTGGAGTGTGCAATAGAAGGTTAATATGTGCCTGGAAGAAGCATAATACCCCCCCCCCCCCTCTAACATCTTTTCGTATTGTATATCGCTATGTGGAATGTGTGTCATACCCGAGCCATGCGTCTCCACTCAGGCATCATGGCCTGACAGGGACCACACCAGGGAGCGTAGAAGTCCACCGCCCAGGTCTGCTCTTCAGCTCTGCCTGCAACACCAACACCAAACCTGGGTAAGCCTTCATAGCTTGCAGTGAACAGACCTCTTTTAAATAAATGTTCTTTTTTTCCATTTTTACAAGAACATGCAACACTTAAAAATTGGAAGTTTTTATTTTTTACATAGCTTGGACGGCTGCAACAATCGCTATGGCAAGTTTACATAAAATCAGATCTTGTATGATTGACATACTCCATCCATTTAAACCAAATACTGTAAAATGAGTCGGATTGCAGTTTCAAATGAAAAGAGGGAAATAATTGAAAAACCATTCTGAATGTGCTAGTGAAGTTTTAGTTCTACCCAGTACTCTTGAATCTTTTTGCAATTCCAAAAAACATAGAAATGGTTAGCCTCCTTAGACATTGGGCTGAGTAAAGTTTTGAGTAGTAATTTTGAAAACATCTTAATTTGATCTTGTTCATGTTCAATCGTCTTTTTCAAGGGATTCCAAATTTTGTGAATTGTTTTCTCAGCTTGTTGTTTCCTGAGTTAATAAGAAATAAGTTTTAAGCATTTGAGAAGGCTGTAACAAGTTTTAAAGAATCTGTTCCATTCTTACTTTCTTCAGTGTCTCAGAGTAACACAGTGAATGGCAGCAATTCTATCTCTAACCCTTCAGAAATTGATGGACTGGTTCATAGCGTTACTTCCTCATTGTGTTTGGCATTAGATAGTGTAGCCCCCTTAAAAAAGAAAGTGGCTAGCCATAGGATGCTGACTCCTTGGTTCAACGCAGAGTTGCGTACTTTAAAACAGAATACTAGGAAGTTGGAGAGAAAATGGCGCTCTACACACCTAGAGGATTCCTATTTAACCTGGAATAACAGTCTACTGCTGTATAAAAAGACCCTTCGACAAGCAAGAACAGCATATTTTTCATCATTAATAGAGGCAAATAAAAACAATCCTAGGTTTCTTTTTAGTACAGTTGCCAAACTTACACAGAGTCATAGCTCTGTAGAGTCAACTATTCCCCCCCAGCTCTTAGCAGTGATGATTTTATGGGATTCTTCATAAATAAAATTTATTCTATTTAAAAAAAATCATCGGCATCCTCCCAAACATGATTACTTCTTTCTCAGTAAGTGAGGCAGCATCGGAAAGAACTGTAGAACCTCATGTGTGCCCAGGCGGTTTTGATTCAGTCGAGCTTTCGACATTATCAAAAATATTAGCCTCATCTAAACCTTCAAATTGCATGTTGGACCCAATCCCAACCAAATAATTTATACAAGAATTTAAAGTTGCTGTAATTAAACCTTTACTTAAGAAACCTTCCCTTGATGAAGATGACTTAGTGAATTACAGACCTATATCTAACCTTCCTTTCTTATCCAAAGTCCTTGAGAAAATTGTTGCTAATCAAGTCTGTGAGCATCTAAACAGTAACGAGCTGTTTGAAGAGTTCCAGTCAGGTTTTAATTCAATTCAATTCAATTCAGTTTAATTATATAGCGCCGATTCAAACAGATGTCATCTCAAGGTACTTAACAAGAAGTCCTTTCAATACATTTATACAAACATTCCAATCAGTTAAAAAATTTCCTATTTCAGGAATCCCAGCAGATTGCATCAGTCATTGGCGTGAGGTTGGGCCCCGTTGATGCAGACTTTCCAACCACAGCAATCCTTCAGCAATCCCTCATACTGAGCAAGCATGTAGCGACGGTGGAGAGGAAAAACTCCCCTTTGACAGGAAGAAACCTCCAACAGAACCAGGCTCAGTAGGAGCGGCCATCTGCCACGACAGTAAACCTGCAGTCTGAGAGTGAAGTGCTCTGTTAGGAACATATGGAACAATCAGATCTCTGATGTATGATGGAGCTTGATTATTAAGGGCTTTGTATGTAAGAAGAAGGATCTTAAATTCTATTCTGGATTTAACAGGGAGCCAATGAAGGGAAGCTAAAACAGGAGAAATGTGATCTCTCTTTTTAATATTCAT